>OU898285.1:71514157-71999157 GCA_918026665.1 Diabrotica balteata
AGTTCGCGTAAAGAGGTGTTTATGTGTAAAGTGACTGTGTCCTAGTCACAAACATGTTATTCTCACTTGGTCGTGTCTATTCGCTGTGGGTTGGAGCCACGGTTTCACTAATTGTTTGATTTCCTTGAGTTTATTTTGTGATGTACTCCACTGATTTTGCCACGTACTTAACAATTTATATTTTATTTCTGACTTGAAGTCATCTGAAGAAACCTCATTAATAAGAATAAAGTCCTGGATGAAGGATGCTAAGCGGTCTAGTTCATCTGCTTCTTCATTTCCTTGTATACGTGAATGTGATGGAACAAACATGAAGTCAAACAAAGATCTTATTATTATTTAGCATCTCTATTTCTTTTGGATATGTGAGGCAATTGCATTATTGGTATATAAACGTTTGATAGTGTGAAGTGAGCTTAGTGAATCGGTTATTATGTGAGACGGAGACTGTTTCGACTCTTTTATGTGGATGAGTGCTTGTAATATTGCAAACAACTCTGCAGTGTATGACCAAGTAATGGGATTGAATTTAAATTTTAAGGATGTATTGAGTATGCGGATGGCTGCACCAAAATCGTCTGAAGATTTGGATGCGTCAGTGTATATCTTATAGTGATTTTTATAAGTATCCGTTTCTATTAAGAATGATTGTTTGATCAGGTCTGTTATATTCTCACTTTTTTTGTATATACGAGGGTTAGTATTAATCTTGAGAATTGGTATTAACCAAGGTGAAAAAGTTAGGAACTTTGTTGGGAGAATTTCAGGAAATTCAAGATGTAGGTCATGAAGGTTTCTTCCAACTCTTTCGTACAATGGTGGATCTAGTCTTGATGTAGAGAAAGTGTCTTGAAATCGATCTGTGAACGTATTGGTGTAAGTAGAGTGTTTTTTATTACTAGCTATTTTAGAAGGATATGAGGGGGAAAGGTATTGGCATCTTAAACTTAGGGATGGTTCTCCTGTTAAGCATTGTAAACTTTCAACTGCTGTCGTGTGAAACGCAACTGTAGCTATTCGTAGAGCTGTATTTTGAACAGTTTCTAAGGTTTTCAATACTGATACCTTGCTTGATGAATAAACTATCGCACCATAGTCGAATTTGGATCTAACTAAAGATTTATATACATATAATAGTGTATTTTGATCTGCTCCCCAGAGTTTGCTGGAAATAGTTTTCATAAAATTTAATGCTGCTTGGCATGATTTTTTAAATTCTTCTGTATGTTTTTTCCAGGAGAGCTTTTGGTCAAAAACCATACCTAAAAATCTGATATTATTTGTGAAACAGAGTAAAACTAATTGATCAGCGTATAATCTTCCTTTAACAATCGGTGAGCATTATTGAAGTATGTCGTTTATGGCTATTAGAAAAAGGGTTGAGCTTATAACCGATCCTTGTGGTACTTCGTTCTCTTGAACTTTTTTATCTGAGTTAACGTTGTCTGATCGAACTATTAAGTTGCGATATTGAAGTAAATTTGAAATAATTTTTAACATATTGCCTCTGATATTCCAATTATGCAATTTTGATATGATATTGAATCGCCAGACAGTATCATAAGCTTTATTAATATCAAAAAATACTGCGATACAATCTTGCTTATTTGCAAATGCTTCATGTATTCCTGACTAAGTCTATCAGGCTATCTATAGTGGATCGATTTTGCCTAAATCCGCTTTGTTGTGAAATAAGGAGTTTTTGTTTGAGTAAATACCATCTCAGCCTTTTATTTACCATTTTCTCTAACACTTTACATATAATCTTGGTCAAAGATATTGGTCTATATGACTCAAATGATGTCCGGGATTTATCAAGTTTAAGAAGTGGTAGTATTATTGCCTCGGACGAAGTTAATGGGAAAACCTGGTTACTCCAGATAAAATTATAAAGGTCTAGTAATAAATTTTTCCCATTGCTTGATAGATGTAGTAGAAATACTAAGGGGATACCGTCTGCTCCCGGGCTTGAATCTTTGGAAAAGTTTAAGGCTTCAGCAAGTTCTACGAAGGAAAAAGGAACGTTAAGGTGAATCCCATGTCCGTCGAATCCCAATATGTTTTTTCTACGTTGTTTTTATGTATTTTAAAATTATCAGTATAATTTTTATCACTGGAGTTTAATTCGTATTGGTCTGCTAACATATCTACAATTTATTTTCTATCACTAATTAGTTTGTTATTTTTTGCTAGAAAAGGAATCTTATATGGTTGGCTTTTGCCAGAGATTTTCCTTAAGTTTCTCCAAACTGTACTTATGCTCAAAGAGGTATTTAGAGATAAGATGATTTTTTTCTAGGATTCTTTTCTATTCTTTTTTCGAATGTATCTTGCCTCATCTCTTCATTTTTTGTAGTCTGTTATGTTTTCATCTGTTTTATGATGCTTTAGTCTATTGGAAGCTTTCTTATACACTCTTGTAGCTTGTATGCATTCGAGTGTCCACCACGGAAGAGTGATGGGCACATTTTTACAAACCATTACGCTGCTGTAATACAATTACACCAGCTTTCAGAACAAATAACAACTTAGGCAAATATATTAAAAACAACAAGAGCCAAATTAAAAAATACTTACACAGTGATGTGTACAAACTTAAATGTGGCGACTGCCCAAAAACTTCATTGGTCAAACTAGTAGAAATTTTAATAAACGAATAGGAGAACATAAAAGGATTTTCAATAATTGAAAAACAGATGCTACATACGCACTTCACCTTCTAGACCATAATCATGCTCATGAATGACCAACTTGAACAGTTCTCCCCTCCTCAACCTATTTTATTAAAGACTATAAAGTGTAACCGCATGCCAAAAATAGATCACTTGAGAAAGGCAATCAGCCGAAACAGCTGTAGTGATAAGAGTTTATAAGAAATCTTGTGGAAGTTTTGAAAACTATGTTTTCAGTGTTTTATTGTTACATATAATGAATTTCCATCAAGGAACGGTCGAATCCATCAATTACGATAATAAATTCATTTATTAGCTCAAAATTGCTAAATTAAATATAAGCTTGGATGTTTATTTATTTAGTAATTAATTTATGAATATTGATTACATTTATTAGTATAGTAATAGGATGAATTCAATTAATTTTTACTAGAATACGTTTTTTAACCGTTGATGTTTTAATTTATGTTTATAAAATTATAATAAATCTTTATTATTTGTGTTTGTTATATTTCAGTATATAAAAAATAAAAAAATCTGCAAAAACATAAAATGAGGTATTTAGAAAATGTAAATATTTTAAAAATTAATAACTTTAGGACTATAAAACATACAAACTCTTCATATTAAAAAAAAAATAAATTCAAAAATGGTTTCAGATGCAGGTTATTCCATTTAAAATCTACAAATTTGGTTTATTCCGTTGTTCTGACCTGCTCCTGTATATTCCAAATGTTTTTAAATTACCAACATCTTTTATATACACCATTTTTATTTGATTAGGTTTGGCACACCCTGTATACTTCGCTTAAAGATTATCGTACATAATAGTAAAAAGATTCCTCTTAATAAAATGTGCGTGATCTCTGTACCCTACGTAGTGTCCGTATAAAATGTCTCATGTAGTTATTGGAGATCCCCGCAATCAGACTATTTTATTAATATAAATTTTATTTGAACGCTAGTGTTATTAAAACTGTAATATCTGTTTTTTTTTTTAATTTTTATACTCATATTAAACTAACTGAAGCTACTTGAAAACGATATTACTCGAAATTGCCATTCATATTCATCCAGTATACAAGACATGTCACTCATCATGTATGAATAGAGCCGTCGCAATATCGATAACCATTAAGTTCGCGAAACTGAACGCTAAAGGAACACCATTTATACCAAACGACGATGAAATTCTGCGAAGTGTAAAAAATAGCTAGGAGCTTCATTGCTGCATCAATGTGACTCCTTCGGAAGGGCAGCGATGGCGGTTATCTTGCTATTTATTTAGCGAATATTATTCAGTAATATATATAATGGCTTTATCATAATCTGTAATAGATTTATTAATGTATTGATACACTAAAATATAACATTTGTAAAATAAATTGTCAATATTTATTGCGGCTAAATGGATCAAGCTATCCAGATCCATTATAATATATATATATATATATATATATATATATATATATATATATATATATATATATATATATATATATAAGGCTCACTCAGACGAGTGGTGGGTTCTTATATCGGTCTCAAGGTGGAGAAATAAAAGACAAAGTTGATAGGCTACCTTATCTATTTTGAAGACGTTTCGCTTTCGTATTCTGAAAGCATCATCAGTTCATCTAAAAAGTACAATATGAGAACCACACAATCATGGAAACGATGTTATAATTGTTACCTTGAAAAGACATGTAACCCCACACCTCCACAGCTCAAGGAAATTAACTTATCGTTGATCACCTGTGGCGGATTATCTAGCCATAATGTTTAACGTTATTATTTATATATGAGGTTGAATGAAATTCTCCTGTTTGTTAGTTCTAGACTAATTAATGCGAGGAGTTGCTATTATATTACCAATTTCTTTCATTGGTTTTGTCTCTTACAAGCGGGTTGTCATCCAAACTCATTTAAACTTTTAAATTGACCGCCCAATTATTTGAGGTGGTACCTCCACCTTGTTGATCTGTCAAAAGATTTTTGACCTCAAGGTTGGCTGTCTTTTTGCGGTTAGTTCGTTCTGGTTCATTTAACGCCATTTTTCCGGGGCAGCTGTAAGGCTTTGATCCGTAACTTCATTTACACTACTTTTTAAATAATTTTTTTATTAATATCACTTATAATGCTACCTAAAGTTAAAATCAAAGCTTAATAATTATTAAATAGTTGGAAGTATATCTATGATTTTTTTGGTTCTTTTTCACTACTTAAGATTAAATAATATTTCATTTACTTTAGACCACATGGTCAGTTGCTGTGCTAATTTTTTATAAGTTGCTATATGTTGTTAGTTACTTGATTGTTTATACAATATCACCGTATAATGTCCATTTACTTGAGTTTTATTCACATAATTGTAAATAACTTTGACTGCTACATGTCTTTTTAAGGTATCAATTATAACATCGTTTCCATGATTGTGTGGTTCTCATATTATACTTTTTAGATGAACTGATGATGCTTTCAGAATACGAAAGCGAAATGTCTTCAAAATAGATAAAGTAGCCTATCAACTTTGTCTTTTATTTCTCCACCTTGAGACCGATATAAGAACCCACCACAGATATATATATATATATATATATATATATATATATATATATATATATATATATATATATATATATATATATATATATATAAATAATAAAATATTATGATCACTTTAATTACCAAAACTATTCTTTTTCAAGTTCCACTCCTATCGGAGATTGGAAATCATTCTGGCAATTATAATTTTATTGGTTACTCGCCTGAATAGTTCAATTGAACTGCATCCAAACCACTCACGGAGATTGCGTAGCCACGAGATTTTACGTCTTCCTACGCTTCTTCTACCTTTGATTTTACCCTGCATTATATTCCTTAGTAGTTCGTACTTTTCACCTCTCATGATGTGCCCCAAGTATTCCAATTTCCTGATCTTTATGGAATTTAAAACTTCGCATTGTTTTCCTAGTTGTTCGAGAACTTGTTCGTTTGTTTTGAGATCCATCCATGATATTTTCAAAATGCGTCGATAACACCACATTTCGAATGCTTCTAGGTTTTTAATGTTGGATTTTTTAAGTGTCCACCACATTTTTCAAGTGACCAAAACTATTATTTGATGCATAAATGAAATCCGTCAAATTATATTTTTGAATAATAATTTCAGTTTAGTCTAAACTGAGTTTAGAGATCATCATCATTACTGGCTCGATAACCCTTTTTGGGTATTGGCCTGTTCCAGGATTCTTGTCGATTCTGTTCTGTTTTGTACTTTTGTCCCCAACTTTTTATTTTTAAGGTTGATATATCATTTTCTATTTCTTCTATGGATCTTAGCTTCGTTCTTCCTAATTTTCTTTATTTTTCTACTGGCATTTGTTGCTTATTTTGAGATCGTAGGTTTCCACGGCCAGAGTCAGAATTATAATTTATTCGTCTTCCGGGTTTGGACCGTGTCATTTGTGAGTGACCCAAAAGTGGGTTCATCTCGACGTTTCGCTACAATTGTATGTAGCTACTTCAGGAGAACAAAGAAAAAGAAAAAGAAAAGAAAACAAAAGACAGGAAGATGGGTAGTTAGCAACGGTAACTCAGTTACTCAACGCAACCAGAGGCGAATACTAACTACCAAGATGGGCATTTGGTCACAGTAACTCAACTACTCAACGCAGCCAGAGGTGAAAACCAAATGCCAGGACAGGGATTCACGTCCAACAGCTCAGAACACTAACGCGTCGAGAGGCGGGGAGTGAATCCTCCCCGCCTCTCGACGCTTATTTTGTTTGGTACTTTACCTTCTTCCGTTCTTTTCACATGTCTCATCCAACGCAGCCATCCTATTTAATTAAATATTGGGATATCCGGATCCTGATATATTCTATATAGGTCACAGTTAAATCTTTCTAAAGATTTCTCGGTTTATATTGTCACATGTCTTTTCGAAGTATTCTAAGTTATGATGATATTATATTCACTTGTTTTTTCGAGGATATGTCATAGAATGAAAATCTGGTATATTGACTTGACTTGGTTGACTTGTGTAAGCAGAAGCCACATTGGTCTTTGCCAACTATTTTTTTCAACATGTAGCCTTTTATAAATGAAGTTGGAGTGAAGGACAGAATGATAACCGTACAATTCTCATGGTATGGACAGAATAATAATCCGTCAACTTATATAGTATGGACAAATAAAAAGAATCAAATAAAATATATGGCCAAAAATAACCAGAGAACAACAAAAAATGGAATTCAACCAGTAATCATAGCTAAAAATCTGGAAGAAAACAATGGATAAGATAAGAAAATTTGTAGATGTAGATGAAATATATACTTTGGAACCCATTAGTTCAGTTCAACATTTCATGCTGACAAAGAGCTTAAGTTTGCTCTGTGCTATTCAATTTGTGTTCTTCAAAGATTTACGTGATAAAATAATATATTTTTCTATGGAATTATAAATTCTGGTGATTAGGGTGATATGCAAATACGAAATCGAATAAGAAATCATCAGGTATGGCCAGTGATTCTCCTAGATATGGTAAAGGTAGTCTTCTTTTATTCTTTTTTGCATTTGAATGCGGTTTCGAGATTGTTATTATAATGAACGCTATTTGCTCCAAAGATATCGGTTAGGATTTCCTTCTTTTTTTTTCGATTAGAAGTACTACTTATCTGAACTGACATTAGCATTGAGGAGCTGGATAAGATACGTAAGGGTGAGAAAAAGCAATGCAATAGGCAGTGAACAGTACCGCTAACCAAAACAACATAATATAAGTAACAGTAGAAAAACTAACTGAATGAATGGAAGCTGGCAGTGAGAAAAGACAGGGAGATCCTGAGTCCTCTATTGTTCAACCTAATCATGGATGAAATAAGAAAAAAAGGTTACCAAGGGGAAAAACAACTTAAAATAATTTTCTATGCAACCGTCAAAACATTTAACTTTTTAGTTTCTTCATACCAGCAAATTGGAACTGGAATGTCAGATACCTAATAGAACAAGTGATGGAATTTAAATATCTGGGCATCACACTATCTAGCTACGGAAGTCTGGAACTGACGTGGAAGATTAAGTGAATAGAGCAAACAGAGCCACAGGTTTATTGAATAAAACAGTATGGAGAAATAAAAATATAGGAAAAATATTAAAGGCAGAATTTACAAAACGCATGGTAAGGCACTATGGGACAAAGCTAGAAGTACATATATACGACGTAGATGCAAGATGAAGAACATCAAGGACTGGCTAAGAAATAGAAGAGTAGACTGAAGCAATCATATAAGACGAATGACAACAAATAGAGTAGTAAAGACGGCAAGAGATGGTTCCCCAATAGGAAGGCGATCAGTAGGAAAACTTCGAAAACGATTAAATGACAACTAAGTGGAGGCACATTGAAAAGTAGTAACGGAACAATATTAACCGACGACAAGGTTATGATGGAAATATGGAGGAAACATTTTGAACAACTGTTGGATAGTGTAATTGGCGGATTGGAGAAAAACGCTAAGGACTGGGGAAACTCCTGGGTACGGTGAAGTTAGTCCAAATATCTTGAAATATATAGGAGAAAAAGCAAAGCAAAGATTATTTTATATCCTATATCTAATATGGAAGAGAAACATATTGCCTAGAGAATGGTCAAATGTAATAATTGTATTAGTGCACCAGAAGGGACATGCAAGAGACTGTTAGATATACAAGCATATCCCTATTATGTGTATCAGCAAAATTATACGAAATAATAATAAAAAGAAAAGTACTAAAGCCGATTCAGAATAGGATATACCACAAAAGACCATATATTAAGCATGCAACAGGTAATGGAGAAATCTATAAAGAAAAATAAAAAAGTGTACGCTAACTTTTATATTTATGGAAATAGCATTCGATTCAGTCGAAAGAAAAACTAAATGGGAGAGTCTGAAAAAGAAACACGTAAGCGAAAACTTGATAGGTTGACATATGGAGCCGAAAGCAGTAGAGCAGGATACAAACAGCAAAGATGAAATACCTCATAAGAAATAATAAAAGACTTAAAATTAAAACTTTACTTAACGCAATAAAGGAGAAAAAGCATGGTTCGGTTATATAACATGGATACACAGTAACAGGCAAGTAAATAAAGGCAAGAAGTAACAAAAATGGCCGAAGAGCACACCTAACGGTCGAAGAGGAACGATTATGTGCGTATTATTTTCATACAATTTAGTCCTCTACCCTTAATCATTCTTCGCCAATTGCGATTTTTCTGAGTGTTTCTGGGGTAATAACTTATATAAAAGCATACCACATTATATTTTTCTAAAATCTCTGTATGGAGTCGTGGAGTCTTAATAAAATTGTGTTGTTCAATATTTAGTTTTTTTTTAAATATTGCGAGATAATCTTTGGGTAGTCTGCTCCCCTATTCCTGATTGACGGTTTAAGAAAAATATTTATTTTTTATCTAAAAATATTTAAGACCCGCACCTGACTAAGCTCAAAAGCATATGAAAGCTATATTGCGTAAATCCTTGTTTGTATTAGTTATTTTCTTCATATCAATGAGAATCTCTTGTCATTGGGTGACGGCTTTTCCACCTAGATCTAAATCTACCCCACCGCACCCATCCCACCCCCAACTCCGATCATATATTTCGAGAGCATTAAGAAGTGACACACGGGCCGCGGTCATGCGGAAAACAGCTGGCTATGAGAACGAAAAAAGAAAATGGGAAGAAAAGAATATGGCACGCGAATCTCGAACTCATGATGTTGCTTTCTATCAATTTGAAGGGATTTTTCGGGGGAAATCCTACAGACAATGCTGAGGGTTCTCACTTTTTATTGATTAGTAGTTTCCTGGATCTAATACACAAATTATGGATTCTGCTTTTATGTATACATAAATTTATACAAGGTAGATTTCTAAAAATTTATAAATTACAATTAAGGGTTGATAAAGTTCGGAAACTTAAGTTTAGGCTTATAATCATTCTCATCTACTGAGTAAACGATAATAAATAGACACATTTTTGATATATAGATAGCAAACTATAAACAATCAGATAAACTCTTATTTAGATATGTTTTTAAAATACTATTAATTTCAAGAATCTGTTCTTTGATCGTTTTTTATTAACTTCACAACTAGATATGAGTAGCCTTAGAAAATCAGTAATTTTTGATATTGTTTCAATGATAAAAAATGCTAAAAACCCTGTGAAACCTTCAAGGTTAATAATTACAGAACGCCAGAAGATCACAGTGAGGGATTCACGACCCACGATCCACAACACCTTAGCATTGTCTTTTATTTCTTCTTAAACAGGTTTCATATTGTACTACTATTGCAATACAAATTCAAAATACTTCACCAATATTCGTATTATGATATTATCTAAACAATATTAACAATATAGACACTAGAAATAAAATACTCAGATTTTATGGTTGTTCCTTTAAATATACCGGTGAAACTAAGCAGAAAAGGATCATTTATTGATGAACAACATGGCTAGTTGTTAAATTACCTAATTTTTTTATTGTCCAACACAAGCAAATGAATAAAAAAAAATGTTAAGAAAGCCTGATGTTTGAGTTTTAATTTCAATATTTTATATATGCTAGAATATTCCACAGGGTGTTCCGAACTTTAAGGAAAAAACACAGTACGATTGTTACACCCGGTAAAAAATCACATTGACCTGTCTAGCAACAATATTATTACATCGATATTCTTAAATAATATAACTATAACGTACTAAAAAATCACTAAAATCGGACAACAGGTTAAGGAAACTCGAGACATCTAACATGTCCCATTTTTAAGATGTTCCGTTAATTTTGCCGGAGAGTGTATATAAATTTAAGGATGGGACTTAAGCAAACAAAAACATGGCGAAACACATAGAAACACACAAAGATTAGAAATCTTTTAAACTAAAATATATGAAGTAATGGAACTTCTCCTTCTTTTTGTTCAGTCTCTGAAAAAGATGTTTTTTCATATTAATACCATTTTTATGTAGATGTATCGCTAATAACACTCTTTTAGATGAACTGATGATGCTCACTAAACAGTGGGCGAAACGTCTTCAATAAATAGATAAAGTAGCACAACTCTTGTCTTTTTTTATCTCCAAATTGACCGAAAACATCCCATTCACTTACGAGCGCACTTTATATATATATATATATATATATATATATATATATATATATATATATATATATATATATATATATATCCCAACAAAACAAAAGTAACCAAAGGAAAAAAAATGTTTAATGTAACATTTAAACCATGGTCAAAAAATGAACCTCTCGTGTAGACAGGAATAAGAAAATCTCAATAAACTCCCCATTTATCATTGTCTGAAGAAATGTTCGCTTTTTTGTGATGTTTAGATACACTCTGTTCCGGGGAAGTTCTTGTTTAAGTTGTATCTTTGCTTATTCGCATTTCTATCGTATTTCTCAGTCCTTAACGACATTCCAATCGTTACGAAGTCGGCTTAAAGGCTTTCCCTAGATACTGAAACAGCTAATAGCTATCACTCTAAGTGAGATGTAATGTTGTTTTAGATACAGCCAGTGTTAGCACTGTTAACTGTATTAATGCTTTGGCCTTTTATCTATATGTAAATGGAAGTTTCGATTTCTGAGATAAAAAGTTGTTGATTGGATACCTGCTTTTGTGAGATACGAAAATGAGTTCGGGGTGGTCATTTTAAACGTTAAAAGAATTTAAAAAAATGCAATTTAAAAAAGTTTGGTACAAAAAAAACAATTATCGTTTTCATAATAAAAATTCTGTGCTCTATAATTTGCTTTTGACTTAATAAAAACATATATGTCCACATAAACAGATTTTTACTGTTTATACATTCAGATCACCGTAATTTTTTTTCAAATATTTCATTGAGAATAAAGGGAAAAATAAAAAAAGCGAGAAATCAAGTGCTCGGTATTGAACTACATAAGAATAAATATTTGGAGAAATACAGTAATGTCCTAGAAGAGAATGATTGAAAGGAAAAAAATAAAATCTACAAGGAAAATAAATTCCTGCAGCTGGCTATTAAAAATTTTGTATTAAATCCCAACACATGGATTGCTGTTATCATTTTTAACATCACTAACACTTTTGAATCGGTTGACTGCAGTAATATTATGTATAACTAACACTGTTTCATGATGCATTGACATTTAGCTTTCGACACCGTTCATAGGTATCTTGTGAATCAGTTACCAGCTGAAGTCCGTTTGAGGAAGTCTACCTTCCGGACGCTGGTACTCACGCGAGGCATGGTTAAATGCTGCCTTAAGTTAAATCTAATAAAATAATAAACATCATTCATTTTTAACAACAATATGCACATTTTTTGGTACCTTTAATTACTGTAAAGGGTTTTACCCTAATATTTTGGTGACTCAGGTATGGTAACCTGTAAGTATAACCATTTTGCTTTTCTAACCTTAGTAAACGTTTCAATCACGTTTGCTGGAATTAAATGGTTCATACTTATTTTAGGCTTTTAACCTGATGATGGAATTATTATTACGAAAACGTTTGTTATTTTGATGTAGCCCTTCTAAAGGTTTTTTAAATATACCTACTTACAAAGAAAAAAAAAGTACGTTTGATGAGAAGAATGTTATAGAATAGTATAGAAAATGCAGAGCAATGGGCATACTAGTCAAAGAGAATATATCTATTTCGTTCACTATTTTTGCAGATGACCAAGTCACTAAAATAATTTAAAGAAAGACTATGAGCTATAGGGACACAAGATAAATATATATTAGACCGAACACTTATATATTGTATTTAAGGTTACAGATTTAAATTTAAACTTAGCAGAAGGGATTATTAAGATGAGAATTCAACCGCGATGTACACCAAATCGTCGTGAACTTTAAACAAGCTTACGATTCTGTTAGCAGAGAAGCATTCTTGAAGACCATGGTAGAAATCGGAGTACCTGGAAAGCTGGTACGTTTAGCACAGGTGAACACAGAGAACGCTTCCGCACAGATCAGAATTGGCAGCACCACGTCGGAGAAATTCCTCATTAACACCGGGCTTAGACAAGAAAGTCCTTTCGCCCCCCCTGCTATTTAATTTTGCACTGGAAAATGTGGTAAGAAAAGCTCAATCACAACTGATAAAAGGATTTGTCGCCCAAGGATCAAAAATATTATTGGCGTTAGCGGATGACGTGGACACAATTGCACAATCCACCAGAGATGCAAAAGAAGTTTTCACCCTATTTAAAAACGGAACCAAAGAAGTTGGTCTGAAGGTCAACGAGGACAAGACCAAGTACATGGTGGTTACGAAGAACCCAAGTACAAGGGTTAGACAAAACGTAACAATCAATGCATACAACTTTGAAGTCATCAAAGACTTCAAGTACCTGAGAGCGATCATAACATCTGAAAATAAATATGAAAAGGACATGGCAGCCAGGATCATTGCAGGAAACAGGGCATATTACTTATTAATGACAGTACTTAAATAAAAAATACTCTTAATGCCATCAAAAAAAAAGAGTTAACAAGACAATAATTCGTCCCACAATAACGTATAGAAGCGAGACATGGGCTCTGAACCAGCGGGAAACGACAAAATTACTGGTACTGAAAAGAAGAGACAACAGGAGAATGGAGAAGAAGACATAATGATGAACTCCAGACAGTATATGGAGATGAAAACATAGTATGCTACACTAAAGCAAACCGAATAAGATGGGCAAGCCACGTGCTAAGATCGAGTGACGAAATACTCCTGAACGCCAAATTCTGGCAAAGGCCCGATGGCAGAAGGTCAGTTGGTCGCCCAAGAAAGAGCTGGAAGGACGCAGTAGCCAGTGATCTACGCAAAATGGGAATACAGCAATGGAAAATAATGTATACATAAAGCAATGGAGGGAAATAGTAAATGCGACCAAGAGTCACATAGAGTTGTAGAGCCAAATAATGATAATGATGATTATTATTATTAATAGTTTTAAGACTTTTAAGTATTCTGTATTGTCATTGGAAAGCACAGGTTATCGTTTAAATGAAAATAGCGCGGGGAAAATCAGAAACAAAAACACTCCATGGAGTGATATTAAAGAAGAACACCAAAGAAAACAAAAAAGCATCTTTCAGAGCATAGTGCTAAACATTACCATATCGTGAGCGAAAGTATGACCAACGACAAGAACAATACGAAATAAAATAAGAACAGTTGAATGAGATTTTATCAGAAGATGTCTATAAATCGCCTGAGAGGATAGAAGAAGAATAGAATAGACTAAATACGGAACAGAATGGAATGCTCAACTAAAAAAAAGTTTGAAAACAGATTCCTGCAAATGTACGGGCATGTACAAAGAATGCTAGACCACAGGCTGCCGAAAAGAATATTGGACTGGGACCCACAGGGAAGAAGGCGGGGAGAAAGATCCGCTATAAGGTGGAAATCGTACATAGGAAATGCTACGATAGATAGAGTTTTCATAGAATGTGACTGGAAGATTAGTGCTTTGGAGGACGAGAATGGTCAACTCAGAATGGGAAAACGCCGAAAAATAAAAGGACAAAAATTAATCGATTGGTTTATAATCATATATTAAAATGGGCGAATTACCAAGAAAGAACTACTAGGCAGAATTACGATGGAAAAATAATTATTTAAAATAATACACAACGATAAGAACCAGTAAGTAGAGATTTTTATAAAAATTTTTAATTTTATATATACATATGTACCGGGTGGTCCAATAAGCCGATCTCTAGGCCATATATTAGAAACTATTCATGTTATAACTTTAGGAGAAAAAATTCCCTAGTAAAAGTGGTCAAGAGAAATCGCTGGAAATAACTTTCAAGTTTCTGGGTTAACAGCTAGGGGCGTAACCTGTGAATAAAAATTTGAAAACCAGTTTTTTGTGAAATATGCTTAATTATACCAAGTGTTAAATAAGTAAACTAGAAAGAGGCCTAAATTCCGCACAAAGTCGTTTAAATACTTTTTTTTATTTTTTCAAATAAAGGGTGGGGGAGAGTAGGAAACTATTCGTGGATAAATACCTATAACTTTGGTTTGGATCAACCGATTTTAAAGAAATTAGTGTCATTAGAAAGAGTGTTGATGATTTTAATTATATCTACTATAAAACAATTGAATATAGTTTTAATTGTCATGGGTAGAGGGTACTTTTGAATAGAAAAAATTAAAATTTATTTTTCTTTAAAATGTTTAATAGATACACCTATTTATTGTAAATTATAATGGAACTGAAATAAAGTCGTAACGAAACGGCGCAAATCGTATATTGATAGCTTTTGTAGAATTCGAGATATGAATAAAAACGCATAAACATAAATAACTATAGTATTGACTCACCCTTTATTATAACTTAAAATTAAATATGTGAAAGATCATACAAACATCTCGATCATTAAAACTGTCTAATTAAAATTAAATTAAATTAAAAATTAAAACTGTCAAATTAATGTCCAATTAAATGTTCAAATTGTTTTCCATCATTGTCCACACAAAGATGTAATCTTTCGCGCGTAGACATAACAGCTGCTTCAATCTCAACTGTTGATATACTATTTATTGCGTTTATAATACGCTGTTTTATCTCGACTCGCGTGGTTGGTCAAGTTTGGTACACCAAGTCCTTCAATCTTCCCCATAGATAAAAGTCCAGATATGTTAAGTCTGGAGATTCCCCTTCCAATCCATTTATTTGGATAACTTATATACAAATAATCTCGAACTCGTCTGGAAAAGTGCGCAGGACACCCGTCATATTGTAATATCATATCTCTTCTTGTTTGTAAGGAAATATCTTTCAATAAAACAAGCAACTGATTTTCCAGAAAATCCAAATATTTTTCGCCATTTAAAGTTATATCAAAGAAATATAAACTTACGATCTTTCCATCAACTATACCACACCAAACATTAAGACTCCATCTACCTTGATCCTGCACCTCATGTATCCAATGTAGATTTTCTTTAGCCCAATAATGCATATTATGCAGATTAACACCACCCGCACTATTAAACGTAGCCTCGTCTGTTCACAAAATCTTTGACATGATACGCGATTGTTCGCGTATCGAACAATTAATTATGTACGCATAATTAATTACTAATATTACCAATATTAATATCTATTGAAAAAAGTGCTAACTTCAATTCGGATTATAATATAACACTTTCAAAAAAACTATTTTTAATCATATAAAATAACAATGGTCAAAATATGTATCAACATTAAGATTTTTTTGCTATAAAAAAATTTGACAGTACCAACTGACTTATTTTTTAATTTAATTTATAATACAGGGTGAGTCAATACTATACTTACTTATGTTTATGCGTTTTTATTCATATCTCGAGTTCGACAAAAGCTATTAACATGCGGTTTGCGCCATTTTGTTACAAGTTTAATCAAGTTCCATTATAGTTTACAATAAATAGGTGTTTCTATTAAACATTTTGAAGAAAAACGAATTTTAATTTTTTCTATTCGAAAGTACCCTCTACCTATGATAATTACAACTAAATTCAATTGTTTTATAGTAGATATAAATTAAATTATTCACACTCTTTCTAATGACACTAATGTCGTTAAAATCGGTTAATCCAATCCAAAAGTATAGGTAGTTATCCACAAATACTTCCCCACTCTCCCCCACCCTTTATTTGCAAAAATAAAAAAAGTAGTTAAACAAATTTGTGAAGAATTAAGGCCTCTTTCTAGTTTACTTATTTAACACTTGATATAATTGGACATATTTCTAAAAAAATTGATTTACAAAAGTTTTATTCAAAGGTTACGCCCTCTAGCGGTTAACCCAGAAACTTGAAAGTTATTTCCGGCGATTCTTTTGGCCACTTTTACTAAGAAATTTTTTCTCCTAAGTTATAACATGAATATTTTCTGATATATAGCCGAGAAATCGGCTTATTGGACCACCCGGTACATGTAACATGGAGGAATTAAACTGTTCGATATATTTTTTATCATGTATCTGGATTGAATACTTGGGATTAAATTTTTTTAATAAAATATCGCCATTGCTGTCGCGGTATGGGCAGTCAGTCATAAGTATCGAAAACGAAAAATTCCACGCGATAAAAAATGTCCTAAACTTTCAGTTTTCAATTTAAAACCCTAGCGACAGTTAAATGATGAAGGAAGTTTACGGAATTATATTTAAAACCGCTTTTTAATTTTGACACTAAGTGGAGGTGCGAACTGAACAGAAGGCACCTGGCATTTGTTAAAAGTCCTTAATTAAAGTAGACGCTGAATGCCCGCCATGAAAGAATGCAAAATTAGCTTCGTTTCTAATTACGCAACGACGATATCTTAATCTCAAAGTTGCAGAAGTTATCGAACACATCTATCACGCTGTTGGTAGCTACAATGCGTAATTTATAGCTTCAATTACGATTGGAAAATATTACGATGTCCGAAACTATTTACTTTCCATCGGTTTTTGCAGAATACAATGTTGTTATAAATAAAAACACAAGAATTGATATTGTTCTGAAGCTATTTTTTTGTGGCATTGTAAATTAATTACTATTAAACTGGGAATAAGCCACAATTAAAAATAAAAATACGTTTATTGACGTTTCAATTTCCACTTCGGAAATCGTTCTCAAAATACAAACAGTAAATTAAACAAATTTTGTTTTTTGTTACATAGTGAAAAATTCTTCTAATAATTTAATTTTATCTGACTCATTTATATTGACAATTCATACATACGTATTGACATACATTATGCATTTTAAAGTAGACGACTTTAAAATGATATTGCCAATATTGTTGAGTTGCGCTCCTGGGACGACTTTACTTATAAGATAGTTCATTCGATTACATGAAATCAACTTTAACTTGAGAATATCCGTCAGAAAAAAATCATAGCATGTAATTCGTCTTTAGAAAGACAAACACATGACATGATGATAGTAAAATTCTCCTGTTAGTGATTCCATAGTAAATTATAAGGGAAAAACCAGGAAAAAAAAACCTCATAATACTATCCCGACATTGTAAGTATTTGTTCGTGAATTTAGTTTACCTTCAACAAACATCAAAATTCTGATATTTAAAAAACATAAATGATGTATCCTCTATATGTTACTGACTTACTAATACTGGTATTTTCTTAATAATAACTTCCTCTTTCAATATTGGTAACCAGATCCTACTACATTATTTAAAAAACATAAATGATGTATCCTCTATATGTTACTGACTTACTAATACTGGTATTTTCTTAATAATAACTTCCTCTTTCAATATTGGTAACCAGATCCTACTACATTCTGCCGAGGAATTAACGATACAATTGGCCTCATTTAGCATAATTAGAGCCGCTTCTTTGATTTTTCTTTTTTTACCATCCGTTTCTTTTAGGACTACATTTGAATTATTCCATTGAACCCTATGTTCATTATCCCATGCGTGTTTACAGATTTGAGATCTATCAAATTCTCTATTTTTAATATAAGATTGATGTTCACTTATTCTAATATTTAATGGCCTTGATGATTCACCTAAATAAAACTGATCGCATTCACAAGGTATTTTATAAATGCAATTATTTGTCCTTTCTTGTTCATTGTTAATAGATCCCAACGTGTTTGTTGTTTTGAATGTTGTTGAAATGTTGAATTTATTTCCTATCCTTTTAAGTTTTTCTGATAGTCCTTTTTATGTACGGTATTGTTATTTTTCTCATATTATTCCTTGTGTATGCTGTAGGATCTCGTTCTAAGTTGTTCTGTTCTATTCGATCGATTGTTGAAAATTCCTTATTTATAAACGATAAAGGATAATCATTTTTTAATAAAACAGATGTTAACAAATGTTTCTCCTCCAAGAACGAATTTTCGTTAGAACAAGTAATTTTGGCTCTAACGTATAAGGATTTAATTATTCCCTTTTTTACATTAATATTGTGATTTGATTTGAAATTTAAATATCTATTGGTATGTGTTGGTTTTCTATACACCTGAGTCTCATATCCAGTATCATATAGCAAATTCCTCGGCAGAATGTAGTAGGATCTGGTTACCAATATTGAAAGAGGAAGTTATTAATAAGAAAATACCAGCATTAGTAAGTCAGTAACATATAGAGGATACATCATATTCATTTATGTTTTTTAAATAACGTAACATATAAAATCAGAATTTTGATGTTTGTTGAAGGTAAACTAAATTCACGAACAAATACTTACAATGTCGGGATAGTATTATGAGGTTTTTTTTTCCTGGTTTTTCCCTCATAATTTACTATGGAATCACTAACAGGAGAATTTTACTGTCATCATGTCATGTGTTTGTCTTTTTAAAGACGAATTACATGCTATGATTTTTTTCTGACGGATATTCTCAAGTTAAAGTTGATTTCATGTAATCGAATGAACTATCTTATAAGTAAAGTCGTCCCAGGAGCGCAACTCAACAATATTGGCAATATCATTTTAAAGTCGTCTACTTTAAAATGCATAATGTATGTCTGAATTGTCAATATAAATGAGTCAGATAAAATTAAATTATTAGAAGAATTTTTCACTATGTAACAAAAAAAAAATTTGTTTAATTTACTGTTTGTATTTTGAGAACGATTTCCGAAGTGGAAATTGAAACGTCAATAAACGTATTTTTATCTTTAATTGTGGCTTATTCCCAGTTTAATAGTAATTAATTTACAAGAATTGATGTTTTCTAAAATTTCACAAGTTTAATTACAAGGCAATGAACTTAGGAGATATAATACATTTCACGTAATTGACACTATTTTGGATTATTGCTAGACACTCGATAGCCAATGTTCCACTCTACCACTAAACTGCACAGCATAAGAAGTATGAAGGTAATTTGCTTTAGTAATGAAAATGTGAAATAAATAATTTCTTAATTGAAACCTTTTATAATTTTTTTTTACTGTGAACTCTTTTTACTCTTTTTTTACTAACACAAATTAGATATGAGTTGCTCAGAGGCAGAGGTGACTAATCGACAAAGTAAAGTTTTTGTGATAAAACATGTCAAAGTTAATTTTAAATAAAAAACTTTTAGGATAAAAAAAATGTAACACTTTATTTTTTTAAAGGAAAAGCTTATGTCTTAAAACAACATTTAAGGAAAAATCTCACCCAAGCTTTATCATTCTAATTCTTTGTTAAAAAAGTATAGGCACATTTGCCGTTACAAAATAATATATTCCTAGAGAAACTTGTGTGTTAAGCTATGTTTAGGCACATTTGCCATAAAGAAAACTAAAACTAAAAGTAAACTGTCAAAAACAAAAATTAATACAAGACAATTACCAAAATACAAATCTCCAACTTATTAGCTAAAAACTTATTCTAGTGCGTCTTTTTAATTTTCATGTATAACTGTTTCATCTAAGCCCTCATCTAATGCATCGGAACTATCTTTCAATCCAGAATAAAAGCTGTGGAACTCAGACGGAATAAACTTAAGAGAGTCCATTAGATATTTTTCTTTTGTTTTGTTATTGCTCTTCCATTTGGATACAAAACATGTATGTTGTGCATTACAATAGATGATGCTGGGCAGCCTTTGGTTTTTTTGCTTAAATCAACCTCATGAAACAAACCCATCTCCTGTGCTGTATATTTTATAATATAATTCTTTTTAGTTCGTTTTTAAGATACCTTATCTGTTGAATTTTAAGCTATTCAACTTTTTTGCCAGTTATAGTAACTTTTCTATATTGTTATCTTATTCTCAAATGACTTGCTGCTACTAAAAAACTCTAGTGAGGTTATTCTTTTGACCTGGAATTTTGGATTCCTTTTTTTGAATTATGGAAACCCAATCATCGGGATCAAAAATTTGATCATGGTGTTTTCTCTCCTTTTCAATCAACCCAAAATCTTAATCGCATGTATTAAAACTATGTCCAGATACAAAAAATCTTTATTCTATAACTTTGAGTGACGATTTACACTTTTGAAGGTAATTGCCTAACATTAAAGCCACCTTTATATTTCGATTCTGGCTCCCACAAGCATCGCTATACAAATTCGGTTGGGTCAGGTAAGTGCGCCTCAAGATCGTTTATTAAGCATAAAGCTATCTCTTCAGCTCCTCGGGATGCAACATTTTCGGACCAGACATACATACGTCCTGTTTCTGTGACTTTATCATGGATGCCCAAATTATATGTCCACAGTTGTCTCTTATAATAAACAGCACCTGTACTTAACTCAGAAATAGAAAGCGTTTTCTGAAGATTAAAGACTAAAACTGATATTTTTTGCTGTGATTCTTGTGCTTTTTGTTTTATTTAACTTCTTCTACGTTTGTTTGGTGTAATTCCAATTTAACTTTTGCATTCTGTTTACGCTGTTCTGAAGTATCAGATGATTTTATTTTAGTACTAGGACTATCACCCTTTTGACAAGTATCTTTATGTGATGCATGAAAATGCAAATTAAACTTGGTGTTAAAAATTTGCAAAACATAAAGAACGAGAGTTTTCTTAAGTCTTCTGTGCATTTTTTTATACTCTCGGTACATGATCGACATGTTCAAAGTTAGTGAAAGATATTTCCTTTTTAATTTAACTCGTTGGGATTAATGGGATTCTTATGCTGGGAACAGTTCAATGAAGCCACATAAATACTGCTAGTCTTCAATATTGGTTTTATTAAGGAGTGGATGTTTGACCCTTGCATCTTGAAGAGGTATCCCATGTTCTTGTTTTCCTGCTAAAGATAATGTAATTTTTCCATCTTTAATGGAAACTGTGTCTTTAAAAAAGTTCTTATGTACCACTTGGTCACAACCATTTTCATCTGGTAAAGTATATACACGAGTTAGACTTACGTAGATTTTAATTTTGGGTACAAGTTCTCTTTTTGTCTTCTATTTTTATTTGACCTTGAATAAATGGTCCAACTACGAGTTCTTGAGCACTTTTACGTTTTCCTTCTTCTGTGAAATATTCTTCTTTATTCTCCCTGGCTATCTTTCTTTTATACCTTGCATGATTCTCAAGGTTTCTTACTCTCTTTCTGGAACGAATCGTCATTATTTTCGTTTAGAACGATAAAAAATATATTACCAATAAGTTTGCGGAAAAACAGCCTAAGACACATTTGGTTACAAATGGGTATTTAAGGATTATCTTGGTTGTTTTATATTTGAATATTAATAATATTGTTACTGTCTTACCTAAAGACTCTATATTTAAAGAACTGAGATTATATTCGCTATCTATGTCGCTGAAATCTGATCCAAAAGGCTCCGATGCATCACTGCTCATGTTTACATCCGCCATGGTTTTGTGGTTAGACAGTTTTGCCGCAAGCTTTCTATGACATAAGGAAGTGTTAGTGCGAAAACCAGTTTATAGACGGAAAAACCAGACTAACAAAAAACATCTTTAGGCTGATTTTGCACACGATTTTTACAGAAATTATAAGCACTTATTAAGCCTAATCCAATAAAAGAAATTTTTTGAGTTAGGCACTTTTGCCCCTGAGCCACTCATATTAGAATTCGATTTATAACCTTTTATGTAAACTTTTTATAGTGTTTACCATTTTGTCATAAGTTCAATTAGCACTTCAGACATTTTTTTTGGCCACCATAGGTGAATATGCCTTTTATTATACATCGTAACTATCCTAAAATGTATTTTCATTAAAACACTTTTGCTGCTATCAATCTAACATACAACAACCTACCTCAAAACATTGCCTGGAACGGAAGGGTTTAACAATAGTGGCACACAAAAATTTTAAGCTGGAGAATTTGTTAGGTTTGTACTATTTTTATAGTTATTGCAAATGGTTACAGTTTGAAATTATATTTCATAAATCGATGATTTATAATTTTAAAAAATCGAACACCATTACTTCATAATATCGCCATAGAAAATGGAGACCTGTTTCCCGTAGATCATATTCTAAATCAACAAGAAGACAATTTTATTAAGGCCATAAAAAGGAAAAAAAGAAAGACATTTTCCCCCAATTTCAAGAAAGTTTAGGTAATGAAAGGCGTTAATGTGAATTATTTATTAGACAACATTTTCCAAATCTATATTTACAATTTCTAAAAATATATTTTCTGTTAAACCAATTGTGTTTTTGAGATAATTTTGCTTTAATGTATATTATTTAACCTATTCTCCTAAATAACATTTTAGAGCAATTTTAATTTAACAAATAAAAATTCATTTAAGAAAAAATTCCTATATTCTTATATTCTCCACTTAATCCATTTATCGAAGCCATAAAAGTTACTTAGTGAATCGCATTTTATACCGTCCTCTTAAAGTGTGCACTATCCACTTTTTGTATCAATTTATTGCAGCAATCATGGAAAATAAACTCGATAAAACAAAGCAAGCAGGATACCCAAAAATAACTTAGCGCGGAGTAAACGAAACGTTATTCAAGTTTCCTGCTTAGCTGCCCCTTTCCGTTCCCGATTCCCGAACTCGACGGGGACGCTGCTAGGGACTAGCCAGTGGCGCGTAGCTAACCAAATCTTAAATCTTTAGCTTTTTTAATAAGATATCTCTTAAATAAATCATTTTTATCATTATTACTATAAGTTATTACCAAATTTATTAAAAAATGAATAAAATGCTTCAAAATATAAAGAATATACTTACAGATTTTACCAAGAAACGCTCACAAGAGAATAAATGAAATGATAAAAAAAATCTAAATTTAAGTAATACGGATAAGATCAAGACAAAGGAAAGTATACTGAAATAGAATATCAAAATAATATTCGACAACTCATTCATAAAAAAGCATTATAGCTTATACCTGTAGATGTAAAATAAAAAGCAATAAATTTCTATGGACCAAAGGGAATGAATGCTTACCTAAAATTGACAAAAATATTTGTAATTATCATTTAGATGTACCTTACACTAAAATCTGGTAGTTTAAGACCAATTTTCAATTCTAATATAACCTAACTTACTATAAAAATCTAAGTTTCTTTTTCTCTTCTATTTCTTTCTATCTTTTACTATGTTTTCCAGTTTTTTTACTACCAAAAATCCCAAGTCTTCTTTTACCGATTCCATCCATTTTCATCGTGGTCGTAGTCTTTTCCTTTTTGTGCTGACTTCAGTATTTATTAATTCTTTGGGGACTCGTCCTTCTTGAATTTTAGCTACGTGTCAGAGCCATCTTAGTCTTTGAACTTTCGCAATGTTTGAAATTTTTTATTGTTCATATATTTACATTATTTCATTATTTGTTCTTCTTCTCCAGATATGCCCATCTTTTATATCTCCATATATTCTTCTGAGTATCTTCCCCTTCCATCTATTTAGCTTCAGTTCTATGATTTTCCTTAAGATCCAGGTCTCGCTAGCTTAAAGCACTGTTGGTAGGATAAACGTTGTATAAATATTTCTTTTTATATATTTTCCTTGATCTCATAATCTTATTTCGACTTTTACCACTTTTACTACCTTTAGCCATTCGTTTTTAGATTTCTTGAGTTTCTTCATTTCTATTTGTTAACGTTACTCTCAAATAATCGAACTGTCCAACTATCTCAAAGTTATATTCCTTTTCTGGGGATATATTTTCTAAAACTTTCTTGCTTTTCTCTCGAGTCTTTTAAAACTTTCTCTTAATTATGTTGATCTTGTTATTATTGCAAGGTCGTGTGCGTATGCTACGTATTGATGTTTGTGGTGGTAGATTGATAGTATGAATATTGCTTTCCCTTAAAATATTAGATTAAAGAGGGTCATCTTGTCGTAGGCCTCTAGTGATGTTAAAGCTGTCGAAGACATAAACTTTTATTATAACTTTACTTTTGGTTTCTTTCAGAAGATATTTAGTTGCATATGCTTGTCGAAAATCAATAAACAATATGTTTAGTCACAAATTGAATTCATATAAGCTAGCCAGGATCTGTTTAATTATAGAAATTTGGTCTATTACTGATCTGTTTGCTCTAAATTTAGCTTGGTATTCACCCAGGTTATCCTCAATTTTGGCGTATTAAGTCTATTTCTGATCGTAGGAAGTTATAGACAGTTACACGGACTATTGTAAAGTGATAAAATACCAAACAAACATAAAAACGAATTTATAAAACAGTAATAAAAAGTATTGGATTGTATGGAGCCGAACTGTGGGAAAGAAAGAATTTTCAAAAATTAAGACTAAAAAATGAACTATTGATCACGATGTTGTCAGTTTACTAGACTGTATAGGGTAAGGAACGAAGATTATGCGAAGACAAAAGACTGAACTGGTATAGTCACCTGCAAAAATGTCTGAAATAAACGGATGCAAAAAGATTTAAAAAACTAGACACCATCCTCTAGAAGAAAACGAGGTAGGCCAAGATGAGGTAGACTAAGAGAGAAGATGTCGAAGATGCATCGACGGGCAGAGATTTAAAAATTGAAGATTGCTTCTGCAGAAAACCTTGTAGGTTAGAATGAAGAGAGTCGGACCAGCTGTAGAAAACTCACCCACTATTATATTATAACTAGCTTACATGTAGTGTAGTATTTGTAGTTCAATAACTACAAATAAACAAAAAACCAAAGGAAAATACTCAAAAAATATGATGTAAGAAAAAAGTTGAAACAATTTAATGCTTTCTAATAAACAATATTTTTTTGCGGTGTGTAAATATACAACTATGACGGATTGATTGTGAAGGTTGAAATGTGAGTTGGTAGTTCAGATTTCTTTCCTAGATGCCGCTAGAAAATATCGTCCCGTCAAATTTTGTTTCCGTATAACGTGTCTTCCTAGCCTTTTAATAGATTAGATATATAACTTGCGCTCCTGTACTACCAATATATCCACAATATCTTAGTTTTTACATTTTTATTGTAAACCATAGTTCTGGTTTATTATTCATTCGTCTGAGAACTTCCTTGTTGATACTTCGATTAACGATATTGTGATAATTATTCTATATACCCACATTTCAAATGGTTGTATTCTCTTTTCCATAGCACCTTACTAATACAGGGACGTACAACAAAACAAAATATATACAAGATATTCCTATTACCTTTTCTATTTTTTTTTTTATTAAATTTGTAAATTTACAATCTGCTATTACAAGCTATATATATCTGCGACTCATAATGCAAGGAAAAATAATAGACGGCAGAAGAAGCATCGGAAGAAGACGAATTTCATGGCTGAAGAACCTGAGAGAAACAACTATTTAGAGCTACTGCCTCAAAAATTAAGATAGCTATGATGATTGCCAACCTCCGTAGCGGAGATGGCACCTGAAGAAGAAGAAGAAGAAGAATTACAAGCTATTAGTAAAAGTGAGTATTGCAAATACATGAAAGGAGAAATTATCCACTAAGAACACTCCCAATACTAACACTAACAAATTAAATTAATGTAGGATTACAATTTGAAACTAATATTGAAAGGAAAATGAAAATTATAATTGAAATTAGTGAATAGTGACAGTATGTTGGCCACTGTCTCTTCAATCTTCGTCTAACTTCTGGTTATAGGTGTAGTTGTCTTGTTTTCTCGTTGGGTGGGCTGGCAGATGTTTTAAATAATTTCTTGTTAATTGAAATGAGGTTGAATGCTCGAATAAAGGAACTTTGAAAAATAAGGCTATTATCGAGCACAAGCATCAAATGTCTTGTTAGTCTGCTGATTTCGTCTTCAACGAATGGTATATCAAAGTCATCATGCAGTGCTTTGTTACTAAAGTACCACGGCGCATTGGAAATCATGTTAAGTATTTTGAATTGATTTCTTTGAATGATTTTGGTATTAGAAGGCTTTGCACAGCCCCATACTTACACTCCATGTGTCCATATAGGCTTTATTATGCACTTTTACAAGAGAAGCTTATTATCTGTAGATAACTGTGATTTTCGGCCTATTAGCCAACTCATTTGACGTATTTTTATGTAGATTTGAATGTTTTTTGCCAAGATGTGTGCTTTCAAATGAGCTTTTGATCAAGTGTCATTCCCAGGTATTTGACTTCTGTTTTTACTGGTAGTAATATGTTGTTCAGTCTGATACTCGGACATATGATGTTACTGTTGGTGAATGTAATTTGATTAGACTTAGTATGGTTAACTTTGATTTTCCATCTATTTATCCAGTCTTGTAGTAGGTTCAGGTGTATTTGAAGATTTCCTGATGCTACTTGGAGGTCATCATCGATGAATATTATGGCGGTGTTATCTGCGAACATAGCTACTGTGGTCGTATTTGTTGTTGGGATATCAGCAGTGTATATGAGGTACAGGAGAGGACCCAAGACACTTCCTTGCGGCACACCGGATTTTATGTGATAGTAATGAGAAGTTTCTGTAAGGAATCTGACTTGAAAGTGACGTTCTGTGAGGTATGATTTCAAGAGTAGATAGTGAGGAGTGGAAAAGAATGACTTAAGTTTATACAGGAAGCCGTCATGCCAAACACGGTCGAAGGCTTGTTCTATGTCCAGGAAGGCAGCAATGCAATTTTTTTTCTCTTCGAGGCATACATTAATGTTTTTAACAATCCTATGACATTGTTGTAGAGTTGAATGGGCTTCGCGGAAACCAAACTGGTGTGTTGGGATCATTTAATTAATTTCAATGTCTTCTGAGATTCTTTGGAACACAAGTCTTTCTAAGATTTTTGACATAATTGGAAATAAACTGATGGGTCTATATGTAGTAGTAATATTTGGTGGTTTATTTGGTTTACTAATCATAATTATTTGTGCCAACTTCCAATTAATCGGGTAGTAGGCTAATCTTATGATACTATTGTATATCATTGTTAGTAGGACAATTGTTCTCGGTAATTTTTTTAATATTAGCCCGGTGATCATATCGAAGCCTGGTGCTTTGTAGTTATTGCATCTAGAAATTTGTTCTTTCACATTATTAGGAGTAAAGCATTTGATTGGTAGCATCATTGGGCATGGAGTATCCAAGAAGTTTTTAACTTGTTCTTCGTTATTATTGTTATTAAGTTCAGGTGCACTAAAAACGTGTGAGAGATGTGCAGCAAAGACTGATGCCTTTTGTTGTTCAGTTTTTACCCAGCTTCCATCGGCTTTCCGTAGAGGTGGTATGTGCTGTGTAGGCCTCTTGAATGATTTCGTTGCTTTCCAGATGCTGTGGTCTTCTTTTGACAGGCTGTTCATGAATAGTTCAAATGTATTATTTCTCACGTCTTGTAGAGCAGTTTTAAGTTGCCGTGTTAATCTATGTATTCATTTTTATCTATACGATTGTGACTTCTTTGTCATACGACGTGTTATATATATACAGGTATGTTGGTATCACTTGGTTCTTTGTCATTCTGAGGGGGTGTAGTATTTCAGCGGCTGCATGTATAGTTTGGATAAGAAGAAGCACAGCATTATCGATATCGTCTGGTTGCTTTAATAGTATATTTAAATTTAAATTTTTATTTATGTAAGACTCGAATACATTCAGGTTGATCTTTAATGTTGTCAACTTAGGGATATTCGGACGTTTTATAATTTGCGTAGAATGTGTGACAATTATGGGAGTATGGTCGGTGGACAGATCCCAGGATGCTTGTATGTCAAAATAATTTAAGGCCATGCTATGGAGGACCTTTCTAATTTGAAAATATTTTTAATATTAGCAATCTTAAACGTCCACATTTTTAGGTTAAGTTTTGGACATGAAGGATAAATTGGTATCAGACACATTTTTGACATTTATTTTTATCATATAGCAACTAACTTTACATATAGTTTACCACCATTTCTCAATATTCTTTTACTTCTTTAATATTTCAATGTAACAATATACTGCTCTGGTTACTTTATTCCAAACTTTTATAAGTTATCATGGCATTAAAATATTAACACATAATTAACAATTAACGTAAATACTGCATTGTTAGAGTATTGAAATGCATTTCAATAGGACCTTCTTTACGCCGCATCGTACGTTATAGGTCCGCCTATGAAGATAGGGACAACGCATATCGAATGTTCGAGCCACACTTTTGGTAAACAATATCCTATTTAATTGCTTTTACAGTCTCCTGCACTCTTTTGCCTAAGTACACTTCCCCATTTCACTTCGACAGTAAACACGTCCAATCAGCAATAACTTTATCCATCAAATATCAGTACAGCAGCGCAAGTGGAAAATCTGAAAGATATGCTGAGATTTTGAATAAGAGGATTTTTCATTATGAAAGGGTTAATTTTTTATTTCTTTTGGTAATTTTTAGATTTTATATAACACTATATATACTTTTAAGAAGTTTAAGAAATGTCAAAAAAACCAAAATTTTATTACAGTATTAGTTTGATTATTAAATTTTGTGGAGCTAACCTATCCTTGTAGCATTTTTAGGTTCATAAAGTACTAAAAAATTCTGATTTAATGGTATTTTTTACAAACAAATGTAGCTGTTCTTTCCTCGTGTCTTTTTATATACACTGCAGTGCAAAATTAACTGGACACCCAGATTTTTCTTAAAAACTAGCAGTTACAAAAGTTTAAGATGTTCCCGATTGGGTATTTAATAAAAAACAAAATATAAAAGTCAAATTTATCACAACTCAAGAAAGTTACACAGAACAAACAATAAACAATTCAAAAAATTTGAAAATCTGCAACGAAACAAAAATTAATATTTAATTTAATTTAATTTAATATAATATTTTTTAAATATATGAACATTTTTTAGGAAAACGATATTTAGTAGAGTGTATTACCCCCACGATCCAGAAGCAATAATTACGGCTCTCATTCGATCAGGTATATTCGGATTAAGGCAGCAAAGTCTGAGTCTTGAGCTATTTGCTCCCATTCGTCACGAACTGCTTGCTCCAAATCATTTCATGGTTTCACACTCACCATGGTTATGTCGAATACGTCGTTCCAGAATATCCCATGCATGCTCTATTGGATTTAAGTCTGCACTCCTTGGAGGCCATGGTAATAAACGAATCCCAACTTAATCAAAGTAATCCTGTACAATTCTTACGATGTGTGGACGAGCATTATCTTGCATCAGACGAAAGTTTTCTGCAACAAATGGGGCAAATGTCACTATATTATCTTCCAAACAATACTGAATATACCGTTGAGCGTTTAAATTACCCCATTGAATCTTAACAATTTCTGTATGAGCCTCTAGGGAAATGCCTGCCCACACCATTAACACCTTCACTGAATTGAACTCTCGGAGTAAGACAACATTGTTGGTAACGTTCACCAGCTCTTCTCCATATTCTAGGCCGTCCATCTGATGAGTATCTGTTTCAATACAAATTATTTGAAGTTGTTGAAATTTATTTGAAGCTAATACCTGTTAAAATTTATTGTTTTTATTTTATCATTTTATACTTTTACCGCTGGCCCTTGGTTTTTTTAAAGCTTTTTCTATTCCCATAGCAAGACATTCTCGCTCTGTAAATTTCTTTCGTCTCTAAAAAGAGATCTACTAACATATGCTATAACATTTTCTTCGCCATTTATAGTGTGTGTCAAAATACCACCAAGACCGGTGTCAGATGCATCACATTGCACAACAAAGGAAAGATCAAAATTGGGCTGATCTAAATGAGAAGCAGAAATTAGAAGTTCTTTAATTTTCAAAAAAGCTTGTTCAGCTTCACTTGTCCAAACTACAGGTTGTTTCTTCCTGCGATGACCTTTAAGGTCATTTATAGGGGAGGCTAAACTGGAAAAATCTTTGATAAAACGATGGTACCAAGAACACATACCGATAAATCTTTTAATTTCAGTCAAATTAGTTAATCTGTGTGTATATTCCAAGATTTTCTAAATTTATTTCTATTTTTATTATGTTTTATCTCTAATTTGGCTCTAACCATTCGATGATTGCTATTTACTGACGCCGTATTTATTACTGTTACATCCTGTATGATATCTGCCTTGTTACACAGTATGTAATCTATTTCGTTCAGAGTTTTTCCGCCTGGGGATAGCCACGTCCACTTTCTTTGAAGTTTTTTCATTGCATAGTATTTGTGGGCTTGTAGGAAGTTAACCAAGGTTTCTCCTCTCTCATTTCTAACTCTAGAGCCGAACTAACCTATATAGTTTTCGGTTTTTTCAAATCGTTGTCCGATCTTAGCGTTTAAGTCTCCTATTATCGTCGTATACGTGCTGTGATATTTCTTGCTAGTTTCTGCAATTTTCTCATAAAATTTGTCTATCTCTTCATCGGGATGTGCTGCGGTTGGAGCGTATACTTGAATAATTTTCAGGGAAATGTTCTCGTTTACATTTAACCTAATCATTGCAATTCTTTCAGATATTCCTACGAATTGCTCTACTTTATGTGCATATTTCTTGGAAATTAGAAATCCTACGCCATCTAGGCTTTGTTTTTCTCGCCCTTTATAATATAAGACGTTACCGGACTTTACCTTTTAGGTCCTTTATGTCTTCTTCGAGTTCGTAGACTTTTTCATATTTGCTTAAGAACTTTATATTTAAAGTGGCGATATTCGATCGTGTGGTTTTTAGCGATTTCTTGCTTCCCCTAGATTCCATGAAGCTGTCCTTTTTTCCAAAGAAGTGGAATTTGCCATTACTGTATGGTCTACCCACCTCGGAACCCATTCCTTTTGTTTTAGATATCATCATATTCCTATTAGGAGGTTTTTTAGCCTTAAAACACCACGCTGGCTAGACGGGTTGGTGAGAGATTTAATACAATCCCTAAAATCAAGTCATTGCCACTTCTGGACATTGCCATTTCATCCGTGACCCTGGACAAGGGACCCTAAGCAGGTACTAGATTCCCGGGTCAGGAAACACCAGGAATTTGCGGAGGGCAGAGATTGATTCATTTTCCCTGATAGGACTATCCAAAGAAGTTCCTACCGGCTACCCGAATACAATTACCAGTAAAAGTAGATAATTGAAAATAATATCCTACATTTACCATCGACTCTGAAACTTCGAGTTTTTAGGTTAAACCGTAATGCGATGTGTTTTTAATTCTGTGTACCTGATTAATCGTAGAATGTTTATTTGTAAAGCCAAATTGATGGTTTGAAATCATTATTTTTTCTTCTATTATTGGTTTCACTTTCAGTTTCAGTTTCAGAAAAAACTTCGACACCACCGTTAAAAGTGATATTGGGCGCTAAGATGAGAGTTCATTTGGTAATTTCCCTGGTTTTGGTATCATTATAATCTTACCCATTTTCCATTAATTTGGGACATATCTCAATCTACATGTAGAATTGATTATGTTGGTCAATTTTACTATGGCTTTCTTTTTAGTAATTATTTAGTGACTAGATCATAGCCTGGTGCTTTCTTTGGATTTATGTTATGTTTATGTATTGGTCTGATTCTCTTCTCTTCTCTAGCGATCAGATCTAATATAAGAAAAACAAGAAGGAGAAGATGGCAAAATCTGAAAATGAACTCTTGGTTAATTAAATATCTGTGAAATCTTTGCAATCTGCCTCTAAATATAAAGCTTAGACTTTAAGTACTTAACTGTTATGTGTTTTCAACTCTGCTGTGCGGAGTAGAGGCGTGGACACTGACATAAGCAATACAGTATTCAAAGTGTGGTGTTACTCATTAGATGGTACCCATTCCTTAGTTGTATCGAGTTATCAACACAAATGTGTCATAAAAAGTAAATTAAATAATAGTCTCCACAGCTAAACTGAGAAAACTAAAAATTTTGGGCATCTGATGACAAACAAGAAAAAATTATTACTGCAAGCTAAATTAAAAGCAGGAAGAGGGTAGGCGGCGAATCTCGTGACTAAAGAATCTCAGATAGTGGACTGGTAAAACATCATTAGAATTATCAAAACATGGTGTTAATTATATATAGGTACAGTCACCAAGATCTTACTTAAAACATTGGCTCATATGAATAATGGTTTTATCGATCCATAATAGAAATCTTAAATTTTATTCGTTAAATGTGACAGCAATGTTGATTTTAAATGGCAAATTGAGCACAAGAAATAGTTTACCGAGATTGTTAATTTACAATAGGAAGATTGTTAATATATATTTTTTAATTACTAATAAATAATACTATTGAAATAAATGCATTAGTGAATTATTTTTCCGATTATGCCTTAGATTTGTTGTAATTAACATAAACAACAAAGAATCGTATACCAACACAACTCAAGAGGGTCAGAAAGTAAAAAATTGAAAATTCAGTAATTTGATTTGATAACAAATTGGTGTGTACTGTGAAAATATTATTGAAAAATAACGTAAGCTTTTCTGTTAAAGGTTGGATACTATATGGACCGGGCTCGGAAAATTTCTAATAATTAAATGCGAAGATAAATCCTTTATCTATTGTGCAATATACTGACAAAATTAATTTGGTTTTGTTATGTATTTGTGGCACCTGCTACGTTTTTGGAGAAAAAATTAATTGCAATATAAATATCTTTTAAACATCGGAAGATGTGTGTATTTGTTTTCAATGTACTGCAGTTGACAGACTAACTGTTTCATAAAAAATCGAAAAGAACTATCGTTAGAAACCACAGATAATACAGGACCAATATTACGGGAATAAATCATCTATGCCATCAATAACACAAAAGAGGGCAAAGCTACACATCGATGTACTCAATGTGCCCATCGAATTATAAAACTCATCGATGAAGATATTATTGATGTAATGGTTGAACTCTTAACTGTAATCGACCTTTGTGGTAATACCCAAAAGGTCTAGTGTAATATCCTGCTCAGATTACAGAACAATAGCTTTAATGAGTCACACACTAAAAACATTTTTGGAAAATAATACACAGCAGAATTGTTAAAACTCTTGAATATGAAATTAGTGACACAATCTGGCTTTAGAAATGGTATGGGCACAAGAGATGCTTTGTTCGGCTTGAATAAGCTGGCCCAGAGATGCATGGAAATATATCACGACATGTACTTATGTTTTGTACATTTTTAAGAGGCATAGGCAAGTTTCAACATAAAAAGCTTGTCGATATATTAAAAAACAAATACAGTCGTGAAATAAAAATTATATCTAATCTATATTGGAATCAAACTGTCAAGGTAAGAGTTGACAACCAGTACACCCGAGATATCAAAATACTGAGAGAATTCCACCAGGGTTGCATGCTGTCACCACTTCTCTTCAATGTCTACAGTAAAGCGGTATTTAAAGAAGCGCTATTAGATTTAATAGAAGTATAGATAATAGTATATCTATCAATTGAGAAATTTTGAATAACTTGTCTTTTGCAGACGATACAGTAATAATGACGGACTAAGGATGAATTAAAAAAAAAACCAAGTGCATGATCATGACTAACTCAGCAGATGCAAACATCCAATCGTTGGTTGAAGATAGATATAAGAATGTGCATACTTACAAATACTTAGGAACATGGAAAACATTAATGTAGACCAAACCAAAGAAATTAAGACACTTATTAAAATAGTACGTGCATCATTCGTTAAACATAAAAAATGTCTTCAGGAGAACAAAGAAAAAGAAATCAAAAGACAGGAAGATGGGTAGTTAGCAACGGTAACTCAGTTACTCAACGCAACCAGAGGCGAATACTAACTACCAAGATGGGCATTTGGTCACAGTAACTCAACTACTTAACGCAGCCGGAGGTGAAAACCAAATGCCAGGACAGGGATTCACGTCCAACAGCTCAGAACACTAACGCGTCGAGAGGCGGGGAGTGAATCCTGGGATAACACTTTGGGACAGATGTCGCCCATGCAGAGGTTTATTAATTCTGGTGCGCAAATTTTCTTGCTTAGTCACTATTATCATTTGTGTCCTTGTTTATAATCTTCCTAAGCTTATTTCCCCATTCGATCCTCTTCCTTGCAAACTTGATATCAGATGACATCGACTTTCCTGCTATCCTAATCCACACATTTCCTTTATTTCATTCTTGTTCTACTCCGGTAATAACTCATGTCAGTCTATTACTTTATTTACTTTTTCTAGTATAAACCTCTGTAGAATCGAGTCAAGAATACATACTGCTTGTTTCTTTCAAATGTAGCATGTTTTATAGCCACAGTTAGATGATGGATTTGATAATTATATTGTTTATGTAGGCCATTGTTTTATTGGTCTATAGTTTAACTATTGATGCCGGTATTTTTTGACAAGATCTAAGCCATAGATCCCTCTAAGAAGAAAATTCACTCATCCGAAATACCTATACCTCTAAGGGTACTATTTATGTAGATAACTTGATATGCCGGATTATCCTCCAAGATATTTCTTACACATCTTGACTTCGATATTAGTACTACGTTCGGTATCGTCCTATAGAGACTTCTACAGATTTAGCTGTTTTATGTTCTCTAGAAGGTTCCACGGGGTGCTACCAGTGCTATAAAGAATAAAAGTTGTCATCTGGGTACTTTATTATCTCCATTGTCTCCACGTGTCTTTCATGTGTATCTCAAGATCTCTTTACTGGTTGTATTTAACACGCTGATTATTGTTGTAAGTGTTCTATTAGTGTTGTCTAATTACTTTATAAAGTAGTATGAGGTCCAGTCTGTTCTGTGCTACTGCTTAATCTGTGAGCACAGTACGGTTCCAGTGTAGCTTATAGTTGTCATTCTCGAGCATACTGTCAGGGGCATATTGATTTGTTTGTTTTACTGATATTTTCTTTGCCATGGTAATATGCTGTATCACATTGTAGTATTACTTTTCTCTGGATCTTAGGACTTCCAGCTTACTACAACCTTTTTTTCCTTCGAAATATTACACTAAAGTTTTCTTGTTTTTCTTGAATGTTTTTCCAAAGATGCTATACTTTAATATCGTGGGATTAACATCTAAGAATAAGATATTTGTAATTAAATATTTCTACTTAAGAAAATTTCAAAGAAATTAATCCACTGTCCCATATTATGAGACCGTTTATAATTGTTATATATAAGTAATAAAATAATGAAATAAATAATAAAAACTGTTAAATTCGCCCCTGGACTATCGAAACGAGTAGCTGGAATAAGAGAGCATAAAGAGAAACGTCTGATAATGAGTAACCGTTGCGTTTATTTCTCACAAACGGATTAGTCCACATTTCCCTAACCGCGCAACTCTACCCGGCTTGTTTGTGTTTGGCTTTCGGAATCCATCTGTAAAACAAATACTGCTGTTAGCCAGCGCTCTTATTGTCTTTTTGTTATAGAAATAAACGGCGGAAGAGAAGAGCGGCCATTTTAATTCGACGCTAAACAAAAGCCTAATTCGGTTATCGGAACCTGCAGAAATATCAAAGTCTCTTGTTTTTCTTTTTTCTTCGCTGCCAAAGCGGCCCTCTCCTCCCGCCTTCTGTCTCCTATCTTCATCGTTTTGTTTACCTTTATAACTTGATCACTCGATCTCAACAGGGATACCTAATATTCGGAAATATTTTAATTTTTTTGACCAGCCAAATATACACGTTACTTAATAATTGATATATTTTCAATTATTAATCAGGAATTAGTTTAATTGTAAGTGCAATATTATACTCTTACTCTTGCGAAGAGATAACAGTTTGAATTCATCTAAAAAGAGAATCACAATGCTATTTTCTACACAATAGTATTTGTTAGATAATTGTGTCATATAATTTCTAAAATATCATTGATACTTAACTTCAAACAATCGTGCAACTTAAAACTATTGGTTCTGTCAAATGACTCTAAAATTAGCCAACGCCATAAGTAACAAATATGTCTCCTTAACATATAATAGGCTTTTTTAGAAGTAGTCTTTTTTAGAACAGCAGCGTCTGACCCAGAGTGGGCGGCTGCAAACACCGTCTGTTCCCAGAGTGGGCGGCTGAAACACACTTACCAACCCGTCTGGCCAGCGTGGTGAGTTTACGGCCAATCTACCCCCCTCTTATGACAGATACACGTAAGAATTGGCCCTCAGTCCCCAGCAGCTCCGGAGTCACCTTCCAAGGCAATGGTAGGATCGAGGAAAGAGCAGAGGGTGCTAAAAATCCCTGGGTTTTAGAAGATTGTCAGAAAAAACGAAAACAAGCAACGAAACTGGATATTGCGACTTATAATGTCAGATCACTGATGAAAGACGAAAAGCTAGCCGAACTGGAAGAAGAAGTAAAAAAGATGAAATGGGATATATTAGGATTAAGTGAGATAAAAAGAAAAGGGGAAGCCTGTATGAAGTTGGAATCCGGGAATGTACTATACTATAAAGGAACTGAAGAAGAATCATTAGCTGGTGTCGGTTTTCTTATTTCTAATCAGCATGTCCATAAGATTAGACAATATATTGGAATTTCAGAAAGGATTGCGGCTCTAATAATGGACATAAATAAAAATATAAGCTTAAAGATCATACAAATTTACGCCCCTACATCATCACATAGGGATGAAGAAGTGGATATATTCTACGAATCATTGACACAAACACTGAACAAATACAAAAGCACCTACACAATCATTATAGGCGACTTCAATGCTAAATTAGGGAGAAAACTAGAAGAATCAGAAAATAAAATCGGCAACTTTGGATATGGAACACGAAACGAAAGAGGAGAAACAGCATAGTACAAGAGCATAGTACAAGACGTTACGGTCATAAACATGATTTCCGTAGGAAGTGATCACAGAATTGTTAGAGCCAAAATCAAAATTAACTCCACAACAGACAGACAAAAATTTAAACCATCTAAAAAAGAGATAGATACAGAACTTCTTAAAGAACGCAAAGAACAATACATAAACCAGCTAAAAATAAGTGACATATCACAGCTAAAGGGTCTGCAACTAGACGAATTAAACGATAAAATAACAACAGAACTACTAGAAGCAGGCCTGAAGATTGCTAATAAACAAAAGCAAAAACAACAAAAAATTAGCGCTAAATCTAAAGATATGCTAAAAAAACGACGACAACTATTGAATGCTAACAAAAGAAATACAGTGGAGTATACCGAACTGAATAAAACCATAAGAAAACAGATAAAGGAAGATTTAAAGAAATACCAAGAAGACCGCATTAAGAAAATCATAGAGAAGAACAAAAGTTTAAAAACAATGAAGACAAATATAGGAAAAAGAAAATTAATCATGCTTAAAGCTGAGAACAATGAAGAAAGAGATCTAGGAGAAATAGTAAAAATCACAGAAAGATATTACACAGACCTATACAGTTCTAAAAATGACCCACCACTATCATCTAAACAGAATCTCACGAGGAAAATACAAAATGTTGGCTCAGAGGTATTACCAGAAATAAATGAAGATGAAATCGAAAAATCCATAAACGACATGAAAAGAAATAAAGCGGCCGGTGAGGATAAAATACTGGCGGAACTGCTAAAAGAAGGAGGAGACACGATAAAAAAAATGCTAAAAATACTGTTCAACAAATGTCTGAAGGTAAAATACCCAAACAATGGAGAAATACCAACACAATCTTAATACATAGGAAAGGAGACCGAACAGACCTAAACAACTACCGTCCTATTTCCCTTTTGTCACAACTATATAAAACCTTCACAAGAATAATAAACAACCGACTAACCTATAAACTTGATAACTACCAACCAGTGGAACAGGCCGGATTCAGAAAAGGATACAGCACAATCGACCATCTACATACGCTTAAAATCTTAATTGAGAAAACCAATGAATACAACCTTCCGCTGTACTTAGCATTCGTAGATTATGAAAAGGCTTTCGACAACATTGAACACTGGGCGGTTGAAGAAGCTCTGGTCAATAGTAAAATAGATTCAAGATACCGACAATTGATACATGATATTTACCAAAACGCAACCATGACCGTAATTCTGGACGACAAATTAATAACGGATAATATAAAAGTTAAACGAGGAGTCCGACAAGGCGATATAATTTCACCTAAACTGTTTACCTTGACCCTCGAAGACATAATAAAATCAACAGATTGGGAAAACAGAGGAATATGTATTAACGGAAAATACCCAAATCACCTTAGATATGCGGATGATATACTCCTGATCTCCTCGGAACGACAAGAACTGGAATTAATGCTGAATGAACTTCATGAAAAATCCCTGCAAAAAGGCCTAAAAATTAACTTCAACAAAACAAAAGTAATGACAAACACGGAAGACCAAGAGGCAATAAAAATAAAAACAGAAAAAATAGAACAGGTAAATGAGTATATCTATCTAGGACAAGCAATCAGAGCTAATAGAGAAAATCAAACAGCCGAAATATCGAGACGAGTAAGAATGGGATGGGCAGCGTTCGGCAAACTTTCTTACGTTCTAAAAAATCAAACAATCCCTCTATACTTACGAAGCAAGGTATATAACTCCTGTATCATACCGGTGCTCACCTACGGAGCACAGACATGGACATAGTTGAGGTGGAAAGATGACATCAGGAAACAAGGAGGTCCCACATGGCAGAGAACAGCTCAAGATAGGGAAAGATGGAGAGAACTGGGGAGACCTATATCCAACAATGGAAGGATAGAGAATAGGTTCAAAAAAAAAAAAAAAATTCAGATCACAATTTAGGATCAATTAAGATCAATTTAGATCACAGATTTAGGATTGGTAATTAAGATAGGTAATGTAATTTACATCTTTATCTTGAATATTTTATTTGATTTTTTAACTCGTTTGTATGCCCGTTTTGGTAAAATTTATAATATTACAAACCAATAATAATTTTTCCACAAACACAATAATTCAAATCAAAGAGTTTTAGGTGTTATTTTTATTGTAAGCAATATTATAGTACAAAATATTGCAGTTTTAATATATCGAATTTTCCTGGCTATACACGTATGTCTTCGACCCGTATATCTGATTGAAAAGACCGAGAGGCAAATTCGAAAGAAAAATGAGAAGATTGTATCTGCGAAATTGCTTTTATTTCTGAGTTGACACCGGTGTCGATTATTTGTTGGGTCAGTGGCTCGTGAATATTACTGAAATATGAGTTACGACTTTTCTGCATATGTTACCAATCGGCAGGAACAGGACCTTCTTATTGCGTTTTGTACAATTCAAAAGTAGCCATATACAACGGCGCTTTCATCGCCGGCTAAAAAATGTTGCTGGTTCAGATGTTTTATTCTCAATCCCAGATGTATACCAAACAGATTTTAAGATATTGCTTTTTTGCAAGCTCTCTTACAAACATACTTGAGTTAGATATTTTTTGTTAATAATGGGTTTTTTCACACCTGGATTTAATAAATGTTATTGGATTTCTAAACATATTTTGAACTGAAAAAGCTCCAACGAAGTCAGTTATTTAATAAAAAAAGATGGTACACTAGGTGGTATAGTAGACTAGAGCGCAGCTTCATACTATGTTTTTTGAATTTCTAAAATTTAACTATTTTTAAAATTGAATAAAATAATTTTATTATCTATTATTTACATTTGAAAAAAAAATATTATATAAAAATAATTCAATAAATTATTATGTTTGATCCTAACTCCATCTGATAACATATTAACACAGCATTCGTTGTTTACTTACCTACTTTACTTACCTGTCAAATACATTCAGATGGGATATTAAATTAATAATAAAATACTATTTGATAATAAATTTAATTATTCTATAAACTAAATCAGATGTTTAAAAATAATAATTGTATTTATATAAAATTATTTTAAAACGAGAAGTCATAAAAATTTAAACAGATTTTTCAATATTGTTAATATTGGGATAAAATTTATGACTTTTCAATTTTCACAATCTTTAGGAATAGAATCTTTTATTGACAGATATTCTTTTAATTTTTTCCTTCTCATTTAATGTCTGTATTTTGTTAGTTATTTTTTTATGCGGTTTTTAATTTAAACCTACTGAGAATAAATATATGATGACTAGAAACGAATTAATGGAGAGTAGTGAATCGATGTGAAGAATTATTATTTCGTGACGCTACCTGTGACGCCTTCTCGTGGCGCTAGCTCCGTGGCGCTCGCGCTACATTTTACTATAGAGAAAAAAATAATACAACGCCAGTATAGAAGCACTGCTTCAATAACTAATTAAAACCTAAAAAAAATTTAATTTATTTACTATCAAAACAAAACTATAATAAAAAGTTTACTAGATTTTTATCTTTGTTTTTGGTTGGATTTATTCAGGAACATTTCAGTAAAATATTTTTTTATATTTATTTATAGAAGTATACAAGATAATATTTTTATTATTTGATAACATTATGAACAAATTTGCAACTTCAGTTTCGTTAAAAAATTAATAATAAGTGGATCCTTCTTGATTGTCTATACTCAGTTATTCTATGGAGCATTGATAAAATTAAGTGGTCTAAATCATATTGCGGAATACTCATCCAGATTCTTCTTAATGCATGCCACAGGTTTTCTAAGTTTGCTAGAGATTTAGATTTTGACCTACCATATCCAACACATGTTCAATGAGTGACAATTCACCTGATCTTGATGGCCATGACCTTCATCACGATCAATTTGAGGTCTTGTGTTATCCTGTTGAAAGATCGCATTTGGAATGGTTTGTAGATGGGGATATAAAACAGGTTGCAGTACTTCACCAATATATCCTCGAGCTGTCAGAGTACTGTTAATAAAAACTAGAGATGATTTGCTTCCCAAACATACAGCACTACCATAATGCTTGGTTGTCTTGCTGTACAACTGCCAAGTCTATATTTCGTCTCTCACCTTGTGCCTTGTACCCTTGTACCTTTATGCTATGCGTCATTAGACCCACCCAAACAAAACCTAGATTCGTCACTGAAGTAAACTGCAGTAAACTGCAACGCCCATTGGCCGTTGCAGTTCTGCCGAGCTCTGCATCATTCTAAGCGTCGAGCCATATGCTGTAGTATCAAAGGTAACACAAAAAGCGGACCATAAGCTCTCACTCCCATTCCAAGTAATCTTTCATTAACTGTTTTTCTTGAGACTACACTACCTGTAGCTGCAACTAAATCATCTCTTACTTGTCCCGTCTATTTCTGAGAGCAGGAAGTCTGAGATGGCACAAATCACGGCGTTGCAATATTCTAGGACGTCCAGACCGTCCACCAGGACTCGTCATTGGTTCACTTCCTCTAAACTCTTAACACCATTGTCTATTTCTCAAGATATTAAACCGTTTCCATAATTTTCCGAAAGTATCAGGATTCCTAGGAGCTATTGACAATTCGAAAAAATGTTTCGAATAAAATTTCATGAAGATTACAAATCTACAATAAAAACATTGAGGATTCCCATTTAAGATTTTAAGGGTGTTCCTCCTCACCCACAGAGGGTAAGGATGGGGGTCACATTTGGTGTCATTCGGTTGACTATTTGTTCAATCACAAATTAATTCCTTAATTTGTAATCTCAAATAATTTTTAACTTCTTAACCTTTTATACATTCATCGTGTATAATTGAAATATTGTGAAATATATCAAGTAATGTTTTAATAATTACAGTCCATTCAAGCTGCAAATCTACACTTCATAAATTGCCAAATAATATATTTTCCAATTCAAGTTCCTAAGTGTTGCGATAACGGTCTAGATTGAATTATATTGTAAGCTCATAGTTCAAAGTTTGTTAGTACATATTTATTAACCTCTATGCTGAGGTTTACATTATTCGTGAAATTATAAAATGGTTGTTTGAGCTCATTTGAGTGCAGTCTATTATAGAAAGTTACCTAACCAATAACTACAGTGTAATTATCAGTAGTTGTCAATGAAACTATAATTTTTACTCCACACTTCAATCATTTATTTACCATCGGCGATCGAGAAGAATCGGACAAAGGAGAATTAGATAACAATTCGATCCTGATATTTACAGCGAATTTGTCCACTATAAGAAAATATTGTAAACGTGTTTTTAACTTTGTATGAACTTCTGGCTAATCATTGATGATTTACCATATTCCTGCTTGTACCATTTATTATTACAAATATAAAAAACTTTAATTAATTAGGGAGACGTGTTTACCTATTTATTGCTGCATGACAAGAGAGCGAAATTATCATTTGACAGCCGTTACATCAATCATGACAGGCTTGCCTTGTCTTTTACTACACAAGTACCTAAGCTTAACAAAATAAAATTTATGTCTAAACATGTCGGCCCCCTTGAAAGGACGCAGTTTCTTTCAAAACCTACAGAACTAACAAAATAAAAACAATGATTAATGAATTAAAAGAAATGGTTAACAATACAGTTAAAAATTGTCAATTCTCATTACTTAAATTGAAATTAACATACAAAACATTATGAATTGAACAACTAAAATTAACAGTCTATTGGCAAAACACATATACGATTGAGTGCTCTTTTTGTTTCACTACCACGCACTTTAACAGTTACAACTCTAGTAACTCCATCTGGACCTGGATGCATTTCTGTCACTCGTCCAAGAGGCCATTGAAGTGGAGGAGTCCTGTCGTCTTTAATCAGCACCAAAGAACCTAGCTTTAACATTTGGTGGCAATTATATTTCCATTTCTGGCGCATTTGTAGCTCGTTCAAGTATTCCAGTTGCCATCTCGACCACAGCTGTTGAACCATTACTTGTATAGATTGCCATTTATCAAGACGGTTCTCAGGAACATGAGTAATATCACACTCTGGCAACATAGTTAAAGTACGTCCAATTATAAAGTGTGCTGGCGTTAAGGCAGTGCTATCATCAGGATCGCCGGAAATAGGACAAAGTGGCCTAGAATTCAATATACCTTCCACCTGATGCAACAATGTACTAAATTCTTCAAAAGTCATAGACCGACAACCCATTACTCTTTTTAAATGAGACTTGATACTTTTTATTCCCGCTTCCCATAAACCCCCAAACGTAGGAGAATTTGCAGGTATAAAATGCCATTTTATTTTTTCATGTAATAGACTTTGAGAAATGGAGTCAGATGAATTTTCTAAAAACTCATAAACAGCATTTATTTCCTTGTTTGCGCCTATATAATTTGAACCATTATCAGAGTAAATATTAGAAGGTCTTCCTCTTCTACTAATAAATCTTTTGAAACTCGCTAAAAACGCATCAGTGGTAAGGTCTGACACTAACTCAATGTGTACAGCCTTAGTACACATACAAATAAAAATGCAAATATAAGCCTTGATTAATTTAGCACCTCTAGTTTTTCGATCCTTGATAAGGAACGGACCACCATAGTCAGTACCTACATTTTGAAAAACTGAAAAACTATTTACCCTATTCTGGGGCAAATCACCCATTAAATAATTTAAAGGTTTTGGCTTAGTTTTAAAACAAGCTATACATTTATTTATTACATATTTACAGCAGCTACGAGCTGAAATAGGCCAATATTTTTGCCTTAATGAAAAAATTAATTGTTGAACACCACAATGAAGCAATCGTTCATGTTCATTTAATAGAATTCTTTTTGTTAAAACATGATTATTTGGTAAAATAATTTGGTGTTTGCTGTTAAACGGAATATTACTATTTCTTAAACGTCCACCAACCTTTAGTAACCTTTCATGAATAAAAGGATTCAATGTTATGATTTTACTTTTATTTGGTATTTCTTTATTATTAATTAAATTCTTGTATTCTAAGGGAAAACATTCCTGTTGAACAGAATTGATTGCTAATGTTAGAGCTGCTTCAATCTCTTCTGGTGTCAGTATACCAGTCCTTCTCTTCGATAGTTCAACTTTACAATTATTAGAAAATCGTAAAATATATGCTAAAATCCTTAAAAATTTGTTCAATGAAGAAAAACGCTCTAACAAATAGTTAACCAAATTAAAGTTATTTACAGCAATACAAGAAACAACCTTTGCTTCCGGTACATTCTGGCACGGTTCAGGATTTAAAATATTCCATTCTTTACTATCTTCAAGAAGCCATTCTGGTCCAGACCACCACAAGTTATTATTCCTTAAATTGTCTGCCGAGAATCCTCGTGACAACAAATCAGCTGGATTGTGTTCTGAACGAACATGGTTCCAGGAATTCATACTAGTCAAATTTTGTATCTCTTGCACTCGATTGGCAACAAATTGTTTCCATTTACTAGGATCACCTTTAATCCAACTCAAACAAATTGTGGAGTCAGTCCAACAATAAATACCATTAACTGGAATATATATAAAATCCGAAACCCTTTTCAATAAATTAGCTAGTAAAACTGTCGCACAAAGTTCCAATCTAGGAAGACTTAACAATTTCAATGGTGCAACCCGTGATTTCGCACATAACAAATTACATATGTAAGATCCAGATGACATTAAACATCTTATATATATACAACAACCATAAGCCCGTGTAGATGCGTCACTGAAACCATGTAATTCAATATTAATATAACCTGATATACTAGCATGACGTGGTATTTTTAATGCATTCAAAGAATTTAAGTTACTGTAAAATTCTAACCAAATTTTAATAAAGTCTGGCGGTAACTCTTGGTCCCATCCAAATTTTCTTTTCCATAAATCTTGCATGATTAGCTTTGCATTTATTACAATCGGACCTAATAGTCCCAATGGATCGTATATCTGACAAATTACCGACAGAATACTACGTTTATTCCATTGACCTGGTTCAATAGAATAATCAATATTTATTTTATACCGTATAAAATCGTTCTGTGGATCCCAATAGATCCCTAACATTTTGTTTTGCTCACCTAATGGGAGTACAGCAACATCTAAATCATTATTAATGTTAAAATCTTTAACTATATTTGGATCATTGCAAAGCCATTTTCGTAACTCAAACCCCGAATCACTCAAAATTTTCGAAACATCCTTTTGTATCTTTATTATTTCCTCTTTTGAATCTGAGGAACTAAGCAAATCGTCCATATAGAAGTCTCGCTTAATTATATTTGATGCTAATGGATAATCATGCTTATTATCTTCAGCAGCTTGTATCAAACTTTTAACAGCCAGATACGGCGCAGATGCGGTACCGTATGTAACAGTATTTAACTTATAACATTTTAAATCCTCCTGTGAGTCTGCACGCCAAATAATTTTTTGAAATTGACAATCATCTTCGTCTACCATAACTTGACGATACATTTTTGAGATATCACTGCTTATTACATACTTGTGTAGACGAAACCTTAGGAGAATTAAAAATATATCTTGTTGAAGAGATGGACCTATATACTGCACATCATTTATAGACAGACCTGAACTTGATTTTGCAGAACCATCAAAGACTACTCGACATTTAGTCGTCAAACTAGACTGTTTTACCACAGCATGATGCGGTAAAAAATATCCGTTATCATTGTTAAAATCCGTTTCAGACATATGGCCTAATTCTATATACTCATTCATAAAATTAACATACATATTTTTCAAATCTGTATTTTTGTTTAAACGTTTTTCCAATAAGTCAAATCTATGCAATGCCATAGTTTTAGAATCCCCTAATTCATTTATTGTATTCTTAAATGGGATTTTAACTATATATCTTCCTGAAGAATCCTTTTTAACAGTTTCCTTAAAATAATTTTCGCAAAACATTTCTTCGTTTGAATATATTTTCTTTTGCGAACCCAATTCTTCAACTTCCCAGAACTTTATTACTTGATTATTTATTGAATCATTATTAGTATAAGTATTCACATTAAAAAATGTAAGAGAATTTTTAGGCTCTAACGAATTAAGATATAAATTCCCAGCAATTATCCAACCAAATTCTGTATTTTGCAAAATTGGCATATTTGGACCCAAAGTTTTTCTACCTGATAACAAAACAGACCAAAATATACTCGATCCTAGCAATAAATCTATATCATTAGACACATTAAAATCTGGATCTGCCAACTTTAAACCTAAGGGAATTTTTAAATCATTTTTATTAAAAGACCTAATCGGTAACTTTCCCGTAATATTGGGAATAACCAAACAATGAGTCTCCATACTAAAATCTCCTTCGCAAGAACTTAGCGTGACAATAGCTTCATTATTAATTTTTGCTAGCGCCTCTCCAACACCCTTGACCAAATGTTCTACTCTTCGAAATTTTAAATCTAAAAATTTACAAATTTTCTCACTAACAAAATTACTTTGAGAACCGCTGTCCAGTAATCCACGGCAAACAATTGATTTATTTCCATTTACAATGCGAATTAAGACCGTCGATAATAAAACCTCAGAAATCTCATGAGAGCTGACAAGGCGGTTGGAAACGTGAAGAGCAGAACTTAGATGACGCTGACCGCTGTCTGAGCGTTCAATACAGTTCTCGATGTTTTGATTAGATTCTATTTTATGTTGATTCGGATCAATTGAATCAGTAGTAGCCATATGTCTAGAAACATTATTTGTGATGTGATGATTTAAATGCAATAATGAATTATGCAACTTTTGACATTTTATACATTTTTGTAGCTTGCATTTCCATGTTGGATGTGAATTCCTTAAACAATTTAAACACAACTTTAATCTTTTAGCAGCCGAGATTCTGTCATTTACATTTAATTTTAGAAATACATCGCACTTATATATGGGATGATCTTTTTGACAAAAGTAACATTTGACATTGGAATATCCTTCAATAGAAGCAAAACTTCGAGAACTTACATTGCGAACCTTTGCTTTATTATTTGTATAACCGGAAGATACTTGAAGCATCTCCAACATTTCACATTTCTCTTTTAAAAATCTATTTAAATCGCCCATACTGGGTAAATCATTTTCATGTTTAAAACATTCCCATTCCCTTCTGGTGGTAGCATCAAATTTAGAACACATTATAAATATTATTATACTATCCCAACTTGTTGTATCTAAGCCTAAACTATTTAATGACCGTAAATGTTTAGTGACATTATCAAATAAATTTCTTAGTTCAACATAAGACTCGTTATTAATACTAGGATGATCAAAAATTGCTTTTAAATGGTTGTGAATAATAAGTTTTTTATTCTCATAACGCTCTGTCAACATCTGCCAAGCTATTTTATAATTTGTTGACGAAACCTCTATAGATTTTATTATTTGCTGAGGATCCATTTCAAGAGAAGATCTTAAATAATAAAATCTCTGAATATCTGTTAAAGATTCATTATTATGAACCAATGCCAAAAAACAATCTTTATATTCGAGCCATGAGTCATAATGGCCATTAAAACTAGGCAGTTTTATAGGTGGTAACTTAACCAAGGCCTGAAAACTATTACTATTAATCCCTTGATTTGAATCACTATGAACTGATGCATTCTCAGTATTATTTTCTATTTTAAAATTATCGCAAAGTGTTTGCATATCACTAACAAGTTCGAAATAGGAAGTCTCAAAAGTGTTAATTTCATTTATATCATCATTACTCTGCTCTATTTCATCAATTTTTTCTTGAATCTCATGAAAATCTTCATACAAGGGTGAAATCTTGCTTAACCTTAACTCTAGTTCTGTGATTAACTTTTTAGACACATAATCCTTATCAATATTATCAAAATAATTCTTAAACCTTGTAAGTTTCCCTTTAACTACTCCCCTTTTTGATTTTAAACTCTTTAACTCTTGCTCAGCCATTGTTGCACAGATGAAAAATACAATGAACCAAAGTCACTTACCTTATATGGTTTTATAACCTCAAATCAACATTGGCTTCCTTGGCACTGAATGTCGTAACCTTAACCTTTTCAAATTGACATCGGCTTCTGCACTGAATGTCGTAACGTTATAAATATATAATATATAAACCTTATAAACCTTTCAAACTGACATCGGCTGGGCTGGCACTGAATGTCGTGTTTAACCTTTTATTTTTATTTGACAATTTTCGCTGTTTTTACTTCAGATATTCATTCCATCCGGCTCGAAGGACCAAAAACTAAATATGTATGAACTTCTGGCTAATCATTGATGATTTACCATATTCCTGCTTGTACCATTTATTATTACAAATATAAAAAACTTTAATTAATTAGGGAGACGTGTTTACCTATTTATTGCTGCATGACAAGAGAGCGAAATTATCATTTGACAGCCGTTACATCAATCATGACAGGCTTGCCTTGTCTTTTACTACACAAGTACCTAAGCTTAACAAAATAAAATTTATGTCTAAACAAACTTTTTTTATCCAATCTAAATTTCGTGAAATATTTTACAGTCCCGCGTCTTTGGGTACACCCGGTATAGTGAAGTATTAAGAAAAATATATCTATTTTATTTAGGAGTAGTGGTCAATCTGGTATATTTTTTCGTTGACCTTTTTTCATATACTAGAAATCGAAATATTAGCTACATTACTTTTTTGCACTTACTATGTATATTAATGATATTTATTTTATTAATTGGGTTATTAGTAAATTTTTGGTTTTTAAACTTTCTTTTTACATGTCCTACTACTGCCTTGTAATATGTAAAAGCGCTATCCACAAATAATGCAATCTTGGCAATAAGCGACAAAAAATAGAATATAAAAAATCTATTGAGACATTGATGAGAATTTTTTGTCGAATGGGAAAAAGCCACCACAACTGGCAGTTAATTTCGCAAACGGGACATCGAGATTATCGATCTGAAACCAACCGGTGATGGTATTTAAATTATTTTCGATTAAAGTGCGCTGACGTTTCTTTGCAACATCGGCATTTGGTCGGTGTTTTTGCCATCCTTAACAATTTAGTCGGAGTTGGGTAAGTGGCACCCGTTGGACCATTATCGGAACGCTGTCCATTTAGCTCCGGCATAGCTACGTCAGCAGTCTGTCGTAGTCGTCGTATCTCCCCGACACACAAGGCTGCTCCGTGCCCCATCGAAGGCCGCCCCCACACTGCCCTGGCCGCGACTTAACCGCCACGATCTGTGGTCTGCGGACCTCGATCCGCCTCTCATTATCATATCCACTTCTCGATATAGTCCAAGCAGCAAAGCATTTAAACCTATTAAATGTCAGATTATACTTTTTTTTAATTTATTTCAATTGACGAAAGGAAATATTTAACTTAAATCTTAAAGAGAAAAATATTTTATAATAATATTTAAGTCATGCCTTTTTATGTGTTTTTATTTATTCTACTTAAATTCTATACTTTTTGGTTTTTTGTGTTTTATGTCTTTATTCAGATATATTCCACACCAATTTAACATTTTTCTTAATTTCTTGACTATTTAATACTATAATTTTTATTTATTTTAAGTTTGTTGTTGATTTCCAATGTTTAAGCATCTAACAAAAACGATAAAAATTCAAAAGTTGCAATATTCGGTCATGTAATGAGACATCCAGAGAGGTATAACCTTCTACACCCCATAATACAGGGTAAGATCACCGGAAGGAGAGGCCTAGGCCGAAGAACATCCTGGCTCCGAAATCTCCGAGAACGGTATCAAGAGAACACCGCTAATTTGTTTAGGAATATGAAACACTGGAGGTGCAACCTCCTTGGATTTAAATTTTCCGCGGGAGCTATATGTGATTTCAGTTGTTTTCCGGGTTTGGCTCCACGTTAAATAGTTTTGGTTTTTAGAAAAACCATTGTTTTGATGACGTTTCGGCAAGGTCACACTTGCCATTGTCAAGTCAGATTAGTTCTGTTTCGTCTTGATGTTTCAGGAGAACTGATTTCTCGGTCGCTGCACGTTGAGTTTAAATGCCTTGTACAAGGTATCCCCATACTATTTAACGCGGAGTCAAACCCGGAAAACAACTGAAATCACATATAGCTCCCGCGGAAATTTCAAATCTAATATATATATATATATACTCCGCCAAAAAAGTATTGCATCACTTATAAAATTACAAATATTTCTGACAGCATTTGGTTAATTTAAATAATTTCTTTCTGGCCTATAAGAATATTAAGGCTAGAATAAATATGAAGAAGAAATTTGTAAATACAGTTTATTGTTTAAGAAAAAAAATGTTAATTGCTATTTTGTCCGGTTTTTATATTATCAGTGTTTATTTTAGTTTTGTAAAAAGTATACAGTTTGCCTTTAATTTAAAATTTCGTATTAAATATTGAGTATGGAAGGTCGCGACAATATAAATTTAAATTTAACGAGAGATCAAGTGGTTAGAATAATTTCCCTCATTGAAGATGGAAGGAGTCAGAGGTATGTGGCAAATTTAGTGAGTGTAAATCAGTCGACAGTATCACGAGTGGTAGTAAGGTACCGAGAGACTGGTCTTTATGAAAGACGAGCTGTATCAGGTCGACCAAGAGCAACTACGCATGTGGACAATAGATTTTTAGTACTTCAGGCTTTACGTCGAAGGCATGTGACTGCGAGTCAACTTCAACATGCTTTAGCCGAGACTCGAAATGTACGTGTGTCTTCAGAAACTGTTAGGCACATCTTAAGAGAGTCTGGAATTAGGGCCAGAGTAGCTGCCACTGTACCGAGACTTACAAGGGAACACCGTATAGCACGTCTAACATTTGCAAGAGAGCACGTAAACTGGAATATCAACGACTGGGGTAACATACTCTTTACGGATGAGTCAAGATTTTGTTTATACACTTCGGATCGAAGAATACCAGTTTATAGACGAGATGGCGAGCGTTATTTTCAATGCAATCTAAGATTGGCGACAAACTTTGGAGGAGGATCTATTATGCTCTGGGGTGGAATATCTCTTAGGGGTCAAACCGAATTGGTACAGCTAGATGGAGGATCCTTAACTGCTGATAGGTACATTAGAGACATTTTAGAGATGCATGTTGTTCCTTACGCCCCATTTATTGGTAATGACTTTGTTTTAATGCATGACAATGCACGCCCACACGTCGCAAGAATCGTTACCGAGTACCTTCAAGAGGTAAATTTACAAGTTTTGAATTGGCCAGCGCACAGCCCAGACTTAAATCCAATAGAACATGTTTGGGACCATCTTTACAGAAGGGTGAGATCTGGTAATGTGACGCCAGCTAATCTTCAGGACCTGCAACGGTTGTTAACCATAGAATGGGACAATATCGATCCAGATTATCTAAGAAGATTAATTGGAAGTATGCCACAACGTTGTTTAGATGTTATAAGAGCTAGAGGAGGCAATACGTCTTACTAAATTATCATTAATTTTGATTTTGATTTTTTATTATTCAATGCTGTTTGTGCGCTTACTTCTAATTTATGAAATAAATTAAATAAAACCTTTATTTTTCGTACATTCTTCATTTTTCTTTTAATACTTGTTATGTACTTAAAAAATAACAAAAAACAACAGTACACAATTCATGTTTTAAATTATTTTTAATCCAAAATTTGCAGTTTCATAGGTGATGCGATACTTTTTTGGCGGAGTGTATATATATATATTAGATTTGAAATTTCCGCGGGAGCTATATGTGATTTCAGTTGTTTTCCGGGTTTGACTATATATATATATATATATATATATATATATACAGCTTAAAAAACTTAAATAAAATGGGGCTCCTTATTGAGTTACAGAGTGTTTTATTTGAAAATTTAAAAATTATTTGTACCCCAGTGCTTTAAAAAAAACTATTTGACATATCCTTCTCATACTTGGCAGAAAGTGAAGGTAATATATACCCTACTACATAGAAAATATTGAGAATCTAAAGATTGTGCTAAAATAACAATTCTGCAACAACATATTACAGAAATAATGCAAAATGTAAAGGATAAACACTTAAAGACAGATAGATTAATGAAGAAAAAATCATGGATGACATATGAGATCCTGAAACTAATGGATGAGACCCAGACAAATATAAAACTTTGCAGTCAAAGTACGATAGTCACAATGTACATAGGAAAGTTAAAGAACTCACGGGGAGACTAAGACGAAGGTAGAAAGAAAATATAACTGATTCTGACGGAAACATCATCTTGGACAAACAGAGTAAAATAAAAACGTCGAAAGAATATCTAGAAAAACTATTTGAAGGCCAAAGAGATAACACCTTTCAGCTAAAAGAAGAGGTAAATGATGGACCAAGAATATTACATCAGAAAGTTAATTTGGCAATAACACAGTTAAAAGATGGCAAAGCGGCAGGCCCTGATAGTATACAAGCATACAACGAATCAATAGCAATAATCTCAAAGATATTCAACAACATATACAACTCTGAAGAAATACCAAGAGACTGGCTAAAAGTGAGTTTATTGCAATTCCAAAAAAAACAGGAGCCAAAAAATGCGTAGATTAACGTACTATAAGCCTCATGAGTCATCTTCTAAAATCGTTCCTTAAGATAATTTATAAGAGAATCTACAAGCTGTGTGAAAGTCAAATTTCACCCAACCAGTTCGGGTTCACAAATGCTGTTGATACTAGAGAAACTTTGTTCTCAGTACAAGTCTTATTCCAGAGATTCAGAGACGTCAAATGCGACGTATACGCATGTCTGGTTGATTACGAGAAAGCGTTTGATGGAGTACAGCACGCCAAGATGATGCATCTACTAAAAGAAACAGGAATTAACAACCAGAATCTGAAAATAATTAGAAGTATTTACTGGAATCAGACAGCAAATCTCACGAGTTGAAGGTGAACTATGTGAAAATCATGCATACAGTGAGGCAAGGCTGTATTTTGTCTCCTCTAATCTTCAATCTTTACTCCGAAATATTATTTTCTCTGTACTGAAAGAATATTTATCGAAGCTTTGCACAAAACTGAAAAAGGTATTCTACTAAATGGTTACCGACTAAACAACATCAGATATGCAGATGACATCATAGTATTTGTGGACAACTTAGTAGACCTACAAGTTCTTATGAACAAAATCACGTATTACAGTTAACAATATGGACTCAATATAAACGTTAAGAAGACAAAGTTTATGATAATTGGCAAGAAAGGGATAACAGAAGGTCAATTCTAATGTCAATCAATCCCCTGTAGAAAGAGTGACGCACTATAACTACCTCGGCACCATAATAAATGAAGCATGGACCAACAACTGGGAGATTAGAGCACGCATCGGAAAAGCTAGATCCACCTTCAATCGGATGGGAGCCTTCTTCAAGAGTCACAACCTCTCTCTTTATACAAAAGTAAGAATGCTGTGATGCTACGTCTTCTATGTCCTTTTGGTGTTGAGTCGTGGACCTTTTAACAAAAATATGTGCAGAAAACTGGAAGCATTTGAGATGTGGCTATATCGGAGAATATTTAAGATCCCGTGGACTGACCGAGTCACTAATGAGGAGGTCCTTAGAAGAATGAATAAAAACCAAGAGGTACTGACCATTATCAAATCTCGAAAGTTACTGTTCTTTGGACATATTATTCGAAATAAATCCATATATGCTCTCTTTTAAGCCATCCTACAAGGAAAAATATTTGGAAAGCGAAGTCCAGGAAGAACAAGAACATCTTGGTTAAAGAAAAATCTATAGATCGGCTTAATTACGCCTAGGAATGGCACCAACTGATACCAAAATAAAAGAGCATGGTTAATATTGTTAGTAACAAAAGAATAGAAAAGAAGATGAAAAAAAGATAGTGGGAGACGGTTAGACAAGATACATAGAATCCACAAGGAAAAATTCCTGTAGCTGGCTGTATACCACGTATAACAAAAAGAGGTTAATCTTTGTAAATGGGTATATTTATTTAAAAAAACCCTTAAAAGGGCCACATCAATAAAACAAACGTTTTCGGACCACACAGTCCATCATCAGGTTTTTAAAATCGAAAAATGCTAGGTCACAATGCCTGAGCCACCAAAATACTAGGGTAAAAACCCTTTAAACTACATTTAGTTATGAAATATTGTACATTGTGTTGTAAAATAACTGTGATGTTCAGTATTAAATTAAATTTGACTAGAGGTAACACATGGCTCAATCGGGTTCCAGAGCCGGTGAGAGAGAACCTCTACACTCGGAGAACAGCTGGGAACTGAGCTGGGAACTGAGCTGTTCTCCGAGTGTAGAGGTTCTCTCTCACCGGCTCTGGAACCCGATTGAGCCATGTGTTACCTCTAGTCAAATTTAATTTACTGAACATCACAGTTATTTTACAACACAATGTACAATCTTTCATAACTAAATGTAATTTAAAGGGTTTTTACCCTAGTATTTTGGTGGCTCAGGCATTGTGACCTAGCATTTTTCGATTTTAAAAACCTGATGATGGACTGTGTGGTCCGAAAACGTTTGTTTTATTGATCCTTTTGATTCGTTGGAACCCCTTTTAAGGGTTTTTTAAATAAATATACCCATTTACAAAGATTAACCTCTTTTTTTTAAGATACATAGGACCTTAAAACCCAACATAAAAACTTAGGAAGAATTGTAATTAAGGAAGATGATCTCACGTGAGTATAAAAGCAATGAGAGTGGTTTAGACTATTCTTAGTTTAAGTGGGTCGCCGTAATTGTTTATAATAGTTTTTCTAATCCGACCTAGTCTGTTGGTTGGCAATTCTAGTCTTTTTTTTGTTTGTATTTTTCGTCTGGCTAAATCTACGGGAATGGTATAGCTGTAGCAACAACGAATTGTTTCGGTCAGCAGTTTCGAAAATACGTATAGCCCTGATGATCGCCAACCTTCGGAACGAAGATGGCGCTTAAAGAAGAATTGTTCGTCCTGGTGTTTTTGAAGCAAAGTTTCTATAGTGGCGTTGTATTGCTTTTTCTTTATAGTAAAATGCTAAGGCGAGCCTCACTGAAGAAGCGCGATGAAAGGAAATAGCGGTTCGTAGTTCGCAGTCAGATTAAAAAGTTGAAAGAGTCCATTTACGCAATGAGGAGAGTCCGTTATACAACCTGTAAACTTGCAGATAATAAAATTACTTTATTCAATTTTAAAAATATCTTTAATGTTTAAATATCTAGTTTACAATACCCTACTGTACCATTTTTTTCTTGTAATTCAATTGGTTAAATTGTGGGTAGATTGTGTAGTTGTTTTTGTCGGTAATTGAAATTTCAGTGAGAAGTCCACTTCGTATAGTTGAAGTTAAAGCTGCTGATAATTTGATAAAATATGGATTTTAAACCCATAATATAAACAACCATTGCATGCGTAAAGTCTTTTAATTTTTGATGTGTTTAATATTTGTAATACACATGAATTTTTAAAGTTTGATAGATGTTTTAGCTTACTGAATTGTTTTAAATTATATAAGAATTGATTTGTAGTAGATTTTCCGCTAATCTTTCGTATTATTTTATATGCATTCTTATAAAAAAAATCGTGCGTGGAAGCAAGTACGTTTAAAGTTGGATGTGCGACAATGGAAAAGCAGAACGGAATGGATTGTGCCTCATCTTCCGGTCACTGTCTCTTATTATTTCGGTTAAACATCTCTCATTGCGCTCGCTGGCGCCCGCTTCGCGAATACTAAATAAACATAAGTTTTAATTGAAGAATCTCGTTGTATCTCGAAGCGATGTGGACGGCATTTTCTCTCCCGCACCACCCCATACTCACCCCCCTCGCTCCAAGCCGGCTCGCCACCCTCACCCCATCCCCAGAGTTATTATTAGATCGCTACAAGCTGATGCAAATACAGATTATAAAGATCGGCCAGATGAAAAATGAGATACAGCATTCGTATTGTCTTATGTTATGACAATGGCGGTTCCCAACGCATCCGAGACCAAATATTTGTCTTTCACCATAATGCTGCTTGCTTGCTTCCTAGCTGCTTGAGCTGCTGAGTTCTACTTGCTATTTACCACGCATTGACGTGCTTTTAGACAATTCTCAGGAGCTTTTGTGAGGAATATTGTTATAGTATTTACAATTTTAGAGTTTAAAAAGTACATAAAATACTATTCAACCAATGTTTCGTATACAAAGTGTGATAAACTTATTTTAGTGCTTTTTTGCATATTTTCAAATACTATTTTTCATTGCAATAAATTAGTAACTTTATTTAATTTAAACAATTATTAAATTCTATACAAACTTTAACATATTAAATAACCTATTTGCATGAATAACACCCTATACCCATAGCCCAGTCTGGTTATGCAAAAATCATCGATTTCACGGCAAAATTTTTCGCAGATATCTGAAGCTTTTAAGAAATAAGTGAGGGTTACTAGATGAGGAATAGATGAAAAAGTACTCGTATTTTTACGATTGGTTTTTTTTAAACAATAAGTTATGGTCACAATTTGATTTTTGTCTATGTATATTTTATTATAAATTTTTTCCCTTATCAAGAATAACTTTATTTTCCTGTTTTTATAAATTGTATTAATTATTTTATTAATAACTCATTAACAAAATAAAATGTTAAAAATTAATACATTTGAACATTGAGGAATTACCATCTTTTAAATTTGTGCGAAATTTCCCCTCTTCTTCTTCTTCGTCAGATGCAAATCCACTAATGGATGTTAGCGATCACATTTTCCATTAATTCTCTATTTCTTGCAATATGTATCAGAGATTGTATGTCGTTAATCCCTGTCCATTAGCTTATGTTTCGGAGCCAGGACATTTTTTTGCGTCCCATTCCTCTCTTGCCTTCAATTTTACCCTCGATTATAAGTTGGAGGAACTGGTATTTTTCATTTCGCATGATGTGACCTAGATACGCCGTTTTCCTTTTCTTGATGGTTTCGAAAAGTTGGCGTTCTTGGTTTATTCTCTTAAGGACATCTATATTTGTGATTTTCGCTGTCCATGGTATTTTTAGGATACGGCGATAAAGCCACATTTCGAAAGCTTCTAATCTGTTTATATCCCTCATTTTGAGTGTCCAGCCCTCTACGCCATATAGCAGCACTGACCATACGTAGCACTTAGTAAACCTTAGTCTCAGTTGAAGATCGAACTCTGAACAAGTCAGTACCTTCTTGAATTTTACGAAAGCTTTTCGAGCTTGCTCAATGCGACATTTTACTTCCCTGTCCGATGCCCAGTCTTCAAAAAGCCACGATCCCAGGTATTTAAATTTACTCACTCTTTCTATGGATTTACTATTCAGTGTTATGGTGGAGTTTTCAAGTGCATCCAAGTTTCTGGAGATGATCATGAATTTTCTTTTTTTTATTAATCTTTTGGTCTTTTTGGTATTAATCTCTAATCCCATTCGCTTACTCTATTCTCCGATTATAGTGATAAGTTGTTGAAGATCGACTATGTTGTCACAAATTAAGACACCATCATCAGCATATCGTATGTTGTTCATCAATACTCCATTCACCTTGATTCCCATCTCTGCATCCTCCAAAGACTCTTGAAATATGGCTTCCGAATAAATGTTAAATAAAAGAGGGGAAAGCACACATCCCTGTCGAACGCCTCTTCTTATATGTATGGACTTGGATATAGAATTGTCTATTTTTAGCTGTGCCGTTTGATGCCAGTACAAGTTTTCAATGCATCTTATGTCTTTTTGGTCTATATCAACTTTCTTGAGAATCTGCATTAACTTGTGGTGTTGGACACGATCAAACGCTTTTTGGTAATCTAAAAAACATAGAAATACATCCTTCCTCTGATCGTAACAATTTTGGACCAGCACCTGTGTTGCTACTATTGCTTCTCGTGTTCCTAAACCTTGCCTAAACTTGAACTGGGAATCACTGATGTCCCATTCTCATTTTTGTATAATCTTTGATGTAGTATTTTTAACAATATCTTTAAAGTGTGACTCATTAGGCTAATGAGTCTGTGATCCTCACATCTTTTTGCATTAACTTTCTTGGGCAGGGGAATAAAGGTAGAGCGTAACCACTGTTGAGGATAGCAGCCAGTTTCATAAATTAAATTAAATATTTTGTGTAGTGCTGAAATTCCCCTTTCATCTAGTAATTCGAGTATTTCTGACGGGATCTCATCTGGTCCAGGTGCCTTATTGTTTTTTGAATTTAATATTGCTTTTTCTATCTCCTCTTTGGTCATTGAAGGGCCAGTCAGCTGGTCGTCTGTATTAACTTCACTAATGGGTCTTTCGTCATGGAAGAGCTCCTGGATATAATTTTCCCATATATCAATTTGCTCCTTTTCACCCAGCACTATCTGGTTATCCTGATTAACTATGGTAGTTGGTCTTCGTTTTCTGTATATTCCAGCAGTCTCCTTAAGCTTTTTATGTAAATTACGGTCGTCGTGCTGTCGTTGTAAATGTTCTAGATCGATACATTGTTGCTTAAGCCATTCATTTTTTGCTATTCTTATTTTTGCTTTTATTTGCCTGTTAATGTTTTCATACATATTGCTGCCATCTTGGTCATTCTTGTGTCTTCGTCGTTCTTCCATTAGTAATAGTATTTCTTCTGTCATCCATTTTTGCCTCTTGTTATTTCGTTTGTACCCTAAGTTGTTTTTCCTGATGTCTGTTACAGCACTTGTAATCGTATTCCATGTTGGTGTTAGATCTTCGGTAATGTTTGTCGTCAATATTTGAATTTGTGCGTTTATTTCATTGCTTATTTCTGCTTGTATCACTGGGTCTTTCAGTTTATCCAGTGCTATCTGTTGTTGAGTTTCAGGCTTGTTCTTGCATGAAAGAGCGATCTTTATTACGGCCACTAATAGTACGTGATCAGAAGGGACATGTGCTCCAGGGTATGTGCAAGCTCTTTTGACAGTTGTGCTGAATCTACCGTTTATAAGAATGAAGTCTATCTGGTTTCTTATTATGTTATGAGCTCTAACGGCTGGAGATTTCCAAGTATAAAGGCGACGGGAGTGGAGTTGGAACCATGTGTAACTCTCATGTTTTCTTCTTGACAAAATTGTATAAGTCGGTCAATTTCCCCTCGATCGGTCAAATGGTTTAAAAGTTATTCAATTTATTTATCCCTGAGGCTATTTAAACTATTGAACTTGCTCTATTAACGACGGTAGACACATTCAGCAAATTCCATAGGAGTACTAGTAAAACCAATTCAAATACCTACACTATCGGATACAATGATTCGTCTTGTAGTGCCTTACCCTTTCGGATGTTGGCGAACATCATGGCAATCTGTACTTTGCACAGTGCTGCTCTGAAAAGATTTGTGGTTGTTGTGTTGAACCACGTACGTGGATGTTTCAGCCTCGGCTTTCTGCCCTCGTTTTCCTTCTACTTTTTCCTGTAAAATTAATTGCAGCAATCCATATTCCATATTATATCGTAATAACTACAAATAAAAGAGTACCCCCTTACAAAAGAAATTAATCAGATAAACACTGATAATTAGAACTGTTGTAACTGTGAATGTTTGACTTTTATGAATAATGGTGTAGAGAATGTTAAGGGATCAGTGGTGCTGACTACTGATCCACAAATTCATCAGTGATGATGGGACGATGTAAGAGGTGGTTTCGCTTGAAAGGCAGAGTTTCAAGGTGAAGCTGTGGTTTATGTGCCTATAGTTTTCCAGGAGTTTGTGTGAAGGTGAGAATGGATATCAGATAATAGCAGTGCACCAGGAGAGACGTTTTGATACCTGGAGTGACAGAGGGAAGGTTTTTAATTGAACAGCGGTCATCTCAGGACATTGACCGGATCCGTTATGGTATTCGGAAATTAACGCTACTTGTGTCGCAGGTTTATAGATTAATATGTAGGTTTTGATTGTGGTATTATTATTTTTAAACATTTAAATAATTTACTATTACTCTTTTTAACTCTAGGTCGCACAATACAAACCTAGCCCACATCTAAAGATATTTTTGTTAGTTTGCAATTCGTGACATTATATATAAACTGAGTAAAAAGGAAGAACATGTTTCTATAGAGATGCTGTTAAAAAAATTGAAAGACGGAAATACATTCGAAATTTGGAAAGTCTCTGGAGAGTTTGTAGGCAGGTTGGCTTTAGGTTCAAAATGGAAAATAATAAAAAAGCCTTGTATGAAAGAGCAGAAACTACAATAATTTATAAAAAAAAACACGCTTCAATTGTTTATTCAGACGAAAGGTGGATGTTTGCAAAGGGTGAAATAAGACGGATTTGGCAGGACTATAGAATAAAATAAATAAAACACAGCGATACTGAAGAAAAGAGATATATTTGATGCAAGTGGAAAACTTTGTTTTTATTGATAAAGCGGATCTTGTCTTCGTGTCAAAATCAAAACCAGCTGATTATCACGACAACATGAATATGGAGATGTTCGTGAAATGGTTGAAATAAAACCTGCTTTCAAGTTTACATAAACCAACTGGTATATTTTTGGTTAATGCCTCATACCAATAGGAAATTTTAAATAAGCAGTCAACAAATTCCTCGACAGTACATGAAATACAAAAATGGTTAAAGAACAAAAATATTTCATTTCCTTAGGATTCTTTCATTTGGGAGTGACTAGAATTTGTCAAAAAGAATGAAAAACTAAAAATATTTATTGTAGACGAGATTATACATAGTTTGGGATATAATGTGTTAAGACTGCCCCTGATCATTTTGAATTCAATCACATTGAACACATTTGGGGAATATTCAAAACTTACTATGATAACTATATTGGAAGTAACTGTACAGTGATGCAGCAGTTTTGGAAACATGGTAAGAAGGATTGAATACAGCTACTACAGCAATTTGGGAAAAGTATGCGGAAAGGTTCTCTTTCTAAATAGCTGATTACGCCCTGGACGACTATGTTTCTACCTTACTAATACCTTAAAACCAGGTAAAAAAACTTCAAAAATATGGCCAAGTATTTTAAGAATGCATAATTTTTATATTTAACTTTTATTGAATCTCTTTATGGCAAGTATCATTGACAGCCACATTTTTCTTTTCACATACTTAACTATTATTATTGGTCTGAACTCTTCCATTCTTTCAAGAATTTTAGTGCATCTTGGTATCAATATATCAATGGTACTTTTTGCCTCTTGGGGAATTTGATTTATTTTATTCTTCTTCTTTTCTTATCATTTGTATATCAAATATCAATATTTAAAATATTTAATGACCTTATCTACTATGACCTTGACTTCCTTTTTTTGTTATATTTCTATATGGGTTAAAACTAATCTCAAAACTCATTCGATCGTTCATGTTAGTTGTAGGAAATGAACATATATTGAATAATATGGTAACAGTATCATTTAGGAGCATAATGCATTTTTTACGATGTAAGTGTTTTGATAACCTTCTTATTTAAACATTGACATAAGTACGCCTCTGTCGAGTTTGCCTCTCGTCGAACTGCATTGATGCTTGTGAATTTCGGCGTTTCACCGTGCATATTTATCATAACTGCTGTTTATATACCTTTACCTCAAGCTCACATGCCTCGCTTTCGCTTCCAACTCCGATGTGGATCCCGCCGATTTCTAGTTACGTATGCACTTGTAAACCACCGCCAATGCCACAGCCAATAATATTAAAATTTGATTCTCGCTGTACTAAGGGAAGCTCTTACGACTTTTCGTCATTTAGTTCAGATCAATAAAATAAAGTTTGTAGAGAGAACGAATAGAAGTACAGTGGAAACGCGAACTGAAACTTAAAAATGTAGGTATTGACTGTTTATAAAAAAGATTTTTCTTTGAACAGAGTTTTTAAGGAAGTCCTCTTATATGCTACATAACATTATTATATAACAAATTTTTGCAGTGTACAAGACGTTTTTTAAATAAAATTGTAAAAAAATATTTCCTTCCACCAGCAAAAAACTCTTCTACTTCTACCTTCTTTTTATCCAATTGGCGTTTTTAATTCATTTTCTTGCGATTAATTAGCATTAAAGAAAGTATACTTCATATTAAAATACCTTCATTTTGTTTTTATTACCTTTCCTATCACTGTTTAAAATACAGTGTATAGTTAGCAGGAACTAAAAATATGGATCGTATAGGCAGTACCGATCTCAATCTTCCATTTATCCACTTACTATAGTCTACAATATTTCAACGAGCAAATTTCAAGAAACGAGATGTTTTTTTAACTTAAATCTTTTGTAGTACTGCTCATATATTATCCGATTTGTAAGTATAAATCCGAAATGCTGAATTTTGTGATAAATTATATCTTTTAGCAATTTAAACGGTTAAAAAGTTGATAAATTAGTTGTGCCACAACCTGGCAACAGTGTTGTCGTTAAAACTCAATAATCATTTCTCAGAATTTAATGCCTACAAATTAGATACTATAGTATATCAATATGTTATATTTTATACAGTCATCATTCAGAAAATTTAGATTCTGCAAGAGTAAAGTTAAAATATGAGTTCTTATTAATGACGAAGTGATTCATGCCAAGACGAGGGTGCACGAATACGAGAAACAAAGAACAAGGCTGGTAAACAAATAAATATTCGTGGTGTCGGTGACGTAACGACGCTTGGTTCTTTATTAACATAAACAACCCTTTTGCGGAATAATTTAACAATTTTATAAAAGGCTGATAAACAAGAATTTTGTTAAGTATGTTTATGATATATTTAATAAATGGTTAACGGTTACTCAGACTTTACTTTATACAGTGCCCACCAAAGTCCTCGCTCGCCTCGTATCTTTTGAATGGTTATACTTATAATAGTGAAATTTGAAGGAAAAAAATAAACGGACTCAACGCTTCTCAACTAGTCATAACAGGTGACGTTACAGAGCCACTGTGACTTATACTTTTAAATGGGACCTTATGGCAAGTAATCTGAGCCTTATGGTTTTAATCATACTAATTTTATTTGGGTTTAAGCTGATTTAATTGAAAAAATAAAATAAATACTAAAATTATAGTTTCTCATTAGATTCTAACGTCGCCTTTGGTTATTTGACAAAAAAGTTGACGTTTTTTAATTCTCTAGTTGTTTTTACTTTGTTTTTGCAAAAATGTTTATATCTTGAACAGCTCAATTATTATTTAACGAGACGTTTAAATGTTTATATATACAAAATGGTACGTACTGTAGCCGATAAAGTAGCAGCTGTCTTAATAATTGGTGATTGTAAAAACAATTTTCATGAAGCAAAACGTCTTTTTCATTAGAGGTACCTTTATCACCATATATCGAGGAGTTATTTGAGTGAGCTTCTTCGAAAGTTTTAAGAAACAGAAACGATCATCACCAATCCAGAGGGTATAGCAGCGACGTGAAAACAATGTTGTGAAATGTTGTTTCATAGTGACCATGAAGACGTAAATCCAGAAGAAATAAATGACGAAAAGGGACCACATATTTTAAAATCAGAAATAGAAACTGCAATAAAAAAATTAAAAACTGGAAAATCTCAAGGTGAAGACGGAATGACGGCGGAAGCACGACAAGAAATGGGAGACATGGAAATTGGGAAGGAAAGGCCCAAGAGAGAGAAGAATGGATAGCAACCATTCGTCAAATACCATAACGTCACCACATCCTTACGAAGAATAAAGGGTAGAGGAGGAGGAAGTCCAATTAAATAAGCCAACAACTAGATTACATAAAAATAATTTGTTTGAGTGACAAAACTACCAATGTGAGGTACTGGAGTGAAACAAATCCTCACGTCTTTCATGAAAAAACACACTCAATTTCCAGAAAAAGTAAAGGTTTGGACAGGTATTTTGGGAAACCACATAGTTGAGCCTGTTTTTTTCAATGCTATTTTAAACGGTGAAGTGTGTCTGGCAATATTACAAAACGCAACTGAGCGTTAGTTCTTAAAATTCTGGAAGATAATCCAAATGAATTCGCAACTTGAAAATAAAGTGTCAATAAGATGGTGCCCCTGCATACTATTATGCTATAGTAAGGCATTACCTAAATGAGTAATATCGTGGTAGATTGATTGGACGATGGTGGCCAGCTTGGTCACCGGACCTCACACCATTAGATTTTTTTCTGTAGAGGTACTTAAATCTAAGGTTTATGCTACAGCACCCGACAGTATTGACCGGGTTGAGATTTAAACAGGTAAAAAGAACTGTAAAAATGAGCGTATAATGAGTCGATGCATCAGAAATTAATATACCAACAAGATGTAACGGAACAAAATGTTATTTTATTTATTATGTAACAAATACTAAGACGACATTATTTATATAAGGACATCAAGAAATGCATTTCCATAAAGTAGTTGTCCTGAAATATTGTAAAACCGACATAATACGATGATTGATACGACGATGATTACCAGTTTTAAAGTACTACAGCTAATAAATCACAGAATATTTTAAATAAATAGCGAAAAGATAAAAGTTTTACAATAATGTAGCAAATTGTAAATATATAATTATTCTAATTACGAAATTGCAGATTATATGTGAATTTATGTTTAATAATTTAACAGAAAATAAAAAAATATTATTAACGAACCGTTAGATGATAAAAGAACGCCTTTGTTTTCTCTAGTAGATAATAAGAAAGTAAAAACTATTCTCCTATTAAATACGCCTAGGTTAGTGTAGTATCACGGTGTGATACTACACTACATGTTAGTGTAGTAAACACGGTCATGCTAATTAATGTTTGTGTAAATTCAAAATGTGTTTTGTTTTATATTATGATATATAATTATTCCTTACAATAATATACATAGCCATCATTATCCTCATGTTCAGTGTCTTTATCCCTATTTAAGGTCAACTTCCATAGTTACACTTTTCTTTTATGTCATACAAATATTCATACCATTTAAAATATTGTCCACTTCCTAAATTTTTGCCGCTTCTTTCTATCTTTTATTTATGTTGTCGGTCTATCTGCTGGATGGCCTTGTTCTCTACTTCTGTAAAATACTCTGCGTGTTTCAGCCGCTCCACTATCCGACTTAATAGTAGAATGACATCCGTTATTCTACTATTAAGTCCGGCACAATTTCATTTTAGATGCAAAAAAAATCTCAACAGCGATCGCTCCCAAATCTTGTTTCTGATCACTTGATTTGGAAATCGGTCCTTTTGATTTGTATCAGCATGGATCCTTCTATCTTCTTTACTGGTAACTCAGCAATTACATTATTACCCAGATCAGGTCGAACACAAGAGACCAAGAAAGATGTTTTAAAATAAGATACTGACTATATTACGTATTAGGTACTGAGTAAAGAAACTACTGGTACTAAGAATCGGCAGATAGAAGATTAAGCGTAAGAGCAATATTAGGAAAGGCGTTGCCTCAACGGTAGTTGAAAAAAATTATAATAGAAATGTTATCCGAACTAAAAGAATTTGCCCCAAAAAATACTAGGAATCAGAGAAAAATGAAAAGCTGATATTAGTAGCAGCGTTAATTAAACAAAATTAAAAATCTACGTAATAAAAATCAGAACTTAGCGACCACAAGAGTTCAACAATATTAATCAAATTAAGTGAAAATTTGAAGGTCAGACTAAATCACATAGATTTAAATTATATGGCGAAAAAAAATAAAAGTGGATTTATACCAAGAAATTAAAATAACCTCAATTTGAAAGAATCGTACGAAAAGTAATGGACAAATAAGGGGCATATATGCAGCCGAAAAAGTATAAAAGAGTTGATAACACTAACAACGATGAAGGTGATGGCACTAAAGATGGCGATGGTATTGATGTTTACGATAATAATGGTGCTGGCCATTCAGATAAAGAAATAATGGCAATGCTTGTAATATTATGGACGCCTTTCTATATTTTTGTTTGCCACATAGAATCAGATTTGTTATTATAATTATAATATATTTCCCAATGCTTAAGACATAACCATCTCACATATATCCCTTTCTCTCCAAAATATATCCGTATAGAAACATTTTAATCTTCATTTTTATTTTAAGTATCATGTTTCAATCTATCTTTTTTTTTCAACATCACGTTTCTCACATAGAACGGGCCTTGTCGGAACTTTACGGTAAAAACTATAAAATAATATCCAATTTTAAAAAATATATCAGTATCATAATAACTGCCTTGAAGTTCGAGCACATAAAATAATTTTATTTAAAAGTATAAAAGAGCTATCGACATATCGACATACAATTCGTTAATCAACTGAAATTTTTCGTTTAATTTATTTTAGGAATACCAATAGCGATGGAACACAGTATATGTGGTGAAAAAGGACTTAAACTATAGGTGTTTTAATGAATTGTAAAATCAAAAAGTTTTTTTGAAAATTCTTGATTATTTTTAATATTAACATAATTAACATAATTTGTTCACTACTTTTTAACTACTATGTGAACAATAATGGTTATTAAAATACTGATTTACCCCTAAAAGAAATTATCCAATGGAACATTGAAATGATAATCGAAGTTAAAAAATTTCAGTTATCGTCAATTTCAGTTATCGTCAACATATACTTTTTGGGGATTTAATGGTTCTTCAATAAAAAATAAAGGTTTTCAGGTGACCTTCACCTAATATTCTGTGAATTAACCATCGAGCAAAAAGACAGAAGAGGTAATGTAAAGGTAGTGGGGTAAAAAATATTGTCAGACGGGGGAAGTGCTATTTTGAGAAGCCACATTAAATAAGGAAAAATAGTCACTTTCCTTGTTTAAGAAATCAAATTTAGTTGGGTTATGTTATTGTTTGTCTGAACTGTCACATGATAGCTTAATTATATTGAATTTTTTTAACAATTGTGTAACATTTTAGACTATTATCGTTATTAGTTAATTAAAACTTTCTCGTCCATAACTAACGTCCAAATATAGGTGTTTTAATAAATTGTAAAATCAAAAAGTTTTTGTGAAAATTCTTGCTTATTTGTAATATTAACATAATTAACATAATTTGTTCACTACTTTTTAACTACTATGTTAACAATAATGGTTATTAAAATACTGATTTACCCCTTAAAGAAATTATCCAATGGAATATTGAAATGATAATCGAAGTTGAAAAATTTCAGTTATCGTCAATTTCAGTTATCGTCAACACATACTTTTTGGGGATTTAATGGTTCTTCAATAAAAAATAAAGGTTTTCAGGTGACCTTCACCTAATATTCTGTGAATTAACCATCGAGCAAAAAGACAGAAGAGGTAATGTAAAGGTAGTGGGGTCAAAAATATTGTCAGACGGGGGAAGTGCTATTTTGAGAAGCCACATTAAACAAGGAAAAAGAGTCACTTTCCTTGTTTAAGAAATCAAATTTAGTTGGGTTATGTTATTGTTTGTCTGAACTGTCACATGATAGCTTAATTATATTGAATTTTTTTAACAATTGTGTAACATTTTAGACTATTATCGTTATTAGTTAATTAAAACTTTCTCGTCCAAGACTTATTCTGAAAAATATTTTAAAGCTATTTTAAATTTGGTAAGAGATAACTTTTATGAATTTTGGTCTCCTTTTCATAACGATTAGATTCCCAATGAATTAACACAACCAGAAAAGAAAACAAATCTGCAAAAAAGGTGAAATTGTAGATCTGTTATCGCTGTAAAATCATATTTTTTCGTCAGACTTTAGTTATGTCATAATATATCTGTCAGAAACTTGTACCACGTAGCAAGTACTGATTTTCTATGTACTCCTTTTGAATATCTGACGGTTATTAATAAGTTTTTTAATAGTCATAAAATCGACCACTTTCATCCGTCAGACAGGAAAATCGGAAAACCAGTTCCGTCAGACAATATAAAAAGTTGTTGTTGCTGCTGTCAATAAAAGTATTCTGAAAAAGTTAGCTAGTTATCAATGCATTTCGTCACAGTCTGTTTTCCGACATGTTCGAGCCGTTAGACGCTTTGAATGACCTATATTTGTCATTAGACAATTTCATTTTCGTTTTTTTTTCTTATAATTTTTAAGCTATTTAATTAAACAGAATAGCAGTATCTCTATATTTTTGGTATCTCCTAAAATCGTCATGTTTCGTAAAATTAGAGTCAAACGCCCCAGAATCAAAAAAGTTGCAGAGAAAAAACATGTCAGACTAGGCCGAATAAAGCGATACTTAAATTTTGGAGAGTATCTATCATAATTTTTTGCCGAATGGAACAAATAAAAAAAACGTTATTAGAGTTACTAGACAGCTAGCGTTTCGGAAATTTTATTATTTTTATTTGCAGCTTTAAAAAATAATCACCTCTCAGTTGATGTTTTATTTATTAGCAACCATGAGCAAAGAAAGATGTTTGTAGTACGAGATCCCACTGAAAAATCACTACGTTCATAACATAGTTAATCGAACTCAACTACAGTTGCAAATGCATTTGTAACTCAAGCCGCTAAAGCTATCGATGATGAGATAAACAAACAAAGAAAGGAGTAAATGAGAGAGTGGCTTAAAAGAAGGAATACACACGGGGCCTAAGCTCTTCTGCTAAGAGAACTAGTCTTAGAGGATAACTTGGAATATAAGATGTGTCTAAGGATGATCCCAGGGAATTCGAAGAACTTCTGAATATGAGGCATGACAAAATCGACCGGTTCACTGTCAAATCTGGTACACAATCCTTCACTTTTATCTTGATAAAAATACATTTTTAATTTTTTATTGTATTTATTTATTTTATTGTATTTTTCATTAAAAAGTAATAAAAACCTGTAACTTACGCGTGAGCCTTCAGTTTTCTTGTTTCCTTTTGCATCTTTCATGATTGCTTCCATAGAAGTGAACTATTTCATGTTCGGAACGTATACATCGGCGAAACCTGAACCCAATTTTTTTGATTTTTGTATTTTTAAACACTGTTGATTATAAGTGCACCTTATATTCTTTTTAATTTTTTGCTTGAGCTCGTTTACTCCAAAGCCCCCTTTTGCCATTTCATGCTCCGCAGTTTGCCTCATACTTTTATTTCTGTAGTGTACACTACCTAAATTCCATAAACACTGGTATTCGCCATACAGCTCTACAAGTTTTAAAGCTTCATCTTCGGTGAACTTCATTTTTACTTTTTACACAAAACACAACTCCAGCCGGAATGACAGCATCCCTATGCACTCTCCTACCTACTCTACTCTGGACATTTTGGCGGTAGTGGTGGTAGTAGAGTAGAGTTACTTTGCCACATGTTGCTAGTCACTCTACTCTGCTACCTACTATGCACTCTACTTGCTACTCTACTGCGCTGAGCGTTTTTACGGGTAGACTTATTCTACTCTACCAAGTACTTGCATCATCACTCTACCCGTGTAAACGGGTCTTTACGGGTAGAGTTACTCTACTCTACCAAGTACTTGCATCATCACTCTACCCGTGTAAACGGGTCTTTAAGAATAGGAGAATACATTTATAATAGGTTGGTAGTCAAAATTGGCCATAAATAGTTTGGTAATTAATTTTAGAACAAAAGCTTCGTTTAATAATTTTTTTAAATACGCTGCTCATGACGCATATGCATGTTTTTTTATTAAATTAAATCTATTTTTTTTAATATGGTTGCCTGAGATAAAAATGGTCGCAAATTAGGATTGCTAGCTGCTAAAAACGCGAGGTATCAATAGATAAACATAAAAGTTAAACTTTTAAAGCTCGTTATATTGTTATGACGTTGATTAAAGTAGAGTTTACATTTTAGAAAACTGTAAAACTCCATTTTTAATTATATGTACATAAAATTTATGTAATTAATATTAATCGACGAATACTCGACGACTTTAAAAACTCACACAACTGACATTCGTCATTTTAAACTAGTGGCATTGCGTGCTTTCTTTTCCTTTATCTTTCATACCTTGCTTTTTTAACTGCTGGCCACCCTAATTTGTCACTATTTTTTTATGCAACCTTGTATCGCTATTAAAAAAAAAAATAGTTATAATTTGATATAAAAAAACATGCATATACGTCTTGAGAAACGTATTTTATTTAAAAAATAAATTAACAAAGTTTTTTGTTAATTAATACCATTAATTAAGGTAAAACTATTTGCGGCCACTTTTTGTCAGGCAACTTGTTAGCAATGTATTCTTCCATTCTTAAATGTATATAAAAATGTTAGTTTGATTAACTACGTTATAAACGTAGTGATTTGGCAGTGGGATCTTAGCAAACAAAGGGACGATTAACAAAGAAGAACAGGAAGTAGTTTGCTCTACTTTGTTATGAGATGTTTAATTACTAATCAAAATTTTGTTGTTTAATTACTAATCAAAAATTACAAAGCTAGTTTATATAAGTAACCATTGATGAACAGTTCATAAGATTTCGTGCAGATGTCAATTTTTCATGTACTATATACTTAACAAACCTGAATATTATACCTGGTATATAATTACCATCATTATGTTGGTTTAAAGATTTAGTGAGTCTGCTATTAATCAGAATCAAAAGTATTTAAATTTATATAAATCATATTATCCCTTTTTTGTGCCGACACTGCGTATAGTAAAGCGATACATGAAAGAAAAGGACAGCGCCGGTAGCAATGGTCAAAAACGAACAGTATTACATCACACATTATCGATTTCCCAGTTTGAATCTTCTTGCAAATAAGGGTAGATTGTTCTGACGTGATAGAAAGAATGGAATCCCCCAGCATTTAGTCGTATCTCGGTTGAATCGAAGTTGAAAAGTGGTCTGGGCGACGCGCCGGTCAGCGGATGACCGTTAACGTTGATTGCCGTCCTTCGTCACACGTCACCAACCGAGATTACTACCGCCTTACCATAACACGGGATCGGACTGCAAAAAAAGATAAAGAAAAAGTACGCCAATAAAACAAGAGGGTTCGCTTTGCCAAAGAAACACCTTCGAAAAACTTTTCAGATTTTCATCTGATTAATACCTGCTTGCCGCTTCCAACTTCAATAAACGACCAGAATCAATCCTTATTGACAATATCGTTACAAAGACTTCTTGCACCCTCTGAACGATGCTTGTGTATTTATCTTAACCTAATTTTTCAGTTTTATCATTGTAAAGTGTCAAATTGTACCGTTGTATAATTTATTCACAAAATTAATACATAAACATTTACAAATATTTTTTACAGATGTTTGTTTTTGCAAAGTTATGCCTTTTCAATTTTTGTATATTTTGTCTAATGAATTACGCTATACAGAGTGTTATAAAATAAATTCGATAAACATTCAGCAAGAAAAAAGAATGACAGTTTGCTATATAAACGTATATATCTGCAAATACTTCATTTCCGAAATACGGGGTGTTGTCATGATAAAATAAAAATATTTTTACCAGAAGTCTCATTTTAATTATTCTTGTTTCAATTTTACTACACTATTAGTAATTCGTAATTTTGCGACCTATTGGTCGCTGGTTCTTAGAGAATTGTATCTATTTTTTACCTACCAAATGTAGGAAGGTGAGAAGGTTTTTCAAATATTTGCTTTTAAATCATCGAACCAGCTACCTCAACCTTTCCCCTACACCTTTTTCTTCTCATGACGCCGTCTTCAACACATGACCCAAGTATTACATTTTCCTCTCTTTGATTATTCTTAGTAATTCTTTTTGTTTACACATGCGACAAAGTACCTCAACATTAGCTTTGTACCCATGGAATTCTCAACATTTGTCTGTATATATACATCTCAAAGGCATCTATTCTTTTTCTATTTTAGAGTTCGTTGTACAACTTTCACAGCCATATAGTAAGACAGAAAAACGTAACATCTGATCGTTCGGATTCTAAGCTGCAGACTAAAGTCTGATTTCGTAAAAAATGTTTTCATGCTCATTAATATTTTCCTTGCTTGATCGATTCTTGATAGGATTGCTTTTTTTGTATTACACTGACTATTAATATTGGCAACCAAATATTTTATGGAATTTACCTGTTCTATTATTTGACAATTGGCATAAACATGTACGTTTATTAGTGTCTTTAAAAATACTAAATTTTAGTTTTGGAAAAGTTTAGATATAAACATCTCGCTGTGGTGAACTACTGCACTTATTACATTTTGTAGTTTGTGTGCGTTGCTTGCTATTAAGACGGTATCATCAGCATATCTGATGTTGTCTAAGCCGATTCCGTTAATCTTAATTCCGCCTTGGACCTCGTCTAATGCTTCTCTGAATATAGGCTCCGAATACAAATTAAACAATAGCGGTGATAAGACGCAACCCTGTCTCACTCCCCGTCGGATTTGTAGATCTTCGGAGTTTTGTGTTCTATTTCAATTGTTGCAGTTTGGTGCCAGTATACTTCTGAGATAATTCGCAAGTCTTGTTTGTCAACTTCAGATGTTCTCAGAATTTCGATCATCTGTTGATGGTTAACGCAGTCAAATGCTTTTCGATAGTCAATAAAACATGTATATACATCTACATTCATGTCTCTGCGTCGTTGCGTTAACACATTTAAAGCAAAAACAGCCTCTCGTGTTCCCAATCCGTTTCGAAATCCTAAAATCCTACACCACTTTTGTCATATTTGGCATGTCTACATTTACTGGACACCGTGAGATCATATAACGACGTTCGGGTAACAATTACTAAAAATTTAAGTTTATGGGAGCATGTTTTAAAAATTAAAAAGGAGAATAGTAAATTCAACCTTTTTAATAAGACCTTTTGTGAAAAATATCCCTTTAGGGCTTTATTCACTAGTACAACATTTTTGTCTAACATCTACTAGAGTACTTTGGAACTGTTTGGTGTCCAAAATTAGTACGTGATAAAACCCTTACGGAAAATATTGAACGGAATGCCCCCAGACTATATTTTAAATATTTGAAGACCAGATTACCAACAAAGATTTTTTTAGCAGGTTTACCAATTGTTGAGGCAGGTAGAATCCGAGTTTAAACAATTATTACTTTTCGTATTTTTAAAGTTTGGATAAGGAAATGTTTATTGTACAATAAAAACAAAATACGTGGAAATGATTTAAAGTTGAAGAGACGTTTTTTAACTATAAAGTCGCAATATTTCTGTGTAATCATGTTTCGATACTAGAACATTCTTGTAACATAAATTATTAAATATTTATGTATAAATGCCTTTAAAAGCCAACTTGACCATTAGATTTTCAACTTAGGTATAATTATGTACAATATAATAAATTTCAATACAGTTTATACACGTAGCTAATTATTTTGTAATGTACTTTTTCATTTTTCTTGTTAATGGGTTATGGTAGAGTACTAAAAACACTATAGCTTAACATATAGGTACAAGATATATTTAAAGAAACAGAAAACGTATGGTATATTTCACAAATTTAACATATTTGATTTTACTGAGTTTTTCAGGTTAAATTACTTTCCTAAAGGTAAAATAAATAAAGTAAATTTCAGCTTAAATTTATAAAGTTTTTCTGGCTTATTATCATTTTACTATTATACTTATTATTATAATTTGAAGAGGAAGTTGTTGGTGTCATTCCTCGAGAAGTAGTTGGAGATTTTCGTGGTAATGGCCGTCTGTCAATTTTGGTTTCTATGTCAGTATTGCGGGGATTACTAGCTGTTCCTTAGTCTCTTAGACATTTTTTGGAAGTAGTTTTTTTTAGTTATTAAGCCCTTCTTAAAGTCTACCTTTTTTTGTATTAATTTAGTCAATCTTGGATTTGAGACAATCGGAGAGAAGAAAGATAGACGCCACTGAAATGTTATGTTGGAGACGAATGTTACGAATTCCTTGGACCGACCGTAGAACAAATAATTCAATTTTAAGAGAGCTAAAAGTTAGCCAACGACTATCTAGTAAAGTCCATCTCCAACAATTAAAATATTTTGGGCATATTATGAGAGCAAACACAGAAAACATGGAAAGACTCATAATACAAGGAAAGGTAGAAGGCCGAAGATCACGAGGAAGATCCCCAACAAGATGTATAGATCAAATTACAGGAATATGCCAAAGACCTATGCATGAATTAAAAGAAATGACCAGAGACAGAGATCTCTGGAGACGGACAATACACGACATCATGTCGACCACTACACTCCCCCTGGGGGCTCAGGATTGAAGAGAGAGAGTCAATTATGGTCCGACGAGTACGGAAGAATAAGGATTATTGCTAAAAAAGGTAAATACTCAGGTATGAGCACAAGATTATACACATTTACCTTGCATATTACTTTTATTATAGTTTTCCCTGCAGTAATACTAGCAGGAGGAAGCAGCTGGTGAAATAAAAGACAATATAAATCCGAAGAAAGCCCCAGTATATGATTTAATCAATTGAAAATTACTAAAAACCTGTCTCGTAAATCAATAGTAAAATAGACTAACCTAATTAATGCAAAATTTAGATAAAGATATGTTCCAAATTTATGAAAAATAGCTGAGGTGAAAATGAGACCAAAACCAGGAAAAGCACCAAATGAAGTCTTCTCATATAAGCCAATATCACTTTTACCAGTGATGTTAAAGCTGTTTGAAAAACTCGTGCTAAAAAGCATGAAACCAATATTAGAAGAGAAAAAAGTGGTTTTGACAATAGAAAGTATGTTTTAAAATATTTTTAGATGTACCTAAGTCTTTTAACAAAGTATGGCATGAAGGTTTAATCTACAAACTCTTAGGTCTAAACAGTATTCAAAATTTTTGCAGTCATACATACCTGAAAGATATTTCAGAATTAAGCAAAAAGTTGTTTACTTATATCTAAAATAAATCAAAGCAGGAGTCCCTCAAGGGCTGTTAGCGTAGTTAGGCGTATTAAGGCGTATTAAGTCCGATCATCAAACTAAATGAATCTAAATTAATTCATGTTAATTTTACCAATAAATAAATCCAAAACATTCTTATCAGAGTAAATGATGCCCATAGAGGTGTGCTTATTAGTTCTTTTAGACGAACTAGTTCAACAGAACTATTTCTCAAAAATGAACTAGTTCAATGAACCAGTTCGCGAAAGAACTATTTGTAGGACCGACATCGAAATCCAATCCTAACAGAACTGGTTGCCAGATGTCTCGTCTCAATCATCACACAAGCTCGGCGCTGGCCGCCCGTTTACTTCGGTTTTCAGTCAGTCTTTTACTAGTTCACTACCGTACAAGTAGTTCGGAACTATTTCTTTCTTTCAGTCAGTCTTTCACTAGTTCACTACCGTACAAGTAGTTCGGAACTATTTCTTTCGATCGTATGTTTAGGTTTAAATGGTTTAAATTATTATATGATTAGTTAGTTTTTATTTGCAACAAATTATTAAGATTTGTTTTTTATTAACCGTTTTAAATATAAATATGGTTCAAGTATGATTTATTTTTATATTTACGTATATTTAAACTCATAGGTATTTATAATTAGGTTATTTCTAAAAGAACCTTTACAAAAAAATCAGTGAATTTTCTAGGAACATTAAATAACACATTTTCATTTTCACTTTTACATAAAATTATATTTTATGTAAATGCCTCAATCATTTTAACCACAACTAAAATTTTTATTTCAAAATTACAATACAAGAAACAACACAGCATGGCAACATCCAAGCCAATACATGGGAATAAGATCCGAACAATTATGACATTAAGATAAGACTTATGTTATTGTCACATGCATAAGAATTATGAATCTGTTATCTGAGGCTAATCGGTATTTTTTTTTAGACTAGTTAGTCCATCCATTCACAAAATAATAAATATATATTCTAGTTCATTCATTCATTATTTTCTTCTTTAGAAGTCGAGACATAATTTATAATGCAAATCGTTCGCAGTGAACTAGTTCTGTGAAAATTAATGAACTAGTTCAATTAGTTCAGTTGAAAGAATCGTTCATTAGAACTATTTCGATGGTGAACTACACATCCCTAACAAATTCCATAATGCAATTTCCCACAAACTACTTAGGTATCACACTTAATACAAGACTTCTCTGAAAAGTCCATATTCAAAACAAAAAGGAAGAACCTATCCGTTACAAGAAAATGTATTGGCCGATGGAAAGAAATTCAGCATCGTCCATACATAACAAACATAACATTTTATACAAACAAATACTAAGACCAGTATAGACATATAATGGTTATATCCAGATCGTACAGATATTCCACAATAAAGTATTAAGGAACATCATTGATTCTTCTTGGTACATCAGAAATGTCCTTAGGGTATTAAGGATCTTGAGATGAAAGATGTAGGTAAAGTTGTTAAGAAGATAGCAGTTAGTCATGAACTACGTCCTCATAGTCATGTAAATATTGAGTCTATCCTGCTCCTCAATAATACTGGGTTAGAAAGAAGATTCAACAGAAGAAAACCATTCATAATAGTTTGAAGTGTTAACTACTGTAAAAACCAAGCATAGTGCTGTTGTATGTTAGTTATAGTGTATAGTTATTTTTCTTCTTTTTTTTATATAGACATGACTCTGTCTGCTTTTCAATGTGCCTCCAGTAAGTTGTCATTCCATCGTTTTCATGGTCTATTTACTACTCTATTTGTTGTCATTGTACATTGGCTTGTATGATCGTTCAATTCTACTCTTCTATTTCTTTACCCAGTTTTTTATGTTCTCCACCTTGCATCTATGTCATATATCTGTACTTTTAGCTCTATCCCATAGTGTCTTAACATAAATTTTTCTAAGTGTTTTCATCTCTGCTGTTTCTAACATCGTTGTTGTCCTCTCTGTGTCAGGTCTTGTTTCTGCCGCGTAAATCATTATTGGTCTGATGACTGTTTTGTAAATTCTGCCTTTCGTTTCATTCCTGATATTTTTATTTCTCCATATTGTATCATTTAGGCAGCCTGCGGGTCTGTTTCCTCTATTCACTTGATCTTCCACTTCGGTTTCGAGCTTTCCGTAGCTAGATAATGTGATGCCTAGTTATGTAAACTCCATCACTTGTTCTATTATCTGACCTTCCAGCTCCAATTTACATCTTAGTAAATTTGTCTGGGGTGATTGCAACGTGGATTTAGTAGCTCTGTGATTACCACAACCGGTCCTAAGCCCGGATAAAATGTGGAGGGTGATTGGCAATGTTAGCAACCTACCAATCGTAAACACAAATACTGCTCAAAGAAACAATGTACAGCCATAGTGTATAGTTGTTAGATAAAATTAGAGGCCACCATAGAGTTAGGCTCCAAGAATTTATTAGTTAGTAATCTTTAGTAATTAAGTCAAAAAACAATTGATGATTGATCAGCTGTGACTAGATTTTAAAGGTATTTAATTAACTTTAATAAGATAAGATTTTTTAAGAAGATAAAATAAGGTAGCTGTATAGGAATACAAATATTTTTCTTTTCCATATTTTACTATGCATGCGAGACATGGACAGTCAAAGAATCAGATCGACGACGTATAGACGCCTTTGAAATGTGGACATGGAGACGCCTGCTTCGAATTCAATGGACGGCTCGCCGTACAAATATCTCGGTTCTGGATGAAATTAAACCGGATCAGCGTCTCTCCAGTACCGTTTACTCTAGAATTTTAAAGTTCTTTGGCCATATCCATCAAAGTGATCACAAAATGGAGCGGTTGGTGGTCCAAGGAAGGCCTCAGACTCAACGCCAACGCGGAAGATCTCCACAGCGATGGGCGGACATTACTAAAAAGCTTCTCAATAAACAGTATACTGAGGCAATACATATAACTGATGACCGCGACCAGTGGAGAAATATTATCATTCAAACTGTTCGAGCTGCTGAAGCCCAATTATGAACCACAACACATCTACTAAGATGTTAATGACTGTGATGATGATAGCAATACAAAAACTTAAAAATACATCCAGTTTTTAAAAATATTATTCAAATATTGTACTTTTACGCACGCCCCCACCTTGGCTATAAACTAAGATCCATCCCTCTATTTATTAGAGTAAAAATAAATATCTTGATTTTTATCGTAACTTTGTCTATGGAATAGAAAATGTCAAGTTTCAATTTTATTATGTTTTATGGAATATCGTTCCCGCGCGTTAACTCATAACTTGTAGATGTTATTGAATTCGCTCTAAACGCATCTGTTCGAAACTTCTTTATGGGCTAGCACCGAAGGGGATAATATTATATTTATCGCGTGCTGACTCCTCAATATACAAAAAAAAATTATTTGTTGGACTACTATGGCTATAGGGACTGGCTTCTTTACACCAAAACTGATATATAGGATTTATGGGTACATTAGATATGTTGCAAATATGATTTTAAATAGCTAAGAAGGCTTGTTTCTAAAATTGATGTTAAATTTATAAACAATTTAATAATACTTCAGCCAACTTATAGGCCAGTAAAGAAAAAACACTAAAAAATACAGGTTTTTGAAGGTTTTAAAAGGTACATCAGAGATAGCTAATGACAGATCCTTGAAAAGATACAGTTAATTTTGCTTTGTTTTTTTAAACCATCATAACAAGTGAAAAAAATATTTTTTGTCTATAAAACTTTTCTTACGCGTTTTAGAGAGAAATGGTTCAAATAAAATTGTAGATCTTAAAAAATTCTTTTTTTTTCGAATTTCTAAATTAAAATTCATAAACAATTCATACATATAATTGCAAAAAACCCTTATGTTTGCAATAACTAATAAATAATAATAACTTTGTTTTGTGCATAATGGTAATTAATGAGTTATTAAAGTTTGCTAAATAACAGCTAGATCCATCAAACAGTTTGTAAGCTAGTCAATTTGTTTATCTCGATGAGCTATTATTTAAACAACTGTATTTGCCAAACAGTGAATCCAGAGGATAGCAGATCGCAATCAATGCTTTAACGCTTCAATTTTAAGATATACTACAAAAATTTGGTGAACACTTCTCGAATAAATCGGAAAATTCGGGAAAAATCAAGTAGTTAAATTTTCCCATAAAAAATATATAATAATTATTATATAATAATTCTTCTTGTTAAGTACAAAAATATTGGTTTCAAAAATTTTTTTGAAACCGTTTATTCAAATAATGTACAACTTCTTACACAATTCCTTATATCACAAAGTCCTTTTATAGATTATTTAAATAAATAGATTTGGAGTATTAATTTATAATTAATATTATATATCTATATAAATAATATACAATAATTATTAAAATTTAAATATTTTTTAAGAAATAATATTAAAATTCTATAGTTTTTATTTGGCAAATATTAAATAACTTATTTTTAAACGTAGACAAGTTACTTATGGTACAGGTAATGGTACTCGTTGGTTAAATATGCATTATTTGGTCTCTGGTCTAGTCTATTCTGATATAATTTTCCAGTGCTGTCATCGTAAATGCCTTTCAGTTTTTTTGTAGTTCAGTTGAGATTTGATTGTTTTTATATTAAGTCTGTCTGATGGTCCGAGACAGACCACAATCATTAAGTAACCCGGATACATTCTCTCTATTGAAAGCATTTCGGACTTCCCTCAAAATTCATTCAGTCAAATTCCCCTTTTTTGGTCAGCCCCCACCCTGAGAAACATCAACGGTGCTCCTGTACTTTCTGAAATCGTACTGCTTACCTGACTCTTCAATGATTCATTATCATCAAATCTAGTAACTATGTCGATAAACTCAAGCTTCTTAGCACACGAACCTAATAAACTTCTAATTTTGCACTAGAGAGATGTAACAGAAGACTGTTTTTTATTTTAATTTTAAATCAAATTATCGCCGGTAATAATTCTACAACATTTTTTTAACATAACATACTTTTATATTGATTACTCTCAGAAATGAATACTACATTATTTTTTTACTCCATTTTTTCTTTCTTTCGTTGTCATTTTATAAAATGGAGAAGGCGATAGTTAACTTCACCAAATAGCACCTTCGCCATTTTTTGTATTAAATTTAGGAACGAAACTTTAATCCATTATGAATAATTAATTGTAATAAAAATTACATTTTTTTTATTAAAAAATAACAGTAAAAATTTAAATTTGGCTACAATTAGTAGTGCCTCATTCCACACCATGCCACAAGATAATTTCAGAACCACAATATTCAGTAAGATATAAATACCAACGGAACCAGAAATATGTATGTAAATGATATTTTGGTTCGCTTGTATTCTTTTTTATTGCCCAATACCACATATAAATATTTGTTAAAACTATAAGTCATTGTATTAAATAAAAAATAATGATAGCGTCTTATATGCGTACGTTAACGCGTTATTTCCCATGAAAATATGCCGGAAGCACCCAACGTGGCTATTTAAAGCCAAAAAGGCGTTAGGGTGCGTAAGGGTGAGGGGTGAATCATAAGCGCCGACTTTTTGGTAATAACTGGGCTTTAGCTCTATTTAGGTAAATATTCGATAAGATAATATAACATTTATTTAAGTTTAAAGGGCATAATTGTGTACACTGCATTATAATGGAGATAAAAGATAATTAAACAATTAAAAAAGAGAGTGATACAAAAGAGTAAACCTTGTTAATTTAAATAAAAATCTAGTAACACCCGATATACAAAAACCTAGTATTATTATAACATAATTGGTAGTACTGGAAAAAATAAACACATCCAAAGAACGTCATGAGTAACAAAGTGCACTGTATAAAACAATAATACGTCCAGTGCTCACTTATGGATCGGAAACATGGACAATAATAACGTGAGATAAAGAGTTACTTATACCAATAGAAAATCTGTTTAATGTGTTATACGATCATAACATTACTACTTGTTCCTTAATCAAAAAAAGAAAAAAAATTAAAATTTCCCTCTGATAGATATCAATGTTCTTGGTCTTCTACAATTTATTTAACCATACACATTTAAATCAACAATTCTCTAATAAATAAAATTTCACACAAAACCAATAAAAACGTTTCCAATTCCTAGATGTTGTCTTTCAACATGTAGGGCGTTAGTATTTTCCTAAGTTTATAATAATTAACCAATTTACGACCTATTACATATTATTATACACCTACAATAATACCCTGATCTCTTACTTTATCTTATTACCAATATACTTAATTCACTAAAATATTAGGATTCTGTTTAAAGATTAATTAGGTAATAAAACTAATACTCAGAAAATAAAACACATTGCCTTCTTATTAACCCATACATTGACTAATGCTTATATCCACAATAACTTTTCTTTAGTACGTTTTATATCTTGCAAATCTACATATTAAATAATTTAAGCCTTAGTCTTCAATGATAGTTAACAGAACCTCGTACACATATCTACCATCAAAATTTCAGGTAGCAGATGTTTATTTAAATTCATTAGATAGGTGTATTTATGTCTGTCAATTTGTTATTCAAATAATTTTTAAAGTCATCCAATTTATACTTTGTTTAACAATGTTTAAATGTATTTTTACAATATATTACACGTTAACCCTCCATTAAGACTCTCTTGAGTATGTCTCTATACGTTACAAATCCACACACAAAACGTTGTACCCGTCAGTTGTTATTATATATAACTAATACATCACCATACACATTCTGCTACCTTATTTTCAGGTACAAAATGTTCATCTAAAACATATAGGGCCTTTCTTACATTGTAGCTTATCCTAGCTTCGTCAGATATATGTTTTGATCATTGCCTACTTTTAATTCAAATATTCCATAAATTTATTGCCTTTATACATTTGTTTTACAATCTCCAACATAATCTTTAAATTATATATCTGGGACAATATCTGAGACAATATTTGGTACACGTAATGTGGGGACAGCGATATGAACTGCTAAGGCTGATAATACAGGGAAAGATAAGAGGAGGAAGGGGTATAGGAAGAAGGGGAGTATCAGGGTTGAAGAATTTAAGGGACTGGTTTAAATGCAGTTCTATAGACCTCTTCAGTGCAGCAGTAGATAAAGTAAAGATAGTGATGGTGATATCCAACCTCCGATCGGGAGACAGCACTTAAAGAAGAAGAACATAATCTTTCAGAGTATATTACACCTTAACACAATATATTGATCTTTCTATTGTTACAAACAATTATTAATATTTATATTCATTTAACAGATTGTTGGCTAGTCTCACATTAAGACACACACGTCAGGTTACATTGGCTGCTTTGTTCATACATAATTACTAAAAATGAATTTTAATCAGTTGCTATCGAGTACCCATAGAGACATCTTCTCTTGGACTTGCAACCCCTGGAGGTCTTGCATTGTTATAAAGTAAATCTCTTTAAAACAACATCATCATTTAATTTTCTTATTTACCTTTTATAAAGGATTTACTAAATAAAAGTTTTTATGATTTATTGTATACAACCAAATAGAGAAATTTTATTTTCCTTGTGGATTACTACGAGTCTTTGAAAGAAAAGTGTTAAGAAAACCATATACGACGGAGTTAACTAACAGGATCTATGGAGAGGGAGATGTAATTTCAAACTTTTACTTTATATACTTGTATGTAATGCAGATATCATGAAAACCATCAAAATAAACCGTCTAAGATGGATCTATATCTATCTATCTAATTAGCCTTCTTCGGTTCATCTTTGGACATAGGCCTCCCCAATCCTTTTCCATTCTTCTCTGTCTGTCGCTACAGTCATCCATCTAGAGCCCACGTGCTTCTTGATATCATCTGCCCATCTCATTTGGGGCCTTCCTTTGCTTCGTTTATATTCCCACGGTCTCCAACTTATAAGAATTTTGTTCCATCGGTCATCTTTTTGTCTTATATTGTGTCCGGAAAATCTCCATTTCAATTTTGCAACTTCTTGTCTAACATCCCTCACTTTTGTTTTCTCTCTTATCCACTCGTTTCTCTTCTTATCCCTTAGTCTTATGTGCAACATTTGTCTTTCCATTGCTCTTTGGGTTTTTATGATTTTGTTCATGTTTGCTTTTGTAGATGTCCACGTTTGGGAACCATAAGTAAGAACAGGGAGTACGCATTGATTAAATACTTTGGTCTTAAGATGCTGTGGATATCTTTTGTTTTTAAGAATGTAGCTTAGTTTGCCAAATGCCGCCCATGCCAGTCTAACTCGTCTCTTGATCTCTGCTATTTGGTTCTCTTTGTTAAGTTTTATAGTTTGACCAAGATATATATAATCTTTAACTTGTTCTATTTCATCTTGTCCGATTCTCATTGTGATGTCTTCATCTGTATTTGTTATAGTTTTGGTCTTGCTGTAATTCATATTAAGGCCTATCTTTCCAGCTTCTACGTCCAGTTCTTTCATCATTTCAAATAATTCTTCTTTTTTATCGGTTATCAATACGATGTCATCAGCGTACCTTAGATGGTTCAAGCGTTGTCCACAAATTTTTTTATACCTTTCTTTTCCCACGAGATGGATAAGTCACGTTATATGGATGGATAAAAGTGATCCTGCTAAATACCTGTACCAAATAGGCTAGTCGGAAGAAGTAGAAGCGGTGACCTAATCTCAGATATCGGTAAGATATGCAGGAAGATTTAAGGAAGATTGGAGTAAGGGAATGAAGAAGACAGGCACTCGAAAAGCCTACTATATTTAAAATGGTAAGGAACGTAAATAGGTCAACATAGATAAACTATAAATAGCAAAGTACGAGATACATAAACAAAATTGTTGGACGTGATTTATGAGATAAGAAAAAAGAGTGTTAAACCAAATTTTACAAGAAACAAAAAGAAAGAAAACAATTTAAAAGAAGTAATAAGAAATACAGAGATATTTAATTTGCAATAAATACAAAAATTGATAAACTGATGTAAATTTGATAAACTGAGATAACAATACTAAAAACTGAGAAATTAAAATGTGGCATAGGATCTGCATTGTCTACATCGACATTTTTTAGGTACTGTTTATAAAGTATAAGGATATTCAAGATAACATTTATTTTTTAAACTTTTTCTTTTGTAGGATTTGTCAACTGCTAAATAAAAAACATGAGACTATTTGTCCAAAACAGCAGTGATTTAACTAGGTCATTGAAACTCTTACTTTCCACGTATGCACCAAATGTTTTATGCCATTTTATGACATCATCTTCATTACGACATATTTCTTTGTTAAATGTGAGATAATTGTCCGTATTAATAATACAACATATGCAAAAACAGTAAATACTGATTTAATTTGTACTTTTTAGCATTCCAATATGTAAACGTTTGTTTCTCTTGGCGTTTTGCTGTATGGTTCTTTTTTTTTTGGAAAACAAAAACCAGGTTTTGGTTTTTATTGGTTTGGATGTTAACTTTTTTAAATCGTTTTTTAGATTTAGTTTTTGCCTGTTAACTGAGGTATTTTTTTATCCTGTCATTTGTAAACGTATAACATTGAAGATCTATATTGAAATCAATCCTCAGTCATTAAAACCCACAAGATCAGGACAAGTAGTAATAAGTAGCCTGCTTCTTGCACAGAAGTAAGCTTTTATTAGAAGAATTGTATGTCTTTTTTGGACCTTTTTTACTAAACCTAAAAAGTAATACAATAAAAAATTACACAGTAATCATGGAAAAAAATATCAAGAGCAAGATTGTATATAAATAGAAATAGTTATTATCAGAGTAATTTCTGATCAAGTATTAAGTATTAGTTTAAGCGTTGACTTAATGATATTCTCATTTTGATTTAAGTGTTGTAATCTGCGATAGAAACCTAAATACTCCCTATTTAAGATTATTAGAATGTCTCATCTGTTCATTTGGTATACACTTGAAATTTTCACTCAACTCTTTATTGTAAATTTTTTGCAGTTATTAAAAAAGTAAAATAAATATTTTATTTGTTTTTAATTGTACCGTATTGTTTCTGTATTTCATAAAACATTTAGAGCTTGTATTGTTCATTCTACGCCTATGACTGATGCGAAAAGGGATGTGAAAGCGATGCGGTTCCAAAGAAGGAAGACATTTCGACCTCATAATAATTGCCTATTATGTGAATTCAGCCTAATAAATCAAAAAGAAAATATGCGCTTTTTAAATTGCTCTTTAAATTCATATTGGGACTTTTTTCGCCTTTCGCCCTAATTTTTAACCTATTTAGAAAGAGATTACGGAACATTAAGAACTTTTTGAAGTATTGTGATTTTTGTTTTCGTATACCTTAATGTTTTACAACATTATTTAGGTATATAGAGGGTGTAGATCTTATATGGATGCAATAAAAGCAGAGACACATTGTAAGATGTTTATTTATTATAAGCACCAGTATACATATTTACACACCGAACGTGTGTAAAATAGCGAAATAAAATAGCAATGTAAGTTTTGGTCAAATATCTAGAATAAACAAAAGGAAAGACGACCAAACTATATAGACAAAAATTGCATGAAGAAAAAATAATAGAAAAAGTGTTATCCCAAAGTATACTTTATCTAAAAGATAATGAAAGAATATCTAAATAACGCAAATGATTAAAATTGTATATAAGAATTACTACCTTGGATCAAAAAGTTACTTTTTGGACGATCCTGATACCTATTTTACTAAATACCTATATTTAAGGGGATAGAGTTTTATTTTGTGTTTTTTTCATTCGACAGTATACTCCTCAAGAGTATCCAGTTAAATTTTTTTAGTGATCGGAGCAAATTTGATAAAGTTGTAGGCATTTATAAGCAAGTGAGGTAGGTGAGTGAGGTAAGAGTGTGGTGAGTGATTGAGGTGAGTCAGTGAGTGAGGTGAGTGATTGAGATGAGTTATTGAAGTGAATGGGCGAGTGAGGTAAGTGAGTGAGGTGAGTGAGCACTGAAATATAAATTATAATAAGTACAGTGTTAAATTCTCATAACTATGCACTCACGGCAGATAACAATCGAATTAATCGAGCGGATAAAATGGCTGCAAATGCAACAAAAAAAGGCAGATGCTCTACATATTTTAGCAGAAAGCACTTTAATATATAGGCCTGGAATGGACAATACTTTCAGTGTGAGTATAAAAAGATAAACTTTTTTTAAACGCGTTTTTCTTGGAATAATTTACGTCGGTGTTCACTGTATCTCAAAAACTACTTGATCGATCCTTCTTAAATTTTGCACACTTGTTTTATAGATAAATTACTAGGTTGCCACGTCAGAAGTTACAATGAACACCGCAAAGTAACTTTTTTTATTTTAGAAAATTAGCTGTCTTTTTTAATACTTTTTTACCAAAAGTTTAAATAATACTTTTGGAATGTTCTATAATATATTTATGTTATAAATAAATTTAAAAAAAATCTTAAAAATATCTTTATGATATTAAAACTAAACCTTACGCCCCCCTTAAATCAATGAATAAATAAAGTGTGAATTTCGAAGCATTCAATTCTAAACATAATCATAGATCAAATAAACATGGTTACGCAATAACCTTTAATAATAAAAAAATAGATGAATATGTGTAAGAAGTTGCGTGTTTTAAATCAAACAAAAACCATAAGAAATAAAGGAAACATACATAAATATCTGGATGAAGTAACTAAAATTATCAGAAAAAATAGTTAAGTAGTCTTTTAAATCTGTATGATAATATATGTAATAATATTATATGATAACCTATAAATAATATACAGTATGTTTCAAAAAGGTATGTCATAAATTAAATCACGCATTCCGGGGATAAAAATAAATTGATTGAATCTAACTTACCTTAGTACAAAAGTGTACCCAAAAAAAGTTACAGCCCTTTGAAGTTACAAAATAAAAATTGTTTTTTCTGAAAACATTTTTCATAAAAAAGAAACAATAAAATCTAAGCGCATTAAAAAATTTTAAGGGGGTGTGTAGGCCTAAATCACGAATGTGCTGAAAAATCATATTTTTCTGTGTCAAAATTGATTTGCACCTTCGTTTATTGTAACCCTCAATTTTTCTTCGTCCTCTATTGTTACGGAATACACTTTCTTGTTCATAAACCCCCAGAAGCAAAAGTCCATGGGGTTAAGACCTGGACTTCTGGGTGGCCAAGAAATAGGTGCGTCACGACCCCTTCCAATCCACTGACCAGGATAGTGCCTGCAAAGGTATTCCCGAAATTTATCGCTGTAATCTGGTGAAGCGCCATCTTGTAGAAACCACATATTTTGCCTTATTGCAATATTCACTTCTTCCAAATACTCCTGTAAATCCTTTGCAAGAACTGCAAATAAATATCACCATTTAAACTGTTGAGAAGAAATACTGGGCCTATTAGATTGTTATCCACAATTCTTGCCCAAACATTAACTTTGAAAGTCCTTTGATCATAAGTGAGGTGATGATTATTGGCGTGAGGATTTTCGTCGGCCCAAATGTGCTCGTTATAATGGTTTGTTATTCCATTTCTACTCAAGGTAGCCTCGTCGGTAAACAAAATATTTCTAATAAAATTAACATTTCAGTTTGTTTTCCATGTGTTTTCCATGAATAACCAATCGCAAAATCCAATCTTGTTAGCATAATCTTCAACCAATAACTCTTGAACCGTTGTTGTTAAGTGATAGGGTTTAAGCAGCTGATCCTTCAAACGCCTCCAAACCCTTATGTGAGAAACATTTAGTTAAGCAGCTATTACCCTTTTTTTCTGATTTTGTTGGTTTTTTTTTTATGAAAAATGCTTTTAGAACAAGAAAGTAACGCGTCCATTTTTATTACAAAATGTCAAGTAGTTTAGAAGATAATGCAAAGAAACAATTTTATTTTGTAACTTCAAAGGGCTGTAACTTTTTTTGTGTACACTTTTGTACTAAGGTAAGTTGGATTCAATTAATTTACATTTGTTCCTGGAGTGCCTGATTAAATTTATGACATACATTTTTAAAACACCCTATATGTAATATAGCCCAAAGCACCTGCTCTAATGAAAATGCGTTTTAAGAAGAAAAAACACTGCTAACGAATATTCTGACTAAAAATGACTATTGTCTTTGATTCATTGACCCATTGTCAATTATAAACAAAGAATTCCACAGGATTGAAGTAATAAAATAATAATCAATTCATACATACTCATAAGAAGAGACTCAAAAATGGCAAAAGTACCACATGGATATAGCTTATCAGAAAAACTGATGAGAATAGGAAAGAAGTATAACACCACAACGACATTCAAAACAATTAATACACTGAGATCTATCCTATCTAAAAATAAACCCAACAACACATATGAAAGACAAAAAACCTGCATCTATAAAATACCCTATGAATGCAAGAATTTTACGTAGAAGAAACCGGAAGAACACTAAGTATCAGGATAATATCAGGATATGAGCATGAAACGTACATCAAAAACAGGGACTTCGAGAAATCCCAAATACGCAAACATGTCTGGGGCAACCAGCAATGGAAATATGCATTAATAATCATGAAAGAATAAAATAATTAATAATTGAAAAACAGAGGGCCGAAGAGGAGTCTACAGAGGAGCTTTGCAATATCAGTACTTGGACAGGCATGGATGTTCGACAATTAATAAGCGTGGCGCAGAATAGAGAGTGTACCAGAACAAACAGAACAAACAAGTGGCCTTCATCCTACTTAATAAAGAAAAATGTGCAGGAAAAGCAGCAGCAGAATGTAGCAGACTTTGGTTGTCAATACTAAAAGTAGAAGTCATTAACAAAAATATACTGACAATAGCGGAGTAATATATAATTTAGCTCTCCAGACCTAGTAAGCCCATGGATTGGTTTACTATTCTTTTCCATTCTTTCCTGTCTTCTCCTTTACCCTTGCAATTTGGGATTTTAAGTTCTTCTATGTCTTTTTCAACCCCCCTCTTCCACCTTTCATTTTTTCCTCCTATTCCTCCCTTTTAATATTTTTTATCGGAGTAATAGGGGGTCGAATAGCATCATCTACATCTTATACATAACACATATGCAACACACAATATACATAAACCTAAATCTACTATTTCTCAATATACGTTACTCAACCACAATTACGATACAGTTTTTACATAAACATATGAGACAAAATGTATAAAACAGTCAGAATTTGACATTCCTAAGGTAAAAATACCACCCACAGATTTTTTAGCCATTTACATGCTGTTTGCCTACAAGATCGGGGTCAGGCTTGTCACTTTTAAAATGACAGAACCAGGATCAAATAACTTTGATTTTTGGTTATACATTACGTCAATCATTATATAATTACAAACATAATATATATATATATATATATATATATATATATATATATATATATATATATATATATATATATATATATATATATATATATATATATATATATATATATATATATAGTAGTTTTGAATTTCTTGAACCGTATTATATTTAATATAAAATTAATGTTTCTTGGGTTTAGGTTCAATAAAGATATGTTACATGTGGAACTAGATTTTATTTTCCATTCCAATCCAATCTATATCGGTCAAACCAGTCAACTGCTTCAATCCAGAATTCGTTCTCACAAATACGACAAAAACAACGTCACTGCGCTCACAAAACATGAAAGCGGGAAGAAGCATAAATTTGACTTTGAAAACATCAAAAATTTTAAAAACAGAAAAAAAACAAAAAGAAGAGGGAGAAATACGAATCAATAGAAATAAAAAGAAACACCAACGCAATAAATGACAAAAAAGATACACAAAACCTAAATAAAATATATTTCAATCTGATTTAAACAATAATAATATAACATCTTAAAAAGCTCTTAAAGTCATAACATATCTCCACCTTACCTTTTTCAAAAACATCAACGATACGCCCGTATAAAAATAATTATATACTAATGACAGTAAACAATGAGATATCAGATATCAACTTTTATATGTCAGTTCGTTAATGTCTGTGTCACGTTTTACGTTTTGGTAAGTCATATATACATACATATTTTACAATATCTGTTTGTCCTTATATATATACACATTTTAGAATCTTGACAAAGGCAAGGGTTTCCTGCCGAAACGTTGATTGATTGCAATGGAAAATAAAATCTAGTTCCACATGTAACATATCTTTATTGAACCTAAACCCAAGAAACATGAATTTTATATTATATATATATATATATATATATATATATATATATATATATATATATATATATATATATATATATATCTGTGGTATTTGGGAGAAACATGATAACTCCAAAATAGCGAAAATTTTGTTAAGTCCAGCACTGCATTTTGTTTTTGATCTATTTTCGTTTGATCTGACTGTGGTATGTCCATCACGTCTAGAAAATGAGCCACAGCTTGGTATAATATCGATAAGTCCCTATTATTCAAATTTTGTTTGGTATAGTCCTGTTAAAATATTATATCATGTACCCGAAAACAAAACTAAACAATAACGTTTTGGTTCATATCTGATAATTGGTACTTATCATGTCTAGATCAAATAATATGCACATTCTTTTGGTAAAACATTTTGGTCCATATGTGATAATTGGTACTTATCATAATTATATTAAATAATATGCAAATTATTTCGGTAATTTTATGCTATGTCCCACTTAACATCTTTAATTCAAATAAATATTATATTTAAGTGGCATTTTCTGTAAGTTTTTTATGTAAGTGGTAAATAACATGAATATATCAAACTTTTCTTTTGATTGTTTTGTACTTATAATTATTCATGAGCATTTGGTCGTATTCACGAAAGTGTCGATCGCATTGTGTTAGTGATAAGGTCTATCGATGGCTAGTTAATTACACTTAGTAAGTCAGTATTAAAGTCAGTTTGTCTAAATATTTCGAAGGCAAATGACGCAGTAAATGCGATCGAGTAATTTGGTAAACATGGCTTATAATACAAGTTTTCTTCTAATAATGTAAGTATTAAGTTTGATAGTTGCTAGTAAGCACATATGTTACAGATGCAACATTCTGGATGACTCGTTTCTAACTAGTGTAGAACTGACTGATGTTGAATTAGCTTCATATCCAGGACCCTCTGGAAGTAAAGAAAACAATTTGCACGTTTTAAAACTAGCACTATCTTCACCAGTAAAGAAAATACTCATCTGCCGAATGTATTAGTTCTGAAGTAACTTCTGGTGATAATTTTAATTCTGAATCTAGCAATTTGTGGAAACCATTAGATTCTGAACGTGAACATGGAAAAACGGATTCCGAAGTCCCTCAAAACGAGTTACATGATCACTTTCCTTTTTCACAAATAACTATAAAAAAAGGAAAAAAGGGCCAGGGTCCAATGCAACGGAAATTTAGAAAAGGTCGTTCTGATAAAAAAAGAAAGGGTGAGGAATACATCATTACTAAAGAGCATTCAGCTAAATTTTCAATAGCTGTGTCCACAAACTTTTAAGCAAAATATCATGAAAAGGCTGCCTCTGTTGATCTAAAGCAAATTTTTAGAGACTACAGAAACTTGGCAAGTATGGATACACAGAAACGTTATTTGACTAGTTTAATAACAGTTAAACCTAAAGAAAGAACACAGCGTCGTAACTCAGTCAAAAATATTTAATTTACAGTTCTTTATGAGTTGGAGAATATGGATGGTAATATCTGTAAATGTTGCTTTTTGAAAATGTTTGGCGAAACCAGAGGTTTCTTAGATGACGTTGTGAAAAAAAAGAAAGCATCTTTTTCTATCTAAGTTTAAGAAGCCATCTAATGCCAATTGCAAAACCTGCGATTCGGTATTTCTGAAGATAAAAAGCTGTGTCTCCGAAGAAAAAATACAAAGATTAGAAAATGAAACCCAACAATACCAAAATATTGCTTCCTCTTATTATACAACAAAACAAGGCGACAAAGAAGAAAGTATTCGGAGCTTAGGCAAGCTTGTAGTAGTTGCATTTGATTTGCAGAAGTGTTTGACTACACCTAATTGGACATCTAGTGTGGCTTTCTATAAAAGAAAGTTATGGACTTTTAATTTGACGATCCGCAATATCACCACAAAACGGACATCTTGTTATGTTTGGCATAAAGGTGTAGCTCAACAAGGAGCTGATGAGATCGCATCTTGCTTATTTTAGTTTATTAAAGACTTGCCAGAACAGGTAGAAAAACTAGTCCTTTATTCTGATACGTGCCCCGGTCAAAACCGAAATAATACAATACCGATTACGTTTTTAAAAGCACTTGAAGGAAAGGAAACTCTAAAAGAAATTCATCATAAGTTCCTGGTCATACTCATTTAGAATATGATACAGACCATGCTACCAGAGAGAGATTTGTGAAAAAAGAAAAGCTACAATTTTAGTTTTACAGGACTGAGTATCAGTAATTAAAATGACGAGCCCTCCTTTTGATGTAAAATTGAAGAACCAAACTGACTTTTTCAGATTTTTCAAACTTCTAACAACGCATTTTATAAAAAGAAATGTTGATCAAGATAAAAATTCTTTTATTTGGAACAGCGTATTTTGGCTATATTACAAAAAGGATTTGGCTACACATTAGATCCCAACGAACCGTTTCGTTCAATGTCCATGCTTAGAAGAGGCAGGTCAACTTCAATGTCTAATATTCAGATATTTTCAGCTTATAGTGATTCTCTACCCATAAACTATTTGAAATATAAAGATATTCTCGACCTACTACCCTTTATAGATCTTATCTATCATGGATTTTACCATTCGTTTAAACACACTCAAACCAGTATCACACAATATACAAGCAACAGTGATGAAAATTTCCACGCTTAAATTTTAATTAGGTGCAAGTAAAGCCATATATATCCACAGCACTGTTTTTCAAATATAAAGAAATGCACCAATAATATTTTAAGTTTTTTCCTCTTTGACTGTTATCTCCATTAAAATACTTTTTAAATCTCTATATTTTTGATACAAATATGATATGTGCCAATATATCAAAAACAGAAATGTTAAAACATATTTTGTTTGTTACATCTGTTATAGCATGTAATAAAGTATTTAATGAAATATATTTGGTTTTTTATTTTGTTGCCTTCGATTTAAGAAACCTTCTGGAATGTTAAAATTGCCCTACTGAAAAACATGCATTTTGGAGTTAACATATATCTCCCAAACACCACAGATATATATATATATATATATATATATATATATATATATATATATATATATATATATATATATATATATATATTATTCTCTATAATTAGTCCTTTCTATATAATAATACCGGAGACATGATAGTTTTGATAGTACGATTATAAGTTAGCCGAGGTGAAAAAGGTAGAAAGTAAAATGTTGAGTCTTAAAATTTTTTATCCAGAAAAGATTGAATAAATAAAACCAAAGCTCACGTGAAGAGAACTCGAAATGTAGTTTTTGCTTCACATCAAGCTAGTACAATAATTTGGCGGGGTATTTGTCAGTTTATTATGAGGTGCGGGACAGGAGACACGCCAGGCGAAGGCTAGACTCGAAGGATGGGGTACAGCTTGCAACTGGAAGATGTGGACCTTCGGGGAGGTGGTAAAGTGGAGGTGTCAGTATTGCGCGGAGTGACTTGCGTGCGTCCGCCCGCCGTTCCTATTGCCGGCACCGCTATAGATATACACACATACAAACAACACAAAGTGCAACGGCAGCGGCGCATCTATGATCGCGCGGACCGCCTACGAAATCGTCCTAGCATCTTCAATGACCCTTTTGCGCAACAACACAACTAACTCTTGTTCTTTCTAGCGAAAAAGAAATAATTAATAGAGGCTGTTACCGTTTATGTGTTTAGTTGTGTTTAGGTGTTGTTCTGTGAGTGTTGTGTTTACCACCACCGATGAAGTATTGCGAAACTCGTATGCTGGCCTCTTTTGCCCAGGTACTTTATTATTTTTAGATTATTTACGCTTCTACATCCACGTTTTCTAGATCTACCTTCTTGTAGTAAATACGAATATCAAACGAAAAAACAATATTAAAATATTTCACCTATAACGATGTTTTGTTGCCAATATTGGTTCAGTTATTTTTTAATTGTTATGATAATGCAGTTCAAATGTAAACAAACAAATAGGAAAATAATTAATAGTTTACTTATTTTGTATTTTGTTGATATTTCCGAAATAATCTATAACCAATAATTTAAATACTGACCTTGGCTATAGCCATCACGTAAACATAAGGGTGTTTAATTTATTTATGATTGCAACGTGCTATACATTCATTTTAGTTTGTTATTGCTTTATGGATGTTTTGAATATTCGGATCACTCCTTTTGGTATTTACATTAGCAAAATTGATTGATTAATAATAAATTATTGTACTAAAGTATATTTAAATATTTTATATTTTCCAAAACTGTGTATATCAAATTTTATCACTTTTTTACGTAATGATTTTTACGCAAAAAATTTCATTAACAATTTTAATATTAACATGTCATATTTTTTGCTTATTAATTTATCTTCAATTTATATTGTAACTAGTAATAATAAACTCACTTATCAAATAAATTTTAAATATTTGTTTTCATATTTTAAATTCGTTAAAAAAATCATAATGTTCATAAACAAATATTTTTAAATAATCATCTGGCTTTTCCATTACCGAGATACTTTTTGTCTTAGCATTTTTTGTGCTTCTTGATCAAAGTTAGTGGACATTTAAGTTTATTTTCGATATTTTTTAAATGTTCTAAATTAATTAATGTTTATAAATTATAAAGGATATTTTTGTTGTTCTTCAACAATTTGTCTCGATAATTATCTTTCACGTATTTATATTTTATATCGTTACATATTTTTTTTACAGTATTTAATTTGTTTTTTTTTTAAATTAAACAAAATTTTAATATCGTAATTTCTAATCAGTGTTTTACTTGTTATGCAGCTATTTCTATATATTATGACTGTGCTTTCGTTAGTATTAATTAAATCATTTATTAATAATTTCAATGTGTTTATGTTTTTTCGATTCATAGCATTTTTGCTTTCATCTCGTTGAAATTATGTTTTGCAAAAGCACTCCTATTCATTAAGTTTTAATATTTGCCCCTTCTCTGAATTTATGATTTATTAGATCTAGGGTTATGTTTTGATATTATATAAGAAAAAAATTAATTAAATTAAATTAAAAGTTTTAGAAACTTTTGCTATTAATTTTTCTACCTGGTTTAGAATTAAGACCTAAATAAAAGTATGTGTAATTTAAATATTATGTCAGAAATCTCTGATAACTATAAAATTAATTTTAATAATAATAATATATTATACAATATTAAAAATTTGAAAAATATAGACATTTTCATTATTCTTATAAATTATTTATAATCATTAATCATTTACTTTCATTTAAATTTTACAAATTTTGAGATACAAATAAAATTAAAAAAAAATGTATCAAAAATTAAATACTTTTTACTTTGATATAAATATTATATTGGCATCCTTGTTTTTTTATTAGTATGGAATTGTGTATAGTGACGGTTTTTTAGACAAACAAATGTCCGCAAAAAAATTGTTTCCGAGATACAGCGTGTTGAAATTTTTCTTACAAATTCACGATTTATTTATTGCTTAGAAATTGATTGAGATATGCAACTCAAAATTTTGTGGGTATTAAGAAGGAGTTATTGCGCATTTTCGTTCATACAGTTACTAGTCTGAATTTTTTTAAAGAAAAAAATGGTACATCACTGAGATATTTTGAATAAAAAATAATTTTTTAATTCTTCGTTTTATTTGTGTCAAAAATATGTTCATACGTGGCGCCGTTTTTATGCAAAAAAAATTAAAAAGGTTTCCATTACTTCGACAATAGGAAAAATTCATTTCTGACCCTTCCACATTTGTAAATTTATTCTTTTTGATACAAGAAAAAGTAATTACTAAAAGTAATGGTATACCAAATTATAAGCTTAATAATAAAAAAAGCTAATTTGATATTTCGTATTTAACATTAGATAAATGTTTACAGTAGCTAAATTAAATAATTGATATTCTGAGTCTACGAGACAATGTATTAAAGAAATTAAAAATGCGAATGAAGATGTTTTATTTTTATGCATAAAAACGGCGCTTTATATGGAAAATAGGCTAGAGATTTTTTAACTTAAATTAAACGAGAAATTTAAAAATTATTTTTTATTAAAAATATCTCACTGGCGTACTATTTTTTTTTTCTTTACCAAAATTGATATCATTACCTCTTAAATCTCACCAAATTTCATATGCCTATCTTAACCGGTTTAAATCAATAAATAAATCAGTCTATATACACCCCGTATATAGATTTGATGATGCCCCAAGGATTCTACCACTTAATGATTACAGTTTTTTCATCGCCACTGACTTAACTTCCTGTTTTATGACATTTGTGAATTTTTGTTTTACTGTCGTATACACTTTCTTAATGTCATGTTTAATTTGTCAACTCTAGCGTTCCTAATATTTTTATTAAATTCTCCTAATATACCTAATTATTGTAATGGCCTTTACGTTAAAGATTTTAAAATATTATATAGTTTTTGTAAAATATCCTCAGTAAATATATATAACTAATAACCGTGAGTACGTTTAGCTAAATAGTAGTTTTTTATTATTTTTTTTTCTTATAATTGCTTGTTTCTAAATTGCTGGTTTCTCATAGATTCAATTTGCTAATATTCAAAGATATTAATTTGATCTATAAGATCTGTATCATTTCTAGTTTTTTCTTAATACCGTTATTGGTCCAAAATGAAATATCTATTTTCCTCCTCAATTAAATATTAATATGAATATGATTAAACGGAATATTCTAACCCTTAACTCTTACCTAAAATGTATGTTAAAGCTCAAAATAACTACTCATAACTACTTAAGTATTAGTTAAATATATTATATAAATAGTTACAATTTAATCAATCGATAAACTATCATCCATCTAGACATATCTTTTTGCTGATAACCAATATCCTCTCTTAATGTTTATGTAAACACAATTTACTTTTTTATTTGGGAAGTTTATTTTGACGTTTCGATTTTCACTTCGGATATTGTTTCAATAAAAAAAACATTGATGGATTCAACAAATTTTGTATTTTGTTATTTGGTAAAAAATTCTTCCAATAATTTATCTTTATCTGACTCATTCAAATTGACAACTTAGACATATTTTATACATTTTAAAGTGATGACTTTAAAATGATATTGTCAATATTTTCGAGTTGCGTTCCTGGGACGACTTTGAAAGATAGTAGATTCGATTATATAAAATCAAATTTAACTTAAAATCAACCGGTCAAAAATAATTTCATGTGATTGGTCTTTAAAAAGACAAACATATAATGACAGAAAATTCTCCAGATAGGGGTCCCATAGTAAATTATGAGGATAAAACCCCATAATAGTCTCTCGACATGGTAAATATTTGGTGTTACATTTAGTTTACTCTCAATATAAACAAGAAATTCTAATTGTGTATGTATTTTAATTTATTACATACATATGATGTATTCTCTATATGTTACTGACTCACTAATACTGCTATTTTCCTTTTAATAACTTCTTTAAGTATGCGAAGAATATGGACTATCTTTGAACATAAAGAAAACTAAATTTATGGTAATATCGAAATCAACACAAAATGTCCAAAATTTATATTTACACAATGAAATTATCGGTCGAATTAGCAAATACAAATATTTATGCACTTTTATAAATGAATTCAACGATAGCTCAGCAGAAATCAAAATAAGAATAGAAAAAGTCAAATCCATATTCACTAAAATGAAGAGAGTGTTCTGCGAAAGAGCCTTGAAATGAAACTTCGCCTGATGAGATGTTACGTACTTTCTGTCATGTTCTACGGAATGGAGTCATGGACGTTGAAAAACATTGATACCAACAAATTAGAGGCATTTGAACTGTGGATGTATCGCAAAATCCTGAGAATATCATGGACCGAGAGAGTCACAAATGTCGAGGTCTTGAGAAGAATGAATCAAGAAAGGAAGTCATATTTACGATCAAAAAACGAAAACTGTAATACTTGGGGCACATTACAAGAGGCGAAAGATATGAACTGCTTCGAATAATTGTGCAAGGGAAAATAGCAGGAAAAGGGTCCATAGGAAGAAGACGAAACTCCTGGCTAAAGAATCTACGGGAATGGTATAGCTGTAGCAACAACTAATTGTTTCGGTCAGCAGTTTCGAAAATACGTATAACCCTGATGATCGCCAACCTTCGGAACAAAGATGGCACTTCAAGAAGAAGAAGTATGGGTAACCAAATCTTATTGTATTCTATCGAGGAATTTGCAACACAATTGCTTTCATTTAACATAGAGTTACTTTTTTGATTTTTCCCTTTTTTCCATTTCTTTCTTTAAGGAATATACTTAAATCTTTCCAACTAACTCTATGTTCATTTTCTCATACGTGTTTACATGTTTGAAATATATTTAATTCTCTCTTTTTGATATAAGATTCTTTTTCCTATTCATTTCGGATATTGGCGATCATTCATTTTAAATATATTAGATAAACTTTCTCCTTTTAATCGTAATGATATAAGATTGATGTTCACTGATTCTAACATTCAATGGTCTTGATACTTAACCTAAATTAAAATTTTCGTATTCACAAGGTATTTTATAAATACAATTCTTTGTTCTTTCTTGTTCATTGTTAGGTTTCGTTTTAGATAAAATAAATGCCGTTGTTTTTTAAATTTTGTTGAAATGTTGAATTTATTTCCTGTCATTTTAATTTTTTTAGATAATCATTTTATGTGTAGTATTGTTATTTTTCTTGTATTATTTCTTGTGAATATTATAGAGTCATGTTCTAAGTTGTACTGTTCCATTTGGTCAAGTATTGAAGTAGTCCTATCGTACAATGATTTAATGATGCTTTTTTAATATTGATGTTATGATTTAATTTGTAATTTAGAAATATATTGGTGTGTATTGGATGTTTAGCATCCTTTTTAAAAAGAGATTCAAACATCCATAAAAGGTTGTGTGTTATTATTTTTTTCATAGTTAATTTTGTTGTCTCTTCTCTATCGTTTATATTATTTAAGAACGTCTTCAACAACTCTGATTCATGAGGATAAATTGAGAATATATCATATACATATCTCCACCATCCTGTGAGTTTTATATCTTATTTAGATTTAATATTTGTTTCAAAATCTTCTATAAATACATTCGATAAAATTGGAGATACAGCTGGGCCCATTGCTAGGGCGAAATTTTGTTTAGAGAATTTATTATTTAGTTGAAAATAGGTATTATCAGTACATAATGTTAATAACTCCATTAGAGCCAATACATTTAGTCTTGTTCTACCTCTCAATGTATGATTTTCTAATTTTTTGATTATTTTCTGTCTTACTTAATAACACATTTGTAAATAAACTATTTGTCAAAATTGACTAAAATATTAATTGAATTAATTCCATTATTTGATATTTGATTTAAAAAATTATGTGTATATTTTATAAATGTGTCATTATGACTTTTAAAACAGTAAAATGTCATCTAGGAAATTTGAAACTTTGCAACAAAACGTGCGCAATAAATACTCGCTTATTAACAAAAGTTCCATCTAGAGAGAAACGAATATTTATTAAAAATATTATGAATATATTTTGTTCGCCAGTTCTTTTGTTTAAACAACACTAAAACTTACCGATAATTACCTAGTTCGTTTATGAAAATCCATCTTGAATTGTCGTTTGACCAATCATAGTTTGTTCCTTATTTCGTCTTATGTAATTGTTTTTGAGTAAACATATTGGTACTGAAAGTTTGTTTTGAATAATTAACAAAAATAACTCAATATTTGTTTTACATATACTAAAGTCAATACCTTTTTATTGTTGGTGTGTTTCAATGAAATAATACAGGGACAAATCAGAAATGGCCAAATTAATTCTTCGATTGACTTTTAATTTAAACCACTCAATATAATTTAATTAACTAAATAATTAAATACAGTTAGGTAAGATGATTAGTAATTAGTCTTGAAAGTAATGGAGGATAAAACATCAAAAAAAAAACTTTGATGCAAATTAACTGTAGAATATAAAAGGTTTTGAGAATAGGTAAGATGATTAGTAATTAGTCTTGAAAGTAATGGAGGATAAAACATCAAAAAAAAAACTTTGATGCAAATTAACTGTAGAATATAAAAGGTTTTGAGAATTCTTAGGCTAAAACAACTTTATTAGCTTATTCAAAAAAAAAATCCAGCATGTGGGATAAAATGTGTATATAAGTAGTAGTTAACAATTTTTACATACAATGTGAAGTGAAACTAAATTTGATATTGATTTAAAAACTGGTTAATAAAATCAAGTTGACCTGTTCGGCAAGAATGGCTAAAGTCTACTAGGATGGCATGGTTCTAAAGGAACTTTCGTCTGGCATATTTAAATTAAGTAGTATATTTTTGAGAAACAACGATTAAATGAAAAAAAGAATTCTGGATGTCTGGATTTCCTACTCGGAAATCGTTGTCAGAATATATTAAATCGAAACTTATAATTGTGAAGGGCTTATGATGCACCACAAAATACGACTGTCTGTCTTAAAGTATATTTTTCATTCAGACTATAACATGTTTCGGCTTATCAGGTATTGTTAGACTTTCTTAGCCTATTGTAGGCCTAAATATCTAGTAATTTAAATGAAAAACAGACTTTTGCAGAGAAAAGAACGACTGTTCTGCATTCTCCACCCTCTGTACAAAGAATTCCATTTTTAAACCATCCCTACAGAATATTGGGATGGCTTTAAAAATGTTTCTATACTTTGGAAAGTTTCTTCTTCGACTAATTTCATTCGATGATCTTGATTAACGAATTGATTAAGTACGTACCAGGGTGCATTTGTTACAATACGAAGAAATTATGTACTAAACCATCAATTTTAGACCTTACCTCAGATTCTACAGTTCAGTTGCATTAATCCAGACGTGAAATCTAGGCTTAGTGATTAATTTATGTACCAGAACCTTGTTATGTAAGGTCATTTGAAACGTGTTTCCTTGTAGCCAGTACAATTTATTTAGTTTTAGTATCCAGCTGTTTTCTCCTCTGGATTATATGTTTATTCACGTTTTTGTTTTAATTTTTGACAACTTAGTGAGACTATTTGATGTGCATCAAGAATTATTGTATAGTCATGTACGTGTTCTGTAGGGAGATCAGTTGTGTATAACAAGTAGAGAACATGTCCATGTTCCGACTTTAGTTGAATATAAATTTCTAAATTGATGTTTATATTTTACAATACAAATAGTTTTTTATTATTTTTCGTATATTTTACAATATAACTCATTCATTACATCATATTCTTTGAGACTAAGTTGAAAAATGGAAAATACCCACTTTAGATGAATAATTGTAGTAATTGACCATAAGATATCAGATCTGTATCAGGGTATAGCTTATATTAACATTTATAAGAGCAAAATGTTTAAAAAATCAAACGTAAATACGTACTTTATTGAGACAATATTAAAGTAGTTTTAAATGGATTTGTTTAAGTGACAAATTAATTAAAACTCCTCAAAAATTAACGAGTCAGTTGTGTTTTGTGCTGTCTAAAATAAAAATTATAAGAACAATTAAAACATTCTTTTAGTCTAATAAAAGGGTTCAGCCAGTTAGGATAGTCAAATCCAGAGATATTCCAAAAGTAAAAATACCATTATTAATACAATAATTTGACAAAAAAAATGTTTAGACCCATAGATCCAAACTTAACCTGAAAAAACAAAAACGTATTATTCGTTTTTTGACGATATTTTCGGTTTAATAAGCGTAGCCACTTCTTCTTTTTTTCTAATCTGTAAGGTTTTTTATTGCCTACAACATGGTATTTTTTTTAAAATACATATAAAATACATGTCACAAAAACAATGGTTTTAACCGTATTTATAACAAAAAAAGAAAAAAATACACATGCTTTCAAATAAGAATAAGTTCATAGTTTCCAAAATAAGCAGATTTTTTTGAAAATTAAAAAACAAAAATACTGAAAAAATGCATAATAATTTATTTTTAGTTATTTTGGCCACGATGACGTAACAATCTGAAAAAAATTGTGGAAATAATTCGGCACCAAAAAATAACATTTTTAAAAATTTCAAAAACGTTAAAAAATTTGAATTTTCGCGAAAGTTTTTATAAAATATATAATGTTGAAAGCAATAAAAAACTCTATAAATGATAAAAAAACAAGTTTCTTCGACAATTAGAACCGAAGATATCGTTACAAAATGAACAAACACTTTTTGATTTTTTTTGAGGTTATGTTTGGGGTCTACAAATTTTTTTAGTCGAATTATTTTTATGTAGAACAACATGGTATTTTTAGTTTTAGATTATTGGTGAAGGTATTTCTTAATGTTACAAACTCTTCTTTTTCTAAAAAAAAACCAGAGTTGTTAAAAGCTTGCCCAAGCATAACAACAGCTAATGAAGCCACTCTTGCAAAGGGCCTGGAGAAAGGAAGTTCCCCAAATGAAAGAAAAACGGGACTTAGAATCAATATACCAAAAAAGAATGACAAAAGACATTGCGAAAACTGTAGAGGAGTCACACTGTTGAATACCATAAATAAATTAATAGCAATAATTATAAACGGTTGATTGACAATCTGGAACAAATGTTAAGGAAGGAAGAAGCCGACTTCAGACTAAACCGATCATGCCTAAACCAAATTAACACAGTAAAACTTAACTCTCCACTCTTTATACGCTTTGTGGACTTCAAGAGAGCTTTCGACACGCTCTAACATATGGCATTATGGAAGGCACTACAGAAAATATGAATAATAAATCTCATCAAAAAACTCTCCCAATCGTTATGTTTTCTCCCCCTACTATTTAACATTTTACTGGATTTCATACTAACAAAGGTAAACTTTAACCGAGGAATTTACCGGGATTAACAAACAAACTAGAACATCTAGATTACGCTGGTGATATAAGCCTCTTAGCACATACAAAACAGGGCATGCAACTGAAGGTAAACAGATTACAAAAAAAATTAAAGAAGGCTAATCTAGATATAAACATCAACAAACCCAAAGAAATATGAGTTGGCACCAGAAGCAACCACCCTATTATGATTAACAACCAGGGAATTGAGAGAGTGGTACAATTTGTATATCTGGCCAGCATAATCGACTGTAACTATTTATCGATTACAATTTATCGCAACTAAAAAGAAATTAAAAATCTTTAGCGCAAATGTAAAAGCTGTATTACTATATGGCTGTCAAACGTGGAGATATCAGCATCCATAGTACACCAATAACAAGTTTTTATCTAATCGAATCTCGATAAAAATTTATTGACTGGACACTGAACACTGGATTGCAATCCTCTTTAAATTGATGTCACTAAACCGTAGCTATCTTCACCTCTATTTATTTTGTTTCTATGAGATTAACGGCAGTCCAATTCTCCGCCAATGAGAAATTTTTGTTTTTTTTTAATCCATTGTAATGAAATTGTGTTGTTATAAATTCAGTAATAAGCAGACATAAGGTTTCCTTAATCCAAAGATAGTAATAACGCTCTATAAGAAGTGTTTACTTCTGTCGGCACTCTCCAAGTGCCACACCTCGTTTTTTTTATCTAGTTTTCCCGCTGTTTCCGTTGCTCATGTGTGATTTTAATTATATTTTTGCTGTATTTATAACAGGGGCAATTTTTCTTTGGAAATTGCTAGAATCTTAGTTATCACATTAGGAAATTTGTAATGTAGTATTAAAATAAATTCTCATATATAATTTTTAATATATTTTTAAATTGTTTACACATTTTAATTTTTTTAGAAGCAGGTTTTTTAATTATTATTTATATTTTTGCAGACCTTACAGTATGTTTCAGTAAATTAAAACTGTATGACTAACTTCTTCATTATTTAAAAATATTCTGCTTGGTATAAAACCTCAATTATTTTTTTAGGCCTAAAATTAGCTAAATAGTTACATTCCAACATTGGATTCAAGCTTGGGTATCCCCTTATGGTTAGGGCAAATCTTGTTCACATCACCTAAAACTTTACAATAACAATGAGTACCTATTGCAAAACAGACCAAGCGTTACTAATCTCTAACTTCGTTTTTGCATTATCTACATTTTATATAGAAATCACTTTTTTAATTAATCATTAAGAAGACTACATTTCATCTTCAATTTCATTGTTTCAACTTTTAACTATCTTGTTTTAATTTCTTCTGTGAACAAGTAATATACTATAATTAAAATATATTATTTTAATTATGTTTTACCACTCTATTTCATTCTATTGTATATAACATATGCTTTACATTCTTAACACCGAAAATGGTGGCAACAGGAGCCTGGCGTCTACCAATTCATTTAACTATCGTGTTTTGGATCTTCCTTTCTTTCTTTGTCCTGTTGGCTTCTGTTCTCTATAAGTAAAAATTATATTGAGAATATTCTTAAGTTGCGTTCCTAGAAGGATAGTCCATTTTATTACCTATTAGAGAATACCTGGAGAATAGTGATAGCATGTAATTGATCTTTAAAAATACAATCAAACCTAATTTTGAGAGTAAAAATCTCTCGATAGTAATCCTGTTGTAAATCATGAAAAAGAACTAGGAAAAACGCGTGATTTTAAGCCAGAGAACAAAAATGATATTATCAGTAATCCATATTTAATTGTCCTGATATACGGATTCGAAATATCGACCATTTCCCAAGCAAATAAAAATCTTTTACTCATCAACTGAAAAACCTCAGAGAAATATTTCCTAACATCTATGACAAAGTACATCAGTATACATCACAAATGTATAATTATGACGTATTAGAGACGTGATATCACGGGAAAACTGAGATGAGCTCAAAAAGTCACAACAAAACAACCTTTCCAAGGGATTCCTTGCATCACAGCTCAGAGAAGCAGGTTGATAAGTAAGGCAATACGTAAGTAGATAAAACTGAATGTAAATAAAACTACGGAAGGTCGAGTCTACAATTAAGGGCTGTCTAGACATATTCAGGATATTTAACAAAATTTAAAACAGCAAGATTGTATATAATGCTTAACTTTGAAGCTCTTATCAAGCCATTTAAATCTGAAATGTCAATGCTAACCCACTATAATGTACTTAATGGATTTTTAGACATACTTTTTGAAGTTTTGATTGGTGCATATGTTTTCATTGCTTTTGGTACAATTAAAAATCTGAATTTATTTCCGTTGAAGTTTTAAGAATGATTTAACCTAACAAAATACTATTGAATCTTCTATAATATTAATTATTTTATTAAAATGCAATATAATAATTATTAATGCTTTTATAATTATTGATACAACGGTTGTCGAGTTAAATGAAAAGCCTATTTATATCAACAATGGAAACATATTTGATTTAGATCTAAAATATCGTTGCCATGGATAAATAATAAAGCAAATAATACAGGGATTTTAGCAAAACCAGGATGACATATAGATCAATATTGTAAATTAAATTTGCACTTTAATATAAATATTTAAAGAAGTAAAATTATTTTGTTGTATTTGTTTTTTTTTGTAATTTTATACGTGCAAGTTTGTTTAAAAATATCTTTGTAATAATTGTATCTGTAGTATTTTTTAAAAATAACCAGTAGTAATAGAGATTAAGAAAGGAAGATGATCAGGTTTAATACGGGTTTTCTAGGTATGGAAATAACCATTATATCAGTTCACATTTCAAATACAGTTGTATGAAATGGTTAATGATATTTGAAAAGAATTTTTTGTGGATTAAGATGATTTCATCTAAGATTTGTAATATTTATTATTTCGCTTTCTACCAGGTACTTTAAATGCATTAAAAGTATGAAAAAAGTATTAATTCTTGTCATTTACATAATTAGTCATGTAATTTTGTGAATTTTAACGTTTGATCAAATTATCTTTAACTACAATAATTAGGGATTTTGTGAATTTTCAGTATTGTTTTCAAGTTATCTTTGTTCTGTATGATTTTCCTTGAAATTTCCTAAAATGTTTGCAAAAACTAAACTAAATTGTTATATTTAAAAATATATTTTAATTGGGTTGTTGGGTTAAAAACAGAAATGGTCATCTAATAGTGAGTGTGAAATAAAAAGTGGCTTTATTGGTGTTTTTATGGCACAAGAATAATTTACCATGACCAGAAAATTACACATCCAGTCTGTCTGGCGACTTAATGAAATAAAACATTAATGTATTAGGAGGTATAAGGCATTTTAAGTGAAAAATTAGATATTTTTTATTGTTTTTCAATGTTATACATATGGTGCTTTATGACGGTTTCTTAAAATAAAGTAATGACGTAGAAATTTACATACAAAATACTTAAAGCTGCTTAAAAATAATAAGTTAATATTGTTTGGTTATCTAAATTTTATAATGTCTCCAGCTGTTACCGATTTTTTGGTTATCTACATTTTAACAAAGACTAGCTGTCAAACCATTTAAATGGAGACACTAAAAGCTTATTCTAAATGTTCCTCTTCTAAAATTTCAAAATTAGGCAAATATTTTGTGTTCTTCTCTTTTAACTTTACTTTTTAAAATTCAGAATGTTGCTTAATTATCTGTTGATAAGATACGTTAGGAGGTTACGAAGTTATGTTTTATAAAAGAGCTTTAATTAAATTTCACTGAGTTTAAAACGACATTTATTACAAAAGTTTTAAATAATAGCTTTTGACTATATAACACAATTATAATTAAATAAATAGTACATATTTTACTTAAAATATTGGTTAGTTTTACATAAATATGTGTGTGTGTGTTTGTTGGAAGTACTTACAAGTTAAGGCAATATACCTCTTTATTATTTTGTTTGTTATACACAAAATAAAACATTTAATTACTCACTTCTGTAGCAATATATGCATTTTTATTTAGTATCGTCCGCAGGAAATCTGCAACAAGGGTAGAATCGAGAGGGTAGTCCTCGTCGATTCCGACGTCTGCTTTTGCCGTCGGAACGCAGAGCGACGGCGACGCTAACAGTACGGCAGTCAGCGTGGAACTGAACCCCGACCAACCCTTACGGTTGTATACTATATATAGCATCAAAATATACACGTAAACACTGCCCCAATTCCTCGCTCGACACATCTTCAAAGAGAAAGCGAGAGGGCGGCTAACTTTGGAAATTAAGCGGAAATGGGGAAACACTGAAAGGAGTAAATTATGGTAACATTTTTTGACTGGTTTTACCGCAGATTAACAGATTTGTTGTTTATTATTTAACGAGTTAATTGCTTTAAAACATTTTTAATAATAGTACAGAATATTTTTGTTTCTCTTTTCCGTGATGAATTTGATCACTACTACATTGTAATTGCATTAAGAAAATTATAGTTACGAATATAATTTCAAAAACGTTATTTTATTTATTTCCATTAGTACATAAACAGTTGAGTTCACCGGAGGTCAGTCACCATTTAATTATTTTGAAAATTAAAACAAACATGTACACATATCAAGTCAATCCAAAGTACTACATATTATCGTTTGCAAAAAACTTTACCAAATACAATGAATTTCTTTAAACATTAACCCTTAAATGCCCGTGATATGAAAATAACCATAAATGCCCATGTGGGGTCTCCTAGGGACCCCACTAAAATTTTCAATTTAGTAACGTCATTTAGCACTGACTAAAAGGAAAACACGGTTAAAAATAATTTTAAGCATATTTGAATAATTTTTATTTATTTTTCATACAAAATTAACGGCTTTTCTAGAAACAAATTCTTTTCAATTCGAACAAAATTAAAATTAAATAATAATATAAGCTTATAACTTTTAGTTGCAATTTTTACATACAATAATTTTTTCTTCTTTTCTGTGCACCTGGCATATAAATTTTTTGCAAAAAGAGCAAACGGTATTCACTTTTCTGTCACAGTTTCGCGGACACTGGTAACAACGAGCACGTTTCTTAGCTGAATGGACGGATTGAGTTGCAACTTCGGTAGTTGGGTTTACCATTGGTATGCCACAATCTTTTAGAGCAGATTTTACATAGGCTTTATGTTTTATATATTTCGCTCTTTTTTCCATGTTGTTTCGAGCAAGCTCAGCCCCTAATTGTAACAGGAAAATACGTCTTCGTGAAAAATTATTTTTCTTCCAATCAGGATTTTTTTCAATGTATAAAATATAGGCATTTAGTGCACATATGTCTATAATATTCATAAAGAGCCTGAATGGCCAACGAGCAGTTCTTCTTTTACAGGAATATTCCCTAATCAGTTTGTCGGCATTATCAACACCACCCTTGGTATTATTATAGTCTAAAATCATCAAGGGTTTGTTTTGAGAGTCTTGACAAATTATATCACTATCGTGTTGACTTGAAAGAAGATGTACCATCCTGTGTATTTTAGGTATATACGAAACCATAGCTAATTCTTTAGTAAAAGCAAATATTGACGACTCCGCAGGTCTTTTTGTCAAACTTAGTTGTGGTGTTGTATCAGGTTTATTTTTGCGGACGGTCCCAAGTAAAGTAAGGTTTTTAGATAAAAGATATTGAGCAAGAGGAACACTGGTAAAAAAGTTGTCAGTTGTAATTCCTCTCCAACTGCCATGATATGGTTCCACCAGATCTTTCACAACACGAAATCCCTGATTTTTCTCTATTCTACCACCTGGTAGTTTTCCAAGGTACACCTGAAGTTTTGATAAATAAGATGTTTTAACATCCGCGGCAGCCCAAATTTTTATCCCATAGCGGCAAGGTTTTGATTTTATATATTGTCCAAAAAGGACACTTTTCTCTAAAACTCACTAACTGTTCGTCAACGGTTATATGTTCGTATGGTTCAAAGGCTTTGTCACAGTTAGAGACGAACATGTCCCAAATTACTCGTATCGCCGCTAACTTATCCTGTTCCTTCCGCTCCACCCTGGTCACTTTGTCATCAAACCTCAAGAAACTCGATAATTCTTCAAATCGGTTCCTAGCTAATGAGGCTGTAAAAAAATTTACGTTTTCAGAAAAATTTACCAAATACAATGAATTTCGTTAAACATTGTTGTAAAAAATTAAAATTGTTGTTCACTTAAATTATTACACAGAGATTTGTCAAGACAAGACAAGACAGATCTACACCCCAATCAGACAATTTTTTTGCAGTCATTTCGTTAAACTTATCTTTACGCTCGACCGGTACTTACAGTTCCTTCAATACACAGTTGAAGTTTACAAAACAGTCTCGATTTTTTCTCTACCCAAACTAAAAAGGGGTTTGACAAAAGAGTAGATAAATGACATGCTTAGAAGTCCATAGTTGTCGTTGCGGCAGTGTTGTAGTATTGAGTGGTGTTTGTGGTGGGGGAAGAACCCATCTCTTTTTACTTTCTTTTTTATCTGCATATAACTGTATATCATATCATGACCAGTCTATTTAGCATAGTTTTAGCAAGAAACATTTAGCGTAAAAATAACATTTTAAAAATCAAAGATTCACGAAGAATTTGTAATGCCATAGATGATGATGATGATGATATATAAATGACATATCTGCAGTAATAAGAAATTACTGATCTACAGTTCTGCAGGTGTGTTTTGTCATTCAGAGAATTTCATGGTGCTCTAAAGATTTTTGAGTTAATTTTTTAGAAAATTTTTGAGGGAGGTACTCTGTTTAAGCACAGATATTTCGAAATTTTTGTATTTTTTTTTGCTAACGTCCTATATCTGTACGTATCATGTGGTGGTCACTACAGTGAAAAAATTTTCACGATCACTACATAACCATTTCATATTTTGGTCAAACGTCGAATGTTTTCCAGTCACGAATTTTGATCGTTTTTCCCAGTTTTCTCATAGTTTTAGTCTTATTATATATAAGTTCTACAACGTCAGAGAGAAAAACTTAGAAATAGTCTAATTCTACTCGATATTGTATGCACAATATACTAACATTAACATAAGTCAGATTCACGGATAAAAGTGCAAAACCAAGGATTTGAGGTTATGAAGCATAACAATAGGTCTGCCAGATTCTGTGTGGATGTATATAAAATACGATAGATTAACTAAAAAAAAATTAGAAGGAGACAAACTGTCAATAAAGAATCAATTGGATTACCACCGAGCAGTGTAGATCGGACTGTGCTTGCTTAAGGAAGTCTGTCTTCAGTAGATGGGTTTGGGATTATGATGAATCTGTTCAATCGATACCTTATTGGAATTCCCACGAATGAGAAATTCAAGTACGACTTAATTTATGGAAATTTGAAGCTATTCTATGAAGGTGACCATACATTGTGTTGTCGACATATTTTCACAAAAAAATCACTTCGAACTATGTAGGCAAAACCAGCAGGGCACTGAATTGCTTTGATCGGGCATATTATCCACTAAGGAGTAGACGTTTCTTATAATAATGAATGTCGTAGTCACAATCAAAGACTATTAAAATTACTTTTAATTTTTTTAGGACATGAATAATACATTCTACTTCCGTCGTCAAAATTCAGTCCTTATTATTATTATTATTCGTAATAACTTCCTCATGTTTTCAAAAAATCCCAACAAATCGTTTTTAGTATCTTGGTAAATTATATTGAGTATAGTGAAGGTGAGCAACCGAATATATTTTTTGGAAAGTTGTTATTTTCTCTAAGTGAGTTTTCGTATAAAAATATTCATCAATATTTCGTGTATAGGAAATTCTTTAATGCATACAAAAATAGCTGACTTTAAAACTTGGTACAGTTAAATCTTTTGTTTTAATGGTAATATTACGAAGAATCATTAATAATTACTGTAAATAGCTTCCTGTAAAAGCTATGTGCATGTTATTAACAACCATTATCTATGAACTAGGAACTTCATAAAATTTTATTTATTATTTAATTAGTTTTCATTGTAAATTGTAAACACCTTTGCTATTCGTGCGAAAGCGAGAATAAAATAGACCTTTATTGAGCACTTTGCTAAAAATAAAATTTAAAGTTTAAAGTTTGATTAAATTTTCAAAGATAAAAGGTAATTATAATGAATTGAAAAAACATTAAAACAGAAAGTTTATTGCAGAAATATAAAAATAAAAATATACCAAACGAAAAACCAATTAACCTAAGAGCCATTATGTATATAATGAATATATTCAAAATATTTATATAAACTCATTTCCCTTTTTCTCCCTGTCTCTTTTTTTCTTAAATTGACAATCACTGAGAACTGTCAGTTTGGCGAAGTCCTAAAGGCAGTGTAACAGATAGAACCTCTATACAGGGTGTTTCAAAAAAAGTAACACTGTCTCTAGGATAGGTAAGTGTAGTGCTTATTAGACATTTTTGTAACGCCATCCGTTTTCAATATAAAGGTCGTTGAAAAAAAAAAATTACACATTTTGTACAATTTTGCCGAAACTAATGGCAACATTGTAATGAAATTTTATACGAATATGTTTTGGAAGCTAATACATCTTATGAATTTGTTTTTATATCTGACTCTCCACCTCCAGTCAGATCCAGTCAAGGTTCGTACCAAGTATTATTCAACATAACTTGTTTAAGAGTAGAATTATTAAACAAAATTCTAAGTGAATATAAAGATCATACAATTTTAGACCAAAGGTACTCTTGGTCAAACTCGATACGGTGTATTGTTTCCTTAATATTTTAATTTAAAATTTGTATCGTAATAACCGATGCTGGTATAAAGTAATTATACAATTATTAATTAAAAAAAATCACAAGAAGAAAAAGACTAAGAAAATAAAACTCAATTAGGGCAAGTGTTCAAAATGTCCTTCGTTTTCACGAATACACAAGTCTATTCTTTTTTATAAAGAATCTATTAATCGTCTAAATGATTCTAGATCGGCTATGATGTTACTAAGGTGACATTGAATTCTGTCTTCCAATTCTTGACCTGAATTTACTCTCTGTAGTATAGATTTTTCCTTAAGATATGACCAAAGTGTGTAGTTCGAAAGATTAAAATCGCATGACCAAGGAGGCCAATGAATCGCAGCTTCTATACCTCTACCAATCGATCGATTTGTAATATGGCTAGTCAACCAATTACGACACCTTCTATTAAAGTGCGGTTAAGCTCCACCGTGCCTAAAAAGTACATATCACCATTCAAATACCCAGCTAGAATGTGATAACCCATTAATTTTGTACCTAAAGTTGCTGCTTAAACATTAACTTTAAATGAGTGTTGGTAATGGGATATCCTTTAGACTCGTGAATTCTTATCACACCAGTAGTTGTCATTAAGGGAGTTAAAGATTTGTCGCATAAAGGTGGCCTCGTCCATAAAAAGAATGCATTTCAAAAAAATTGGATTGAGGACTGTTCTTTCTTGCAATGTTTCATTAAAATCCACTTCTTGGACTTTTCTGTAATAATAAGTGCTGATCTTAAAGTTTTCGCCAAGTACTTGAAGAAGACGTACCTATTTGTTAGTATTGGCATATTCCTTACTCTAACTGTTGGATCTTGATTAAGTAAATTTAAATTGACATTTTCTTTAATATGTAATTGCTCTTGGTCTACCAAAATTTACTTTATTTGCTCTCATATTACCAGTCTTTCGATGTTGTTCAAAGGCTCTTAATTTTGTTTTACTTGGTAAGTTTCTTCTAGGAAACTTTTCTCCATAACGCATAAAAGCTGCACTAGTTTCCTAAACACTCGCGTAAAGTTAACACATCTTGGTGTATTCAACATTTGAGTACATTTTGATTAACGATATGTAGTTTTACAAAAATATAATTATTATTGACTTATATATCGTCATAACAATCAATAAATGTTTCCCATGGTAAACTTAAAGAAAATCCAGATATATCTATTAAAACTTTATCAATACTTGATAACAACTTGAAAACAACAGTTATTATTTTTATATCAAAATATTCCAAAAACGATACACAGTTTCCAGTTTTACCAAGAGGAACTTTTTGAGGTAAAATTGTGTGAAGTTCGCTTGGAATTTTTGATTAATAAATTTCACCCTTAAAAAAGTTATCTTGAATAATACTTGGTACGAACCTTGTACCTAGCGCCCTCTTTAAGAGTCAGATATAAAAACAAAATGTGTTTATGTATATTTATATGCTTCATAGACTTCTAAAAAGCATTTGATAGAGTAAGACACAACCTACTACTAGCATGATTGCAAGAAGGGCATCACACTACTAAAAACTTGTACAGGAACCAAAACGCCAGTGTACCCTTTTCACTTTTTCTGATAAGCCCCTTACATATAGGTTTTTATTATCTTGGAGTCCCTTCTTGTGAGTGGTCTTGATTTGTGTTGCATACTTTCATTAATCTTGTGGAATTCCTTGTTTGTAAATGACAACGGGTAGTCATTTTTGGTCAAAATCTTTGTTAACAGCTTTTTTTCTTTCCGAAATGCATTTTTATGAGAGCAGGTGTTTTGGGCTCTGTCATATAATGATGTGATCATTCTTTTTTTAATGTTAATATGTTTTAAGTGTTATCAAAAAGTCTATAGTGATATTTTTGTTTAACATCACTCTGTTTTATTTAAATTTATTTTTAAACCAATTTTCGCAGATTTTCGTTTATTAAGTTCCTTTAGCCCATGGAGTGTTTCCTCTGTATTGTTGCTTATTAGTACTATTTTATCGGTAAATTTTAGATGATTTTATCGGTAAATCTGCCATCAACAATGGCATAGTTTATTTGCGGAGGTACATTGTCGTGTATGTATTTAAGGAGTATTCTATATAAATCATTGAATCAATCCTTGCGTTATTTGTAATCCCAGATTGCCTTATTGTAATCCACAAATGCCAAATAAAGAGGTTCATTGTATTTGTTACTCTTTTTAATGTATCCGTATTATCTGCAGGTATTGATGGTACTATAAACTTTGTGAAATCCCGCTTATTCAACAGCCGTATTGGTAACTTTTGAATATATTTGATAGTCTGTCTGAAAATTGTTTTGGTATGCAGATGTGGTAGCAGGCTTATTGGTGTGTAATTTTTGAGTTTGTCTCCTTTTTGTGTAGCAAAAATACCTGCGCATTTTGCAAGGAGGTTGGAATAGAATCCCCCAAAGAGGCACTGCGTCATAAAGATTTTTTTAACTGTCTCAAAGTATGTAGTTGGACCTCCAGCTGTAATCATCTCTTTGATTAGTAATTTCTGGCAGTGTTTCAGATCCTACATGTAGTAATCTTCGTTCCGTTTCGTAGTTTTCTGGTTTTGCCACCCTGGACGAATATAATTCTGTATAGTTATATCATCAAGGAGGAATATCAGTCGGAGGCCGAAAAATCAGCAATCTTCGCTATGCTAACAACACTTTAGTACTAACATCATCAACAAATGACCCTGAATACATCATGAACAGACTAGATACTATTAGTCGTGAATATGGACTTAAAATTAATGTACAAAAGACCAAGGTAATTAGAAATAACTAGCCGGAAATACTAAACGTAGCGAGGTTTGAAGTGGTAAGCCATTTCAATTACTTAGGTTCTGTTATCACAAACAATGGTGGATGCGAAGAAGAGATACGTCGACGCCTTACAATGGCCAGATCAGCAACTGTCAAACTTACTAAAATCTGGAAAGATACAGACATAACCAGGAACACGAAACTGCGCCTAGTACGGACGCTTATCTTTCCTATCGCTACCTATGCGTCAGAAACTTGGACCATTAAAAAGTCCTTTGAAATGTGGGTATATCGTAAAATGATGCGCATACCCTGGAAAACACATCGCACAAATGTCTCAATATTGACAGAATTCGAGGCTTACCACAATACTAGGCTTACCACAATTATCAACCAAAATATATTGAGGTTTTTGGACACATTACCAGACGAATGGAAGGCATGGAGAAGTTGGTGGTTGGAGGCATTGTAGATGGTAAAAGAACTCAGGAAGATCGCCACTCCGATGGTCAGACCAAATAAAGTGCGCTACCGGCTACTCTCTGTCTGAGGAATCACACCGCGCCCAGGAGAGAGAAGAAGTGATAGCAACCATTCGTCAAATACCATAATATCACCACATCCTTACGAAGGATAAAGGATAGAGGACGAGGAGGAATATTATACCTTCTTTGGGTGCCGTCTTCAATGAAGGTTGGCGATAACCTCAGCAAAATCATTTCTGTCCTTGGCTTTTCTTATTAAAGATTGAGAATCCAAACCAGTCCACTCACGAATGTTCTTCAACCAGGACGCCTGCCGTCTACCAGGACCACGTTTTCCTTCTACCTTCCCCTCTATAAGAAGCTGCAGTAGCTGGTATTTCTCATTTCTGTATATGTGTCCCAAATATGAGGTTTTCCGTGTTTTCATTATTTTTAAGAGTTCTCTGTCGGTACCCATCTTGTGTAGGACCTGCTCGTTGCTCATATGCGCTGTCCAGGGGACTTTCGGCATTCTTCGAAATAACCACATTTCAAAACTTTCCAAACGCCTGAGTGAGTTGATTTTGAAGGTCCAGGCCTCCATTCCATATAGTAAGGTTCTGTAAACGTAACATTTCAGCATTCGGTATCGGATTTTAAGATTGAGTGTTTGGGACGTAAACATTTGTTTCATTTTTAAAAAGACATTTCTTGCTTGTTCAATTCGCGATTTTATTTCTATGTCTGGATCTATATCTTTCGTTATCCGGCACCCTAGATATCGAAATTTCTCGACATTTTCGATAATGTTACCATTCACGTTTAAAGCCATGGGTGGATGGATGGATGTTTTGGAGACAATCATTGTTTTTGTTTTCTTGACGTTAATGCTGAGGCCGTATTGTTCTCCGATCGATCTGACGCGATCTAAGAGTGTCTAGAGATCCTGTGCGCTCTCTGCAATTAGGACCGTGTCGTCGGCGTATCGTACATATGGTATATATATTATACCTATAGGTTAAAAATAAAGCCACTGCTGATGGTATCCGAATCGAATTGTAAAGATCGTTTTTTTAAACAACCATTAACTAATTTATAGGTTACCTATAAGTTAAATAGCTTATGTGACAACTGCAGTTTGTTCCTTGCATACACTCATGAAGAGTTTTTAAAATACTTCTGGCAAAGGGGTATGCACATAATTTACAGACTACCAATAAGTTAATTATTAACTTCCTTAGTAAAACGGTTCGTTTCTTATATATGAAATAATGTAAGTAAATAGCTAGATTTTTATATTCCACTCGCATCTTTTATCTCAAATCGTCAGTATGTGTAAAAATTGATTTCACATCGCGCTGTACGCGAGGGTTGCATTGCAACATCGAAAGACTATTTCGTTATCCGAAATATTAAAAGTATTTCACATTCAGAGGGGATGTTGTTTGTTTATTGGTTTGATAGAGAGGGTGAGAGAGATTATTCGAAGGGGGAGAAATGGCGTGCCAGTGCCAAAATAACTTCAATTCTTTAGACGCTCTGCTCTGTTATTTTTTCAGGACAACCTAACGGACTCGAAATTAGAGCTATTGTTTCACAGGGAAAAATCTACACTTGGCAAATTGATAAAATGATTAAATTCTGTATTGGTTTTAACTCGGGACATAGTATTAATCCCAGTGGCGTGAAGAATCTTTATTTTATCTTTTCAATACTACCGGGGCTTTGAACAAACAGTATTAATTCATTAATTTAATAATTATGTCCTTTTATTATCATTTATTTTTTTTGCTTGAAACCGACCCTCTGCTTTTTAAAACCAATTTAACATTCTGTTGTGTATCCTTTTAACCCGCCGTTACACGCACTATGAGGGAATACCTCACCATATTTATTTATAACCAATGAAATTGTCTTGGCTAATACGATAACCTTGAGCACCGAGGAATGCCTTTATCATCGTTGATGAGAGGGTATGACAAACTTTTAGAATATTTCATGCGGTCAGTGTGCTGTGATACTAGAAAGAAGTGACATCCCTCTTTAGGTGAGCGTATTCCTCACTGCGCGTGCAATCACGGTGAAATCACGTTTCTGCTAGCTCAAAGAAACTTTTAGGTTTTTGTTTAATATTTGGGTTTAAGTTTAAGTTTAATTAAAATATTATTGTTTAGGTTAATTGTTAATTTGAATTTTTAGTAAAATGGATTCGCGTAAAAAACGTCAATTACTTCAGTGGCTTGGTGAAATTGAAAATGAAGAAAACAGCTAAAGTTTGGAAAACCTCAATGATAGTGAAGGAAGTGAAATTGATGAGGTAGAGATACAAAATTATAACACGGATAGTGAAATGTCGGCGAGGTCTGAAGATGAGGTAGACTATATTCCTTGCCTCCCCGTTAGTGTACCACGTAGTCCTACGTAATATGATGTCTTTCATCCATCTCCTATACCAAGGCATTATAGAAGCAATGAAGAAGAATTATCGGCGGAGACTTCTTTAGTTAATTCTAGACAGACTGGATAAAGAGCGGACTGTAATTGACGCATTGAAAAAGATTACGGTTAGAGACGTTTGCTATTGGATTGCTTTGGTATGGGACGACATAAAAGCGTCCAATATTCAAAAATCATGGAAAACATTATTTCAGATAGAAAACAAAACACTGGACGTTAAAAAAAACTAATAGCTGTGAAGTTAATACTATAGCCAACCTGACTAATCGGAAATGAAGACGTCATCGATTGGATGAATGGAGATGAAGAAATGTAACTGATAGATGACGCAATTGCCGATCTAGTTTTAAACATCAACCATAAACAAAAAGAAGATATAGATGAGATAACTTAAAATATTTCAAATTCCGAATGGGTTAAAACATTGGCGCAACATCACCGCCTAAAAAAGAGGAATGAACCATACGCAAAAATCAATCAAAGATTTTTTTAAACAGTAATATTGATAAGTTAAATGTTCTCTTTTATATACAGTACTATGTTAGTTTTTAGTCATTAAAATAACCACAGTTATTGTTATTTATGTGTTTTTCTATCAGTACAACCAATCTCGGTGTTAACCGAGTTTTTTCCTTATCCGAGGTAGTCACGGTCCCAATTACCTCGGATAATCGCAAGTCTACTGTATATAGTAGCCTACAACTAGGTCCCACTTGGCGTGAGACATGTCCTACGAAAAGGTCAAAAATCCAGAGTCCAGTGGACCGATTTTACCGTACAATATTTCATTTTTTTGATAATATTTCATTAGATAATTTTTTATTATCTTTTGCGATTTTATTCTTAAAACTTATCTTATTCTTAGTGAGTTAAAATCGAGATGTGGCTCTTCAAATATAGGGTCAAAGGGCTCAAGCTCAAGTTTTAGGCGGTGAAAAAAAAATGGTTAAAGACCCAGGTCAGAAAATTCGAAAGTTAGACATTATTTTGTACATACAGAGCTACATTTGTTTAAATTTTTATGCAATTTGAGATTGTTAGGAAAACTATCAGTTTACAAATGATAAAAAATGCGATTTGCGAAAAACTGGTCATTTTTAAAAGGCTGTATTTGCGAATCTACTAAATGGATTATACTACTCGGTTCAAAGTTATTCAAAAATCCTTTAATTTACTTGCTTCTACAATGTTTTTTTAATTAAATATTAAATTTTGACAATTAAAAATCATAAAGTTTTCTTTTCGTTCTTCTTGACCTATAATATAAAATTTATCTTATGCGGTTTTGTGAATTATGTCATCAAAAGTTGACAAAATGTCAACTTTTTGATGACATAATTTACAAAACCGCATTTTATGTCAAAAAATAAGCTATTTTGACTGAAAATCGGTCTACTGGCCTTAGAGTTATCGCCTTCAAATATTGGGTAGAAAGGGCTACTTAGGACCCTTTCGAGGAGCATACCTCAGGTCCAGGGCCATCTAGAGGTCTGAAAAAATATATATGCGCCACTTTTTTAGGGTGTAATGATATACTAAAATTGGTAAAAATCCGCGGACCCCACCCACAAAAATGATCGAAAAGTAAAGATATTGCTCATATATATATATATATATATATATATATATATATATATATATATATATATATATATATATATATATATATATATATATATATATATATATATATATATATATATATTCATATCAATTCTTGAATTTTACTAGGTTTGGAAATGAATCCTTAAATTTTTTATTTTGCATTCAAAAAACGTTAAGACTAATTTAAATTTAAATAAGTTTACGGTCTTTATGAAATGCTGCTATGTTTGATTTTTCTTCGTTATTATATTCTATTAGATAAATCTTGTTATATAATATCTCGCACGTCACGATTAGCCCGATAGTAACAAAGATTCGTATCTAAAGCACATTTGGCATACTGCCCTGTTTGATTTTTTATGGCTTCGTATTTTATTCGTTAAATCCTGTCATATGACATATCACACGGTCCTGTCTGTTAAGTCGTTTAGGTACTATAAACTTAAGATCTTTTTGCCAATTCACCCTCTGGGTATGTTCTTTATTTACTTCTTGGGCTATCCTCTTTCCAACGACCCCTCATACGCTACGATCCAACCAGCAGTTCTTGAGCTAACCAAAGTGGAAGCTCAACGTCCCCAACCTCTATTAAAATTTAAACACATTAAGCTAACTCCACCTGTACTGGTCGTAGAAGAAAACTTTTTTATCTTCGCATCGATTTCAACTATAAGAAAGAAGTTAAAAATGTGTGTATTGTATAGGGAGCTCTATAGCTTGAATAATTTATAACTCAAAATTGGCATATATTTTAAAGCAATAGATAAAAGTGTAGAAACATTTCTTGAGCAAATATTTGTATTCCTATATAAATATATAATCGACCAAGAAGAAAATCCGTTTAGAATTAGATCTCAGTTTAAATCCACAATTAAACATATCTCATCTCATGTCTTATTTGATTTGATTTGAAAGAGCTATAATATAATGCTTGTTGCATATAAAAAGAATGGTTACAAAGTTATTTTAAAAATAAAAAATAACGAAAAATTGACCTTAATTTTGCTTAACCTATTGGGTCACATTTTTAATATAGTATAGCTCAAATTAAATATTTTTATATGTTATTTTGTAATATTATACTCATTTTACCCTAAAATTTTAATTTAATACAATAAAAATAATCAAAAAATAGTGTTTTTCCACCTCCACCCTTTAAAGGTTCTCTTGAAAATTGTTCAAAACCGAATTTATAAAAAAATATGAGGAGCAGATTGATCAAACGCAGTTTGGCTTCAGAGGAGGCATGGGTACAAGAGAGGCATTATTTGCGTTGACGGTACTCTTGCAGAAATGGGAATATAACAAGAGTGCATATGTATGCTTCATAGACTTTAGGAAGGCGGTCGCCAACCTCCGTTAATGGGGACGGCATGGGAAAAAGTATTTTTCACCTTAAAAGTGTCATAAAAAATGATAACCAACAGTTTCTAGTTGCAAATACTTGGAGGTTACTCCAGGTAATAACTCCCTTCATAAGGTACCAAAAATTAACTAATTGCCTAAAACTAAAAGTGTCCATTGTTTAGTGTAACTAAAAACACAAACATTATGGTGGCTTAATGCTCTAAATTGTAAAATAGATTAATACAACAGTAGCATAAAAAAAATAGAAATTCTAAACATACATGTTGTAATAAAACTGGGATAATTAAGAAATGAAGTACAGATCATTATCATAAAACAACCAAAAATCATAACTAATTGCTAGAACCTCCTCATTTATATAGTTTCCAAACACTCCTTCGCAGAAGGTTCTTTATTGTGCATTGAATTATATTATCTTCCTAACACTGTGTTAGTTTCGAAATTATCTTTCCTTTTATAACAATATAAGGATAGTACAGATATTCTAATGTAAATAAGTATCTAAAATTTTCCTGATTGCCTTCGCAAAGAGGAATAAAAGAAATTAAAGTGTATCTCTTTTCTTATCTGAGGAGGTAAAAGAGCATAAAGAAGTAAGTGATGCCGCACGTATAGTTAGTTATCCGTCTCATTATAGAAAATAGCAGGAAAGCGTGAAGAGATTCGTTTCCTGTAGCCGAGTCTTTTATATTTAAATTGCTCTCCATGTAAATATACGTTCCTTCATCACAGATACAGATATTTACTCAAGTGTATTTTTCTTCGAAGAATTATTCACAAGAAGTTTTTTACCCTACCTCTGCCTTCTTCTAATTTCATTGTTCTTTCACCCTTACTGGGATGTTTTATATTTCTTTGGAGGTTTTTTATTTGACTGTTAGAATGATGCATCTAATAAGATGCTGAATTGTGCCCTGACACTTCCGGCTCAAAGAAGGGACAGCCAACTCATCCAGAAAATCATTGCGATTTTTATTTGTACACCAAACAGAGCCGGGGGGAAGAATAAATATTTCTAACGAACTTAAAATTTCTAACATCTTAAAATAGTTTTTATTTAAAACTATAATTATTATTTGGCGTATACAATATTTGTTTTTGTCCATTTGTAAATTTTGTGAAAATAAAATCTCGTACTTTTCATAGAGGTTTTGTTTATTTCTGTCTTCCTGAAGGAAAATCTAGTATCCTGTTTATTACTTTTTATCCAGAGTTTTAACCTTGTTTAGGCTCAACGCTCCTTCAAGGAAGATGTACGCCACTTTTTTTCGGAGTAATGGAGGTTTAACGAACGTGATGATTAATGTTTTGGTGGAGAAGTAGTGGACTAGCTGAGGTGAGCACGGTGTTTGTGTGAACGATGTGTTAAGAAGTGCACAAGAGGAATTTGGGTGAGCTTTACCAAACATGTCAAAGTTAGTACTTCAGGAGTTACCAACCATACAATAGGAACTTCTCTTAATCAGCATTTTTGGCATGCAGTTGTTAACTGCGATATTTGATGGGGTTGATTCTAAGATTTCAAAATACTCATCAGGGAATTCATGTCCAGTGTTGTGAAGAAGGGAACTGAACTTTTCTTTAAGGAAGCCTGGTGAGTATTTGCCCTCGGCAATTGCAAGGTGTCTTTAGTATTTGTTTTGCTCGGTTGTTCGAGCCTGTAATCATTCGAAGGACATACTTCCTGCTGAGGGATAGGATTCTGTCCTAAATTGGTGTTATGTTTGCCAGTGTGTGTATGTGTGTTGATCGGTATAGCCTGCTCCCCCTTATGCAGAATCTGGGGGTTTTTCTTTCGATATCCATGATGGCATTAATTTCATAGGTCTTAAGAGAAGCGTAAATGCATGCCTTGTATTCGATGAGAGGTCTAATGAATGTCTTGTAGGATTGCACTAAAGTTTTAGATGACGTCTTGCCCATTTTACTGGCTAGCACTGCCATGAGTTTAAACCTCCTTCTCACCCTATCAAGGGTATCTTGAATGTCAGTTTTCCAGTTGAGAGTCCTAGTAAAATAAACTCCCAAATAGAAAACCGAGTTTCTGAGAATAAGGTCCTCTCCTGAGTTATTTGGCCCAGTGCATCGCGACAATTTGGAAATTTAAATATAATTAATTGTGTTTTGGAGGTATTTATGGTCACCCTCCATTTAGTCCACCGCCTAATGACTCTGTCTAGATAGTTTTGCGCTTTTTCAAATACAGACAATCGTCTATGCTCTCTATGTGATTCTGACGTGAGGAGAGTAGTGTCACCAGCGTACAGTAGAAGGGTCTCCGATCTATGCGGGTGGATGTCACTGTTGTGGACTGTATATAATATTGGAGCAAGAATTAAGCCCTGGGGTAGTCCAACTTGTGGAGTGAAGGGTGTGGATAAGATATCCTCTACTTTGATCCTGATCGTCCGATGAGAGAGATAGGAATTGATTAGTTTAACGAAAGGTGTGGGCATTCCAGCAACGTGGAGTTTTTCGACCAGGCCTGTGTACCAGACCTGATCGAATGCCTTCTGGATGTTTAGGAATATGCCTATGACGTGATTCCTTTCGTTAAATGATTGTGAAATGAAGGTTGTTGCTTCAACCAATGCATTTTGCGTGGTGTGTTCAGCCATGAATCCGAATTGGTAGTCTGGAATGGCGAGGTGAGCGAGGAATTCTACGAGTCTGCCCTTAAGGATCCTCTCGTAGACTTTATCTAGGGTGCTCAATAAAGAAATAGGTCTGTACGATTCAGGGTTGGTGAGGGTTTTTCCTGTTTGGTAATCATGACTGTGCTGGCCACTTTTTATGGAATTGGAAAATAGCTCAGCTTATTACTTTAGAAAAAACTTACGAAAGAACTTTTTTTGACCTCTATATTTAATATTATTTTTTTTCTGACAAATAAATATGGAATATATCATGAAATATGCTTCTTAACTTTCGCTGGAAGTGACGACGTCTCATTAGGGGTTCAGTTAATGCACTGGGATGATTCTCTATGAATTCATCATACTTCTGGGAGAAGTAGGTTATTTTTTCTTTGGTAGATTTTATTTTAGGATCACGAGGAATAACACTGTTAGTTACGTACCATGGAGTATTTACTATAATTCTAAGAACTTTGGACTGGAATCTTTGTAGGATTTCGATATTTTAGTGGGATGCTGTCCAGCACAACTGAATTCCGTAGCTTTATATCGGTTTTAGGACGACTTTATACATAAATTAACAATTTGTTAGTAACTGGTAATTGTGATTAACGATCTATCCAGTAAAATTTGCTATGTTTAAAGCCCAGTTACTTTCTCTTAGCAAATATATGTGTTCTCCAAGTTAATCGTCGGTCCAGATAGATTCCCATATATCTTATTTTCGTTGCAACTTTTAATGCCACAGTTGGACAGGCACCTCTTCGTAGGTGACATAGATAGATTTAATTTCTTCTTCTTTTTCTTTTTTTTTTGAGTAAAAATGACTTTGTCTGTTTTTCAATGTGCCTCCAGTAAGTTGCCGTTAGAACCTTCTCTTGCCATCCTTACTATTTACGTATATTTGTTGTCATTCGCCTTATATGATCATTCCATTCTACTCCTCTATTTCTTACCCAGTCCTTGATGTTCTCTACCTTGCATCTACGTCGTACATCTGTACTTCTAGCTCAGTCCCATATTGTTTTACATTCAATTTTTCTAAGTATTTTTATCCCTGTTGTTTCTAACATCCTTTTTGTCTCCCATGTGTCAAGTCGTATTCCTGCCATGTATGTCATTATTGGTCTGATGACTGTTTTGTAAATTCCGCCTTTTTTCCCGATTTTTTGATTTCTACATATTGTTTTATTCAGGCAACCTACGGCTCTGTTTGCTCTATTCGCTTGATCTTCCACTTCTGTTTCAAGCTTTTCGCATCCAGATAATGTAAGGTCTAGATATTTAAACTCCATTACTTTTTCTATTATCTGACCTTCCGGCTCCAATTTTCACCTTAGTAAATTTGCTGTTATAAACATGCATTTTGTATTTTTTGGGGAATTAACATGTTAAATTTTCTGGCGGGTATATTAAATTGGTACAGCATACGTTGTAAATTATCTTCACTTTGAGAGAATAGTACTGCGTCGTTTGTATAGCTACCAAGATACAAAATAATTATACCATGCATCAGAAAGAACAACCAAGTTAGGGAACTATACAACAATAGTCCAGCCAAAAAAGTTTAGACATAACCTAGCTTCAAGTCGCAGAATAAGGTGAAAAATCCGTTTATATATTCCCTTTACACTTTAAAACATGTAACACATTTACCCAATACTCTGTAACGTTATAGATGTAAATAAACTTTGTTCCATAAGAAAATACCCTACTAATATAAATAAATTACAGTAGGTATCTTAGAATGACAAAAGAAGATAATATATGAGTTTAGACACTCTCAAATTTAAAGAGTGTTTAAGTTATAGATTTTATAATAGTTTTGCCTATTATGACCCCGATTCCTGCAAAATAATCCTCTATGTAATTTTAATTACTTGATTTTCAATTTCTTGAAATCCCGGGCTTCTATATTTAATTTTATAATTAAACTGATTTAAATCGCTAGTGGAGACACCCCTTAGAAGAGTATTCTGCTATAGCATTTTATTATTTTTGCTATAGATTTGAAACTTTTGTAGTAACTCTTTTTTGAGCTATGTCAAATTGGGTAGTCCGGCCCTACAAGTTTCTGATAATAAGGTAAGTAAAGGCGTCGTCAATCACCCTGATGCTTATTTGCCCGACGCCGTAATTTTTGCCATCAATGCCTCACGTCTCTTCTGAACTCTTATAAGAAGTTATGACGACAAATAATAATATTATGCAAACTTTTTCGCTTATTCTTATTCATCAATTTTTTCCAATTCTACGTTGCTTCATTTACCGGAACACGGAGCTTTTTATGCTACAAATTTTTATATTGACGGAAATGAAAATCCTTAAACTAATTTGGAGAAACAACAAGAACTCGTAAAACCTTAGTTTCGTCTAAATATCTATCATATACCTCCCTCTTTAAAAATAGGATTTCTGTATAAAAGCGACGGTAGAAAAGGAAGGTAGAAAAGGAAGATTGTTTCATTTTTAGGGTATGTGTTTTTTATTATAAACCTGGGAAGCTCTGGCTAGCAAAATTGGATAATATTATCAAATTTATTTTTATAATTATTGGAGATTTTATTTGACTTTAAGTGATGACTATACTTAGTTTACACAGGTTTATGGTATATATTATAATTATAATTAGGCAAATATGCAAATAAAAAAGTATGGAATATGCGCATAAATATGCAGTATTTTATGCAAAATATAAATATTTATCTAGAAAATATGCATGTTATAAAAAATATTTACAATATTTCTTTATTTACAAAAATACTTACAAATAGACATAACAAATACTATATATACTATATATAATTATTTTAACATATAAATATGATTTTGAATTGTGGTAACAATAGATTATCAAATGATGTTTAAAATTAAAAAAAAAAACTTATGTCTTCTATCTGAATACATATATTTGTAAATAGAAAAACTTCGACATCAACTGATGTAACTGGGGCATTTGTCAAATTTACAATAATAGATGCTTCTAAATTAAGTGGTTCGGAAAATGTCCTAGCTAGTACTTGAACCACTTCAGAAAGAACCTAGTAATCACTATTTGTTTTCCATGGATACTTTAAATTTTTGACACATTTCCTTTTTATTCTTTTATTAAAACTGTACTTTCTACAATGATAATTCGGAGGATTCTAGTTGAGTTATAGTTTTCTGGACAAAACTATAATTTGATTTTATGAATGACAGTTGCTGTTGGAGGGTGTTATTTTGAAAGGCTTGCTTAGTTTCCAATAAAGATTGGCAACTATCATCCGTTCAAAGGTAAATTTTTTTTTAATCAACAAAATGATCAGCATAGAAATTAGCTGCTTCAAATTATGTTCCCCAACGTATTAAAATGGGTTACGGTGGCAGTGCAACAGTAGGAAGCATATCTCTGTAACATTCTATTCTTACAGGTGATTTCAGGAATACCTTTTTGATGCTCGCTATTAAACTGTTAACTAGTGGAAATTTTTTTCTTACTTCCTTCGCAGCTCTGTGTATCTGTTTATTCCATGCGCTAAACAAGTGACAGAGTTTGGATAGAATATTTTAAAATTTTGTCCTGCTTTTACCATATATGGTGCGGCATCAGATAAAATAAGCAACAAATTATCATTACACACAGCAGCAGGAAGAAAAAAGTTTGCTAATGCTTCTTGTAGAAACCGTGATATTATTATAGCATTGGTTTTTTCCACTTGCTTACATTACAGTAAGTTAAATACGATTTTGGAAAGGTTTTATCGCTAAGTACACCAATCAATAAGTGCACAATGTATCTTCCTGAACATATGTAAAAGTAATTATTACCTATTTCGGCTTTTATGTTGTGGATATCTGGCACAGTACCCACAAACGTCAGATGCCAGAGATTTGAAACCAACATTGAATTCTCCGCAGAATATTTTACGAAAGATTGATAACTTTACTTGAAGTTGGGACTTTTCCGCACTGGCATTATAAATCATGTGAAGTTTTCGTATTGAACGATCACTGCTTAAATATACTCTTTCATTTGTTACGGTTGTAGTGACTTTCAGTACCTTTTAAATTTTCAACAAACTGTCGAACCGCCTCCTTCTTAACCAGTGATCTTTGGCTTATTCTATCACCTCCTCTGTTGTCTTCTAGTCTTTGATTAGTTTTTAGTTTTGATACAAGTCGTCAAACTCTTTCGGATGTAAACTGAGTAAGGTGAAAAAATAAAGATTTATACACAGTTACGCTACCCCCAGAAGTAAGAGGAAATCGGTTGGTAACGGAAGTCGATTTTGGTTTGAATTTTGCTTGTTGTAAACCTAGGGTCTAAGCAAGATTGTCGGAACCTCTGACGTTGAACGTTTTTTGTTATTATGAACCTCCCAACTAATTGGTTTTGAAAAAGTTTTTCGGATTTTGGGTTTCGAAGTGTCTTCCGAAATGCACCGATATCACTAGGCCGAACTTCACAACATTTAAAAGCTTTACCTTTATTTAAGCAACCTATGAATACATAACCACCAGCAGGAGCAGCGTATCTCTTTTCCTTAAGAAGTTGACGCTTTGTAACTGTGTTTTGTCTATCCGCAATAAACATGACAGGCAATAAACATGACATGACATTTTAAAATTTCGAATTAGAAACATCACTTATTTAAAAAAAATATTTTTGGACATGTGGTGTTATGAAAATTGCCTCCTCAATTTTCCGTATTAATATGGAAGCGGTAATATTCCTTTAATTATGTATCTCCTGATCTAACAAAAAGTCTCAGCTCTCATTTGTTAACAATGTTTTCACCACTGTTATTCAAAATTATTTTAGTGCTCCCAGTTAGTTATTGATCTCCCTCCAAAAATGTTATTTCTATTTTTTTCAGAAACAGTATAAATTACTTGAGCTCGGTTGACACTCAACGCAGAGATGCCGATTTTGCTAGAGGGTAGATGGAGGGTGAGCGATTAAGCTAAGTGGTATATGAAACCATAAATTTGAGGACCCGTACCGTGCAGGGTGACTGTCGGCTTGCCGGCCATTGCCCACTTAAACGGGCCAATTAATAAATCGGTCAAAATCCTGTAAGAGTAAGGTAATAGGAGTTATTAATATTTAGCAGTCTCTATTTAGTCTGCTGTGTGGCTGCGGGGAAAGGGAGTTACAAATGATTGCTGTCGCTGGCAGGACGTCGGCCTGGCATATGGCGCATTGACATATCCACTGGACCACTATAAATTTCTAACAACCGTCAAGTAAACCAGGACCGTTTTATAGAATATAATCTTTTTATTAAAGCTGTTATAAGAATATTTTATAAAGTAAATAATAGAAAATTTAAATTCGACAATTACGTCTCATTAATAAACAGTTTGTAAAAGCATTTTAAATAAGTCTTATTTTTATTCATCGATCCTTAATGACAAAACATATGACAGTATTCTGTTTAGTAAACTTTTTACTGTATTATGTAACAAGTGCAGAAAGCAGTCTGCTATCTAAAGGTCTTAATTTTGCTATTACTCCTTCCAGAATTCCTACCGAAGAAATAGTTTCAAATGTGGAAGCGGCACTCCGCACAATTCCCAAAATTCCAGCCGACCGTATCCGCTTTGACGTCGCTAAATGTCTTGATACAGCCAAAATCCCAACTTCCAATATATCTCGTGAGGAATTCATAGCTCTCAAAAATCTCCGTTCTCTTTCTGAGATAATAATCCTTCCTGCAGACAAAGGTAATGCCACAGTCATCCTGGATACTCCTTCCTACATAGAGAAAGTAAACGACTTACTTAGGGATACATCCTGTTATAATACAATTTCTCGAGACCCCACCCCTAGAGTCGAACGCGAAATTTCCCATGCCATCAAACAATCCGATCTTTCCGATGATGTTAAGAAGTCCATAGTTCCGAAAAACTCCATCTGCCCCAGAATTTACGGTCTTTGCAAAATTCATAAAGACAACGTACCCTCTTCGTCCCATTGTGACTACGATTAACTATCCTACCTACAAACTCGCAAAGTACTTGTCGAATCAGTTTAAGACCTATACTGGTCGTACCTCTTCTTATGTCCGAAATTCCACACATTTCATCACCTTAATCTCCTCCCTCACGGTCGATCCCAAGACATTCTCGTCAGTTTCGATGTATCATCCCTATTTACCAATATCCCCATACATGACTCTCTAGTTGTTCTGCGAGATCACTTGACCAATGATAACAAGTCTTTGGTTTTGGCAGATCTTGCGGAAAAATGCCTCCTTTCAACATATTTTTTCTTTTAGAGGCAATTTCTACAAACAAATATCTGGAACACCAATGGGTTCTCCCCTTTCCCCTGTCGTTGCTGACATTTTTATGGAAGCCTTTGAGTCTTTAGCCCCTATAAATCTTACCACCTTAAAACCAAAAGTCTGGTTCCGCTACGTTGATGATACATTTTATCATCTGGCCCCATGGTCAACATACCCTTTCTCCCTTCCTATACCATCTTAACTCACAACATCCGAGTATAAAATTCACAATGGAAGTAGAAAATAATCGGTCCCTTCCCTTTCTCGATGCGTTAGTCACCTCCAAGCCCAATGGCCGATTGGGTCACTCTGTTTATAGAAAAAAAGACTCACACGAATCGTTACCTACATGCTTCATCACACCACCATCCTGCCCAAAAGAATTCTGTGATCAAATCTCTCATCCATCGGGCCATTTCGATTTCTGAATCCGACAACCTTAGAGAAGAAACTTGGCCATCTGCAAAAAACCCTTGTCGCCAACGGTTACTCCAAGTCCACAATTCAAAATATTACTCACCGACATCTACATCCCCCTTTACACCCTAGGACGACAAATTCAGAATCTTCGGGTAATACTTCCCGTATATTGGAAATGTCACTGATAGGATTGGCAAAATTCTTCGCAAAGAAGGTATCAGGACTACTTTTCGACCACCCAAGAAAATCTCACATTATCTACCCTCTCCTAAGGACCCATTACCGCCCCTATCTTCCTGTGGTGTCTATTCTATTCCTTGTTCATGTGGTCATGTGTATATTGGCGAAACTGGTCGTTCCGTCAAAACTCGGATTCAAGACCATCAAAGATGCATTCGATCAGGTCTTTTCTCACATTCTGCAGTTGCAGAACACTGCCAAGAAACCGGTCATTCCCTATTGTTCGAAAAAACCCATATTATTTCTAAGAGCCCCTTCTTTTATTCCAGGAAAATCCGCGAATCTCTAGAGATCCGAAAAAATCCACATAATATCAATCGAGAGGAAGGATACTACTTGTCTCCCATCTGGAATTTCAGTCTAGAGCCGCCGTCCGGTCCCGCTACCACGATGCAGCCACATGATTGGCCAGCGCGCGCTTCTTGACGTTCGCGCCACGGAGTGTGCCGATACGTCCCGACACGACAGGTCACCGCGACTATAAATAGAGTGGTACCGGAGTAATCGTCGGATTCACTCCCCGTCTCTCGACGCGTTAGTGTTCTGAGCTGTTGGACGTGAATCCCTGTCCTGGCATTTGGTTTTCACCTCTGGCTGCGTTGAGTAGTTGAGTTACTGTGACCAAATGCCCATCTTGGTAGTTAGTATTCGCCTCTGGTTGCGTTGAGTAACTGAGTTACCGTTGCTAACTACCCATCTTCCTGTCTTTTGTTTTCTTTTTCTTTGTTCTCCTGAAGAAGCTACATACAATTGTAGCGAAACGTCGAGATGAACCCACTTTTGGGTCACTCACAAATGACACGGTCCAAACCCGGAAGACGAATAAACTATAATTAAAATTATTTCAGTTAATAGATGTTCAGATAGACGCAAAATTTAATCTGAAATTTATTCCGAAAATAACAAAAATTTTTGGGCAAACGCTCCTTCAAATCAATACAATGACGTCTATAAGCCAAAGGTGTTCATCAGACATTTGGGTTGGATTTCCCTGAAATGTAAACACCAAAGAGGCGTACCCGGTTTCTTTTATATTACACTGTTTTATTAATTTATTAGGTGACACAAATGTAATAAAAAGAAATATAACTATTTTTAATATAATTGAAAGGAAATTGGCCGAACGAGGGCTCAGAAACCAGAAAAAGAATCTAATATTTCACTTTGTTAGTTTAGTTAGCATTTAACTTTGTTAGTTTTAAATATTTGTTTGCTTTGAGTGGAGTATAGACGATTAGGGGAATAAGAGAATAAGTAAGTTTTTTTTTGTTTTTTAATACTAATTGAATATTCGTCTACATAAATTACACTATTCGATATTGTAGATAGTTAGATATTGTTACACTTCGTTTAAATCACTTAATTTAAAAACCAACTTGTTTACAATACTAAACTCACTGAAAGTAATTATATACTTTAAAATCTGAATTATAACTGTTCTATAAACTATCAGCTCTATATTTATATCATGACTTCATATTTTTAAATCTAAGCTTTATATCTGTCATAACAGTATTTTAAAAATGGGGAGAATTTACCATTATACAATTCAGTACATTGGACCATTTAAATCGTCACCTTAACCGAATTTAAAACAGTCGTATATTCGTGGAATGGAGTTATACACTTCAACCTCAATGAATTAAATTATGTTGTAAGAAAATGACTGGAGAGCGCAGCAGCTGCTTAGTAAGAGCTATTATACTGACATTTGTGCTTGATCCAAGCAGTGCTGCATGTGATTACGCTGAGGCATCGCTGCTTTTTTTCGCATACTTTGTAAGAAATCAAATACTGCTAACAATCAGAACATTTTTTGTTCGGATCATATATCTTAAGGATGCAACCGTTTATAATATTAAATTCCTTCTATATTTTAGAAGGACCTTAAATTATTCGATGTAGAATTATGTATTTTTCAAAGTGATTTGGTGTATATTTTTTTATCGTAACCAGATCAAAGTGATTTGATGTATATTTTTTTATCGTAACTAGATCAGAGCTTTTTGACTTTTTGGCGTACGTTAAAGAAGTGTCTAAATACTTTATAGATAGATAGATATTTGCCATAGGTCACCTCCCACAAATAATTTCAAATAGACAGACAGTCACAACTGCGGAAAATAGTAAAAATAAAAGTTGCAGTTCAGAACAGTCCAAAAATTGTTGCTACCATCTTTTGCAAAGACGTCGAAACAATTAAATGAAGAGGATGTATTTAGTGAATATTTATGTCGAGCTCTGATTTCCTAATATACTGCTCTTAAAGCTATATAACAATAATTTCAATTGATTTCTTCAGCAGTATTATAAATTTATTATTTCGATCGATAAGACTTTCAGAAAATACAATGTCGATTCTTAATACTTGTCCGCCAAAGAAAAAATTATATCCGAAATGGGAAACAATTATTTTAATATTTGCTTAGATGAAACGAAGGATTCAGTAAGCCGGTATATGGTTTGTTTAATAATTGGGGTTGCTTAGTAATAACCAATTTTTAAAATCTCATTTATTTATTTGTTTTAACCTATTCTCTATCCTTCCATTGTTGGATATAGGTCTCCCCCAGTTCTCTTCATCTTTCCCTATCTTGAGCTGTTCTTTGCCATGTGGGACCTCCTTGTTTACTGATGTCATCTTTCCACCTCATCTGTGGTCTGCCTCTTGATCTCTTTGCATTGTATGGACGCCACTTTCCGATAGCATTGTTTTATAGTCCGTCTTGGAGACATCGCGTCTACTGTCTTTGTTCTGGTTCTGATCCACTGGTTACGTTTTCTATCTTTAAGTGATATACCCAACATTTGTCTCTCCATCGCTCTTTGTGCCTTCCTTATCCTATCCAAATTGGCCTGTGTAAATGTCCATGTCTGTGCCCCGTAGGTGAGCACCGGTAATATACAGGAGTTATATACCTTGCTGCGTAAGTATAGAGGAATTGTTTGATTTATTAGAACGTAGGAAAGTTTGCCGAACGCTGCCCATCCCATTTTTACTTGTCTCGATATTTCGGCTATTTGATTTTCTCTGTTAGCTCTGATTGCTTGTCCTAGATAGATATACGAATTTACCTGTTCTATTTTTTCTGTTTGTATTTTTATTGCCTCTTGGTCTTCCGTGTTTGTCATTTCTTTTGTTTTGTTGAAATTAATTTTTAGGCCTTTTTGCAGTGATTTTTCATGAAGTTCATTTAGCATTAATTCCAGTTCTTGTCGTTCCGAGTGGATCAGGAGTATATCATCCGCATATCTAAGGTGATTTAGGTATTTTGCGTTAATACATATTCCTCTGTTTTTCCAATCTGTTGATTTTATTATGTCTTTAAGGGTCAAGGTAAACAGTTTAGGTGAAATTATATCGCCTTGTCGGACTCCTCTTTGAACTTTTATATTATCCGTTTTTAATTTGTCGTCCAGAATTACGGTCATGGTTGCGTTTTGGTAAATATCATGTATCAATTGTCGGTATCTTGAATCTTTTCTACTATTGACCAGAGCTTCTTCAACCGCCCAGTGTTCAATGCTGTCGAAAGCCTTTTCATAATCTTCGAATGCTAAGTACAGCGGAAGGTTGTATTCATTGGTTTTCTCAATTAAGATTTTAAGCGCATGTAGATGGTCGATTGTGCTGTATCCTTTCCTGAATCCGGCCTGTTCCACTGGTTGGTAGTTATCAAGTTTATAGGTTAGTCGGTTGTTTATTATTCTTGTGAAGGTTTTATATAGTTGTGACAAAAGGGAAATAGGACGGTAGTTGTTTAGGTCTGTTCGGTCTCCTTTCTTATGTATTAAGATTGTGTTGGCATTTCTCCATTGTTTAGGTATTTTCCCTTCAAACAGATATTTGTTGAACAGTATTTTTAGCATTTTTTTTTTTCGTGTCTCCTCCTTCTTTTAGCAATTCCGCCAGTATTTTGTCCTCACCGGCCGCTTTATTTCTTTTCATGTCGTTTATGGATTTTTCGATTTCATCTTCAGTTATTTCTGGTAATACCTCTGAGCCAACATTTTGTATTTTCCTCGAGAGATTCTGTTTAGATGATAGTGGTGGGTCATTTTTAGAACTGTATAGGTCTGTGTAATATCTTTCTGTGATTTTTACTATTTCTCCTAGATCTCTTTCGTCATTGTTCTCAGCTTTAAGCATGATTAATTTTCTTTTTCCTATATTTGTCTTCATTGTTTTAAAACTTTTGTTTTTCTCTATGATTTTCTTAATGCGATCTTCTTGGTATTTCTTTAAATCTTCCTTTATCTGTTTTCTTATGGTTTTGTTCAGTTCGGTAAACTCCACTGTATTTCTTTTGTTATCATTCAGGAGTTGTCGTCGTTTTTTTAGCATATCTTGTGATTTAGCGCTAATTTTTTGTTGTTTTAACTTTTGTTTATTAGCAATCTTCAGGCCTGCTTCTAGTAGTTCTGTTGTTATTTTATCGTTTAATTCGTCTAGTTGCAAATCCTTTAGCTGTGATATGTCACTTCTTTTTAGCTGATTTATGTATTGTTCTTTATGTTCTTTAAGAAGTTCTGTATCTATCTTCTTTTTAGATGGTTTAAATTTTTGTCTGTCTGTTGTGGCGTTAATTTTTATTTTGGCTCTAACAATTCTGTGATCATTTCCTACGGAAATCATGTTTATGACCGTAACGTCTTGTACTATGTTCTTTTCTTTGGATAGGATGTAATCAATCTCATTTTTTGTTAAACCATTTGGCGCGAACCACGTCCATTTTCTCTATGGTTTTTTATTGAAAAAGGTATTCATTCAAAAAATTCATTCAAAAGGTATTTCTTTTTATTTTAAAATCTCATTTAATAGCTTTAAAACAAGTAGATTAAACAAAGTCTTTAACTATTACACGTTTTATTCATGAATAATTGTGTTTCATCTTCCAACTGCTGTACCTTGCGAAAAATTCTTTCCTATATGGTGAAAGCAGGATAAAACTTTCAAATATTTTATTTCAAAATGATTTATTTAACATATTTAGGCCATATTAATAGGGTTGCTGAAAAGACTTTTATCTTGTCTATATTTTAACTTTCAAGTTTTAAAAAAATATTTGTTAGGGCGACATTAACAGTTCAAGTGTATAAAGATTGGCTTTCTAATACACCACTTTCTTCACAACTAGTGGTAACAAGATGTGAAATCTTGTTAGAGACTCTATTTTTTACGTCTATCATTTTGAAGAGATTTAAAGTTTTGAATTTTCTGATAACAGCAAATTTTTCTAATCAAAGAACATTACATACAAAAAACATAAAAATGAAATCGTTACACGAGAAATCTATTTTCTTGCAAATTATGCTGTTGTACCTGAATCACTTAATAAATTACATAAACCTTACAATCCTCTTTCAGAAAGTGAGGCTTTAGTGAATACATTTATCTTTTTAAGTGAATACATTTATCTTTTTAAGGGAAAAATTGCAGCGCAAATGTTACGAAAGTTAAATAATAAAATTGATAAAAATATAAGATTTGTCACGGGTGTTGAAATGGCAAATATTTCGGAAGCTACAAATGCATCTGCTTCTTCTTCTTTAAGTGCCGTCTCCTCGACGAAGGTTGGTAATCATCATGGATGTTCTGACCTTCCAGGCAGCTGCTCTGAACAATTGCCTTGAGCTGCAACCAAACCACTTTTTCACGTTTTTCAACCAGGAAACGCGTCTTCTTCATACGCTTCTCCTACGCTCTATTTTTCCTTGAATTATAAGTCTCAAGATGTTGTATCTTTCACCTCTCATCACATGTCCGAGATATTGCAATTCCCATTTTTTTATTGTATTTTCTATTTCTCTCTCTCTCTCTGCATATTCTTCTTAACACTTCTGTATTCGTGACTCTATCTACTCATGGAATCCTTATGGTGGTGGTTTATGAAAATAATCAATTTGGTTTCAAACGATTTTATCGACCTTGTCAGCTGGTTATTTCCAAGTATAAAGTCGTCGGTTAGGCAGTTTGCGTTTTTTTCAACGTAAAATATGTTTCTATCACATCAGTTGATATCGAAAGAATTTTTTCTATTTATAAATATCTATATTCTGACCGAAAACGTGAGAATCACACCAGAAAATTTTTTCCAAGTTCCAAAAAATATCGTAAGAAAAATTCAACTTTAATCTGCAGCTTTCGGTACTGATGATTATTATGTTTTCTGAAATTTCCCAAATTTTAAAGTTTTAATCCCCACTTTTCCAGTTTGAGGGCTTTTGATAGTAAAAAAGTGTTAGTATTTTGATCACCACAATTCAGCTGTAGCTTATTTATTTTGTTTTGTATTCAAAGTAAAGTACGTGAAACATAGTTTTTGCTTACAATATTTAAGTGCGTTTTCAAATTAAGCCATATTTCCTGTTTATTTTCACTTCTTAAGCCTATTTCTGAAAATATTAGGGTCGGTTCTGCATAAGTTCGTATTGTTGGGCCAGTAAAGTGTGAAATTCAGCAATCATGAGAGTTATTGAGAATGGTCTACTGTAAATTATGTGAGGGTGGCCCGGCTCCTTTAAAACTGTACATTTGTCAACGGATATGTACGCACTAAGCATGTTTTATAGGGTAATTCGTACGTCTGTCCACTCTACCCCATAATGCTGACCCTTCCCTTCCTATATTTCGCCCTTTTGCAAATGAAAAATGTAGTCACCGTCTTATTCGGATTTGTTTTAAGATGGATAAAAGGATAATATATTATGAAGTATAAAAATATACAATGGAATTGAAAAATACGATAAAGCTTTACATCCCATAAGAAATTGAAACCAAGGACAACATTTGAAACTTAAATGTAAATATTACGTAAATGAAAATTCTGAATTAGTTAGAATGAAACTTTTATGCTCAAACTACAACATGACATGTTTCGACTTTATTGCGGACTTATCAGGTAGTGTCAGAACTGAAGACAGGTTCGGAGAGAGAAGGAAAGGATATTTATACAAATTTCACATTTAACTGTTCTCTTCTGTTGTTCTGATGTCATAGAATATAATGATTCATATATTGATATGTGTCTTCCTCACAGTTTCTAAACCCATTATATATTTCCCCAGTATCACAACCATAGATCACAACCCAGTAATGACCAAAATTAGGATCAAAATGAAAATAATAAAACGAAGAACAACAAATGCAAAAATCGATACAAGTAAATTAAGAACTCACTCATAAGGCAACGCCTGGCAGATGAAATCAACAACGGATTAATGAATGTTAAAGAATAAATTCTGCAAACTACTGAGACGGATAAAAATGGTTATTAATAAAGACAGAAATAGATAAAAGTCAAAAAGAAATTCCAATACCAACCAGATATAAAAAGAAGCAATGGATGACGCAAAAATTTTTAGATTTAATAGAAGAAAGGCGTCAATATAAAAACAAAGATGATCAGATGTACAAAAAAGTGGATAAATAAATAAAATACAGAATTAATAAAGCGAAAGAACAATGGTTAAAAGAACAATGCGCAAAGAAATAGAAGAATACCAGAAAATACATGATAGTCTTAAAACACATAAAAAAGTAAAGAATTAACTCACAACAATAGAACAAGAAAACCGGGAATACTGAAAGATGAAAATGGGAAACTTGTGTTGAATAATAAGGACAAATTAAAGTGATGGACAGAACACATCAATGAACTGTTCAAAGACAATAGAACAGAGCAGATGGAGATAAAAGTAGACGAGGATATGGTTTTAAAGATATTAAAAGAGGAAATTAAAATAGCAATTAAAAACAGCAAAAATGGTAAAGCAGTAGGACCAGACCAAATCCCTATAGAAATCTTAAAATGCATAAATGATGAAACTTTAGACATTATAGTAGTCTTATTTAATTCAGTATACAAACCAAGACACATACCGAAACAATGGTTACTCTTCACCTTTTGTGCTATCCCTAAAAATACAAACGCTAAATATTGCAGTGAATACAGAACAATATCACTAATAAGTCACATTCTCACATTATTCTTGAAAATAATGCATGATCGTATAAATAAAAAACTGGAAGAAGGAATAAATAATAGTCAGTTTGGGTTCAGAAACGGACTAGGAACCAGATAAGCGTTATTTGCTTTTATTGTGTTAGCTCAACGATGCATGGATATGAATGTTAATGTGCATGTTTGTTACGTTGATTTTGAAAAAGCATTTGACAAAGTAAGACATGAAAAATTAGTCCAAATTGTAAAGACAACAAAGATCATAGAGAGACCATAGAGACTTATAACAATACGCTAATGGACGAAATTACGAATAATAACAAACCACTAATGGAATCAAAAAGCACAAATCGTAATAAATAACGAACCCAGTCCAGAAATTGAAATCAGGAGAGGAGTTAGGCAGGGATGTATTATGTCCCCATTACTATTTAATGTATATAGTGAAGCCATTTTTAAAGAAGCATTACTATACAAATACCCAGGAACCTGGATTTCAGACAATAATGATCAAACAACCAAAATAGGAGCCAGGATAGAAATAGCAGGAAATGCGTTTGTAAAAATGAAAACAATTCTCTGCAACAAAGACCTTAGACTAGAACTGAGAGTAAGAGCACTGAGATGCTACGTGCTTTCGATACTGCAATATGGATTTGAAAGCTGGTTTAAGGGACTGGTTTAAATGCAGTTCTATAGAACTTTTCAGAGCAGCAGTAGATAAAGTAAAGATATGTGATGGTGATATCCAACCTCCGATTGCGAGACGCCACTTAAAGAAGAAGACTAGCTCTTCGCAGGAGACTAAAAATTTCTTGTTTATTTGCTGCTATAAATGTAGTGTCATCAGCAAATCTTTAGTTGGAGATTATCCTACCAGCTAGTGTTGCTCCACTGGCCCATCCATCTAAAGCCATCCTTCATGTTCACCATAAATGTTGACTAAGTCGATGACAACACGCATCCTTTCTTTTCGCGCATAGTTTCTTTTTTGTGTAGCGGGATATAAATTGAGGTCATCGAGCAATAAGACAAAAGAGGGAATCTAATCCTTATGAAAAGACCAAAAAAGTGGCCTCTGATGGCGGACATATCCGGAAATGCGAATGCGCAAAATTTAAATTTTCCGACACTTATCAACAGTAGCTATATAATATTTTTCAGAATGTGTCCTAGACGAGAAAGTTTTAATTAATTATTAATGATAAGAGTCTAAAATGCGACACAATTGTTCAAAAACGTCAATATAAATAAGATTTCATGTGACATTTGGGACAAACAATAACATAACCCAACTAAATTTGATGTCAAACAAGGAGAGAGACTCTCTTTCCTTGTTTAATGTGGCCTCTAAAGATCGCACTTCCTGTCTAACAATATGTTTGCCCCCACTACCTTTACATTCCCTCTATTGTCTTTTTGCTCGATGATTGAGGTACACCAATCAGGTGGCCATTTTTTTTAATTCTAAATAGCGACACAGATAAAATGAATGATATGTAATCCTTTTTTACCTGGTACCTAATTATAGTGTTTCACCTGGTATTGAATTAATGCCTGGAGATTTATATCTCTTTAGCGACTTAACTGTATCTTTGACTTTAGCGTGTTAGATAGTAGGTTCTCTAGGGTAGTCAGAGGGCCACTGATTTTCTGCTAATACCTCGTTATTTTTATATAGCTAGTCACAGTAGTTTTGCCATGTTTCCAATATTTCATCAGTATTGGTCTTTAGATTACCTTTCCTATCTATTACAGACCACGTTTGAGATTTATACATGTAAATCATGGAGAGGAACAAAAGTTTAAAAACAATGAAGACAAATATAGGAAAAAGAAAACTAACCATGCTTAAAGCGGAGAACAATGAAGAAAGAGATCTAGGAGAAATAGTAAAAATCACAGAAAGATATTATACAGACCTATACAGTTCTAAAAATTACCCACCACTATCATCTAAACAGAATCTCTGGAGGAAAATACAAAATGTTGGCTCAGAGGTATTACCAGAAATAACTGAAGATGAAATCGAAAAATACATAAACGACATGAAAAGAAATAAAGCGGCCGGTGAGGACAAAATACTGGCGGAACTGCTAAAAGAAGGAAGAGACACCAAAAAAAAATGTTAAAAATACTGTTCAATAAATGTATGTTTGAAGGTAAAACACCTAAACAATGGAGAAATGCCAACACAATCTTAATACATAAGAAAGAAGACCGAATAGACCTAAACAACTACCGTCCTATTTCCCTTTTATCACAACTATATAAAACCTTCACAAGAATAATAAATAACCGACTAACCTATAAAGTTGATAACTACCAACCAGTGGAACAGGCCGGATTCAGGAAAGGATACAGCACAAACGACCATCTACTTGCGCTTAAAATCTTAATTGAGAAAACCAACGAATACAACCTTCCGCTGTACTTAGCATTCGTAGATTATGAATAGGCTTTCGACAGCATTGAACACTGGGCGGTTGAAGAAGCTATGGTCAATAGTAGAATAAATTCAAGATACCGACAATTGATACATGATATTTACCAAAACGCAACCATGACCGTAATTCTGGACGACAAATTAATAACGGATAATATAAAAGTTAAACGAGGAGTCCGACAAGGCAATATAATTTCACCTAAACTGTTTACCTTGACCCTCGAAGACATAATAAATAAAATCAACAGATTGGGAAAACAGAGGAATATGTATTAACGGAAAATACCTGAATGACCTTAGATATGTGGATGATATACTCCTGATCTCCTCGGAACGATAAGAACTGGAATTAATGCTGAATGAACTTCATGAAAAATCACTGCAAAAAGGCCTAAAAATTAACTTCAACAAAACAAAAGTAATAACAAACCCGGAAGACCAAGAGGCAATAAAAATACAAAGAGAAAAAATAGAACAGGTAAATGAGTATATCTATCTAGGACAAGCAATCAGAGCTAACAGAGAAAATCAAACAGCCGAAATATCGAGACGAGTAAGAATGGGATGGGCAGCGTTCGGCAAACTTTCTTACATTCTTAAAAATCAAACAATCCCTCTATACTTACGAAGCAAGGTATATAACTCCTGTATAATACCGGTGCTCACCTACGGAGCACAGACATGGACATTTACACAAGCCAATTTGGATAGGATAAGGAAGGCACAAAGAGCGATGGAGAGACAAATGTTGGGTATATCACTTAAAGATAGAAAACGTAACTAGTGGATCAGAACCAAAACAAAGACAGTGGGCGCGATAGAACAAGCAGCAAAACTGAAATGGAAATGGGCTGGACACAATGAACGTCTCCAAGACGGACGATGGAACAATGCCATCGGAAAGTGGTGTCCATACAATGCAAAGGGATCAAGAGGCAGACCACAGATGAGGTGGAAAGATGACATCAGGAAACAAAGGAGGTCCCACATGGCAGAGAACAGCTCAGATAGGGAAAGATGGAGAGAACTGGGGGAGACCTATATCCAACAATGGAAGGATAGAGAATAGGTTAAAAAAAAGGTACATGTAATAATGACCTTGAAATGCGCAGCGTATCTTTGGTGTAGGGAACCAAAAATTAGCGTACGTCTCCCAGACGTCACGTTAATACTTAAGGATTAAAAATATGTAAGATTTTAAAAATGCTAAAGAATACGAAATAAATCCAAAGATAAGAAGTAACCTCAACAAGTTACAAAAAAATGTAAAGTAGTCTTTTTTTTACAAAAAGGGTCCCTAACGTAGATTTGTAATTTGATTGTTGCCGATGGCTAACTAAAAATAATACGTTTGGTTTAAAATTAAAACACGACAAATACTAAAAAACGAAAAAAAAACAGAGAGTAGGTAATTACTTAACAAGTGGGCATCTAGACATAACATACATTATGCCGTATATATAACTCAGACAACAGTACTTCGTAAACACTACATTTAGGTTATTTTCTTCAAGGTTAAACTGAAAAAAAAAACAAACATAGAACTTTAGTAAAGTATATTACCAGTGGGAGCATTGATTTGCCTTTTTAGAATTCGAAGTGATTTGTTTAAAATACCACAAAGCAAACTTTTTACATAGAAAAAACAATAGAAATTTTAAAGTCTTAAATAAAATATCGACTAATTAATAATTGTAAATATTTTAAAAAATATGATATAATACTTTATAAAATATACATGAATTTTTTTATGGTGTTCTTTGTGTAGGAGAACAGAAACCTGCTATAAACAAAATAAATAAACAGATAACTCTAAATAAACATCCCTATAACTATTACATCAAGGTAAAGCACTTTTAAAATATCTGCTCTAGCCTTCGGTCCATAAGCGTTCCTGTGTAAACATCTTCAGAAATAATTTAATTTCTCTCCAGGAATTTACTATTGACTGATGACCCCTCTGGCGATGTGGACTTATCGGGATTCCCAATAAACAACCCTATGAGGGTCTTGGAATTGTTGGTAAATCGAACAGTGCAAAACAAACAGTAGTTCTTGGATGGCGGCAATCTGATATTTCTCTTTACTTACTACCTCCTCTCGTCTAAGTATCAACATGTCTATATTTGTACGTGGGGATGGTCAGAGATCCCTTCTACACTCAGAGAAAGATGATGTATTGGTTTATGACTCCTGTTAACAGTTAGCTCTAATACCATTGGTCAGTATTTATTTAATTTGTGATAAAGCTTGATTTAAGATATTTACCACAATTGTTGAAAACAAACAATGTCTACCTATATTTAGTTTAAACAGAACTGTCTATTATAAAATGGTATTGGTCTATTAGCATAATGTGCTATGGTCTAATCACTAAAATTTACGAATGCTACGGAAAAATGTAGAATTTTAACCCTGCGTTGGTGTGGTGCCTGAAACTTATGTGCCTGGTGTGGTGGGGTGGGACATACCCCATAGCAGAATATGTCTTGGAAAACTCAATATTTGAGTATCTGCATTAAAAGTATATACATTTCATTTGAATATTTGAAATAGTGTGTACTATAAAAAAATTGAAAAAGTATCAGCTCAAACAGTTTATTGCACAGTTCAAAAATAGCAGAAATAGCAGCTTAAAACCATTACATTTTTCTGAAATGAAAAAAAAACTAAAGACTTCTAAAAGCACATTTTTCTTTATTTACTTATAAATTAGTAAACATTATAAAGAAAAATACGGACATCAACACAATTAACATCATTTACTGACTTTCCTCGTTGATGCAAGTATCACATTTGAAACATGCATGTTCTAAACAACCAAAAGGCCTACAATCATAACACACGTAGCGACTTTTTCTGTCTCTTGTTCTGGGGCACACCACACATCTACCTTGTACTTTCTGACGTTTAGGCAACGGTTCATCACAATCTGCAGTCTTATAGCCAGGTGTCTCACGCAGTTTTCTCGGCAACCGAGGATTGTGTTGCCTTTCTTCCATATAATCTGCTATGAGTGACAAACTAAGAGATTTCAAATATTTTCGACGCTTCAGTGTATAGTTATTATTGTTGATCTTATAGATTACTTGGGAGTTAATTCCACACATATTCAAGAGCGCATAGAACACCGTCAACGGCCACCTTCTGCTGTTACGGGAAACGTCGTTTGTACCTGATAACTGGTCAACGGTGTCAACCCCTCCCTTAGTAACATTGTAGAATGTGATTATTTCTGGCTTCCAGAAATATGATTGTGTTGATAACAAAAGAACATTTTTGTTTTTCTTTGGGATATAGGATACTAAGGTCGTATTTTTTTGGAAACCAAAAAGTGTAGAATACTGTTCTCGATTCTTTGTATTGACCATTGTGAAAGGAATTTGCTTCTTATTCTTTCGGACAGTACCCACAGATGTTAACTGGTGTTCTTCAAGAAGTTGTTGCATTAATGGATAATTAGTGAACCAATTATCAAATGTGATACTTCGTTTGCTGCCAGACACTGGTGAAATCAATCTTAAAACTACATCTGTAGGCTTTGTACTCAGTTTGAAAGGACCATCCGGTTGAGAACCACAATAAATTTCCAAGTTTGTAGTATAATAACATCTTGAATCGACTAAACCAAAGATTTTGATTCAATAACGAGCCGGTTTATTCGGAATGTATTGCCAAAAAGCGCACCTGCCACGAAATGCCTCCAATTTTTCATCAATAGTGAGATACATTCCAGGTGTATAGGCAGACTGAAAATTGTCAACTACTCTTTCGAAAACACTTCTAATTGGGGCTAATTTATCGATTTTGATTCTATCTACGCGCGTAGCTCCATTGTCAAACCGCAAGCACCTTAGCAGAAATTGAAAGCGTTTTAGAGACATAGTTTTCTTGAATATTGGCATTTCTGTGCCGTCGTTTGCCCAGAAATCTTCAAGGTTTCGCCGAGACGATCGATGAATTCCTGCCAAATAAAGTAATCCAACGACAGCCTTGATTTCTTGCTCGGAGGTCTCTTTTACTACGTATTGGTGCCCATCGTTGTAACGTTCACTTACTGAATTGATTTTCTCATTAGTATGTTTTACAATATCAGCAATGAGTGTGTCATCCATGAAAAGCTTCCAATAATCAATTGCAGTTTTAGCTTCTTTAGCGTGTCGTTTCACGCCAAGCAATTGAGAAATTATATTTTCGGCTCTAGTGCGAACCGATCGTACTTCTACCTTCTTAGCCCATTTAGTCACTTTATCTCTGCCCAAATAATATCTACCTAATGTACTCACATCATCTCCATTCTCTTGTTCACTTTCATCTTCGTCGCCATCTTGTTCTGTGTCTGTGGCATGAGAACTTTCACTAACATTGTCGAACTGCACTTCGTCTTCGGAATCAGGAATAGCACCATCTTCATCGCTTTGTACCTCTTCCCAGAATCTTAGCAATCTCGCTTGCTCTTGTTCATAAGTACACATATTTATAACAAATTTTGAGCACAAAAACCAGAGTAAAAAGTAAAAAACCACGTGAAATTCGGAAAAAATGTCCAGCGTCAACAATGATAAACTGACTGACGGCAGAGGTGTGGTGGGGTGTGACATACCCTTGCGGCATATTATGACATCTATATAAATCAGTATTGAAGAAATTATGAAAATAACAATGCTACTCGATCGAATGATGTTTTAGTAACAGCTACTGAACAATAGAAGGCGGTAAGGTGCTGTTTTTGAGAGAAATTCCGTTTTTTGCATGCGTGGGGTGTATCATACCCCACCACACCAACGCAGGGTTAAGATGAAAGATCTTTTCTTGTATTAATCGTTTATAGATGTTTAATACTAGCATAACTGTTCCGATTTAATTATTTTCTGCCCTAAAAAATCCTTTAATACTAAGGACAGTTAAGATTTAATTTCAATACAGAGCACCACCAATCGCTTATACATATTTTATCTTTTGGGTTCCTCAGAGTGAAGTTGTGGTAAGCTCTCTAAATGAAACAAAATCTTTCTGTCATATTAGCAAATATTTTAAAAAATGAAATCGATTTGCGATGGGGGTTTGCCTAGATAAAGTGGCGTGTTATGGAATATGCAAATTGTAGATTCCTCATGTCAGCTGATTTATCATCTGTTTGCTTTGCAAATTGTAGAAAGCACAGATTTGTCATTTTCCAGAATTATTGATTTCAAACGTAAAAATCTTCGGATTTTTATTGCTTTTTGAATAAATGAATGAATGAAACAATAAGTTGGATGAGTATTTTTTGTATTGAATCATATGGGTTACTATTGAGTTTGAAACATTAAAAAATTACTTATTACCAATAATTTTTACTAATATATTTAAATAATTTATGTACCATATTTCTTATTTATTAATTTAGTTGAAAACCACAGTTCCGCCACTGATTTTTGATTTTTTTTTGTAAATAATCATTATCTCTAATTTGAGGTGATTTAGATATTTATTGAATGACATCGAAGGCCACTTTCACAGATTCTCTCAATTACCATATTGACAACAGATTTTATCCCTGTAAGTCCCTTTTGTAACTGTAGGTCGGTGTCAATTATATCTTTTTTATTTTGCTCTGCGCTGTTGTATTGAAAACATCAGTTGCACCATGTTTTCTAAATCAAACATAAAAGTAGAATAAACGTGCTAGATCGATCAAGTGATACTGCTTTTTGAAAATTATAAAAACATCATTTATGGACTTAACTTTTTTCTTCTAAACGTTCTTGTTGGTTAATAGATCTATATTCTGCGGTCAATTATCTTAGTTTTTTCTGGTCTTGTTATAAATATATACAGTGCGGACCAAAAGTTTTAAACCGCCTAATTATCTCTTAAACGGATGGTCCAAATTGTACAAAAACTGGTATACGCCCATTATGCAATATGAAGATTTGAAATTTGACGTTTGTAACGTTGTAATATAAAGAATGTTAGATTTGATACTTGCAATGTTGCCGTATTTACCATTTTTCGTATATTAGTTACTTTGGTTTGGCACAGTACTTTCATCATCTTAAAAATATGGTTAAAAACTGATAAAAGGCAAAATCGTTTTAATAAATATTTTGATCAAAACATTGCTAAATTAGTACCTAATTCATTCTATCTGATATATATTTTTTTCAAATTCAATCTAACTTGCCTTTTTTAGTTTTCATTTTTTGGGTTGGTATTGCATTTGTATTTAAATGATTTGTATGTTTTATTAAGATTGGAAAGTGCTCATTACTATATAAATATTTTGTTCCGTCGGAGGCATGGGTTCATCATCATCATCATCATCATGGTGGTACAGCCCTTAGAGGGCCTCGACCTTCTCAAGCTTTCTACGCCATTCTGTTTTGTCCCTTGCTTGAATTTTCCAGTTGCCGACTCCGATCTTCTCCGCATCTTGTGTTACCCCATCCATCCACCTCAGCTTTGGTCTACCCCGTCGTCTCATTCCCACAGGTTGCGCTGTTAGAATCTTTTTTATCATGTTCGATTCAGGGCCCGGGCTACATGTCCTGCCCACAGCAGGCGGTTTCGCTTAATTATAGTGGTAATATCTTTACCACCAAACGTATGCTTGTAGATATTCTGAAGTTCGAAATTATATCTACGCCTCCATATTCCGTTCTCACAGACCGCTCCAAATATCTTGCGTAGCACCTTTCTTTCAAAAATGGATAGAGCGGATTCATCTGTTTTCGTTAGCGTCCATGCCTCTGATCCGTATGTGAGAACGGGGACTATCAGTGTTCAATACAGCCTTATACGAGTTTTTTGAGACAGACGTTTGATAGCTAAGTACTTTGATAGACCATAATAACACCTGTTTGCAATTATTATTCGCCTTTTTATTTCCTCAGATGTATTATTATTGGGGTTAACCGATGTCCCTAGATATATGAACTCTTTGACTGCTTCGAAGTTTTGGTCATTGATGATTAAATTTGTGTCAACATTTCCAGCTCTTGTGTTTGTGTTAGTCGCCATGGATTTGGTTTTATTTTGATTTATATGTAACCCCATTCGTTCTGCTGCTGCTACTAGCTCGGTTAGGATTTCCGCAATTCTCGCCCTAGTTCTTGTTATAATGTCCACGTCGTCTGCATATGCTAGAATTTGGACTGATCTATTATATATTGTTCCCCTGCTATCTAAATTAGCGTCTCGTACAACTTTTTCTAAGGCGACATTAAAAAGTTGACACGCCAGCGCATCTCCCTGCCTTAACCCCCTATGTATTTGAAATGGGGTTGACGAGTCGTTTTGAATTTTTACTGCTGATAGCATCTTCGCCATTGTCACTTTTATCAAACATATGAGTTTTTTTGGAATTCCTAACTCATTTATAGCGTTGTAAAGACTTGGTTCTTAAGACACTGTCATATGCCGCTTTAAAATCGACAAAAATATGATACATATCTATGTTAAACTCTTGCGCTTTTTCGAGGATCTGTCGTAGTGTAAAGATTTTTTCCCTCTGTGTTGTTTTATTTGATTCCCGTGTAATGTTATGGCCATTAAAATCTCCCATGATTGGTCGAGGTGAGGGAATTTGTTGGAGAAGATTAAGTAGTTTGGGTTAAGTTACGAGTTTCGTCTGGTGAAACATAAATGATACAAATATTGAACTTTACTGGTATATTTGACTTTATATATAGATCTACTCCTTCACTGGCGTAGTTCTGATTGGGTCGGTTGGTGCAAAATCCAGTGTAACCTTTCAGGTTGTGAGTTGAGTTATTTTTAAAATGCATTTCTTGCATCAAATGCGTTCAAATATTTACAGGGAAGCTCGTTCCATAAAGAGTTGTGAAGACGCAGCAATGAATGATAAGACGTTAAAATGCATTACCATGATGTCACATGAAATAATATGATACAAATATTGAACTTTACTGGGGCCAGTACTATTACAGCCACTGCTTCGTTATTATTTAAAAGGTTTATACTTTGGACAGGTATATTTGACTTTATGTATAGAGCTACTCCTTCACTGGCGTAGTTCTGATTGGGTCGGTTGGTGCAAAATCCAGTGTAACCTTTCAGGTTGTGAGTTGAGTTATTTTTAAAATGCGTTTCTTGTAAATAAATTTTAAAAAATTATGACGCATTTTATTCCTGTATTTAATTAATTAAAAGGGAACTAGTTGGATATTGAATTATAAATTTTCCAAATCTTGTTGATTCCACCATAAGAAATGTTTTTTATGGATAATTCTTCCAGTATTATATTCATTACTGCATATTCGTCTGTTGTTTGTATTATTTGTTCACACGGTATTCAGGTAACCTTTTTTTTAATGTTCTCATTGCTACATGAATAAAATGTAGAAAGCCAGCAAAACATTTAAATTCGAAGAATGAAATTGTGGTCCAAACGGCATCTCCTTGGCTTCTCCATTAGGTCGTTTACTATATCCCGTTTTATTTACGATTTAAATTGATCCTCTCCTGCTTTAATAAGGAATACTTAAATAAATGCCTCTATATATTAGACTTAATTTATTTAGGCACCTCTTGAAATCGCACATTTTCGCGTAATCACAAATAGAATCTTCAGAGCTTGAGTGTGCCCCTTCGAATCTTCCACTAAGTGTTCTTCTGAAAGGTAGAATTATTATGAAAGTCTGACGAAAGAATAAATTACTTAAAAAGAAGTTTATTTTAATGAAATAAAAAATGTTGATATGTTGATAAGACCTTTGATGATTTGGTATAATATTTTAATTTCATGTTGTCCCAGTGATAATTTAAATTCATTGGATGGTGAAAGATTATGTCATATAATTAAATAAACTATTCTCAAATCATGTCGTTCCAGGAAAGTATCTCAGAAATACTGACAAATACTGACTTTTAAAAAGTTTCTTAATATTGTTGAAGAAGCTATTTTCTTGTGGCATTTTAAATTAATTACTATTTAACTGGGAGTAAGCCACAATTAAAGATAAAAATACGTTTATTGACGTTTCAATTTCCACTTCGGAAATCGTTCTCTGATTTCCGATTTCTGAAGTGGAAATTGAAACGTCAATAAACGTATTTTTATCTTTAATTGTGGCTTATTCCCAGTTAAATAGTAATTAATTTTAAAAAGTTGTATTAGCACATCTATACTATTAGTATAGACGTGCATATGCAATTGAAAATACACATACACACATACATATAATGTCGGCTGACCTGCATCGCTCTCAAATGCTTCTTCAGCCATCGTTTTCTTGGTCTATTTGTCCTTCGTAAGGGTCTGTCCGTCCATAGGATCCCAATGGGGACATTTATTTCCACATGTCTAATCTATTCAATATTACACACCTAACTAAATGCTCCCCTTCTCTCAACTCCTCAATTTTAAAGTGACTTTCAATGTTGCACAAGGTAGCGTCCATCAGCGATCCGTATTTCCTTTATTAAAGTACTTATCTTCCAAAAAATCAAAGACAGTACTTATTTGCCTTTTTCATCTCCCAGATTTCAGCAGCGAAGGTAATAACTGATCTATCAAACTTATGTACAACTTAATTCTAACTCTTTTGGTCAGCAACGTAGACTTTAATTACCAGACTAGCCCTTCTTTGCTAATATAATCCTTTTTAAGATCTTCTGACTTACTTTATTATATAAGTCAATCGGTGATCCTAAATACGCAAAAGACAACCTCCAGAGATAACGTTCGAAGACTTTATTCTTGTTTGGTCCACAGATATTCTCACATGTTTAGCGGTACAAGATCTGGATCAACCAGCCTTATGTCGTCCGCGTAAGCGCATACCCTTTGTTTAATATCGTCTATTAAACAATGGATTTATAGCCTCGTGTAAATAATGTTAATTTTCTCAAATATTTTTATTGCATGTGTAGCCTAAAATAATCTGGACAAAGACAAAAGAGTCGGTCAAAAGCAAACCGTTGTCAATAAGACGGTCAATTGCGTTTAGTGATTTTACTTTAATCCAGAACTACAATTGGTTCCTGTATTAATAGAATAACTAATTCGTAACTAATTCGAATCAGAATATTTTTATCTATACTACCTCTACTAGGACGATACCTACACTGATACTATAGTAATATCTTTCCGTATGCAACGTTAATTAGCCCACCTTTGTTGCGCATTGGAAAAATAAGACCTATTCTTCATTTATCGGGCATTTATTCATTGTCTTAGATAACGCACAACTGTTGAAGGACAGTTGCCAAACCTTGTCCACCTAATTTTAAAATCTGTTTCAGCAAGTTTACCATTTCCCAGCCTCATGATTGCTTGACCTATATCCTCCAAGCATGACTACTCAATCTGCGGTTTTATATGGCCTAGTCATAACAAATTTATTATGTTGTTTAGACTTTGGTCGATGATTTATCTGTCTGTATGCATTGTTGCTTTCCGCATATACGATAACCTCTATATAACATAAGAGGCCAACAGAGAGGCAGGAGAATGTCTATGTTCAATCTAGAACCCGCTATTTTCTCCCTTTCGCCTTTGGTATGTATATTACCAGAAACAAATATTAAGCAAGAAAACTATATGAAACTATATTTAAAACAAGTAAAATCAATAAACAAATATTTGTTTATTGATAATAAACATAAAATAAATAAAATTGATAATAAAATAAAAGGTTTATTGTTTGATGGTGTCTTGAGTTTTTTTAAGTCAAATCTTGGCTAACTATACGGACAGAAACAAAACTAACAGAAGGTATGTTGAATTTTCACAGTATTGATATAAAGTTGCGAAACTGCAACAAGCATTGCTCCTCGTGAAAAAGTTTTTGCTGTGTATGCTTTTCTTGCATATATCTGCATTCCTTTCTTTTTTTAGTCTTATTACCACTTTTTCATTTACTTTGATTATCGTCTTCGTTTTCTTCCATTTTTCATCCACAAGAATGAAGCTTGATTCACGGCCATATTTTCTAAATATTCTGGACCTTTTAGCTTCTCCATATTCCACTTATCTTTCGCAGATCCTTCATTCTTACCGTAGGTAGCTTAATGTAGAAAACTACAAGTTCACTTGGCCATCGTACATTAAAAATTTCATATAGTCACCGTTCTAATAAAATATTGTTCGTTAAGAGTTAAAAATGCATAGTTAGTTTGAGTTAGTAAATTACCAAAATAGAAACCAAAACTTTGATTAAAGCTTTTTTAAATTTTATAATTTGTTGTTTATTTCTTGTTTTTGTTAATAAATAATTGTAAATAATCAATAAAAATATGGTTAACTCAATATACAGACACTGTCATTGTACACAGAATAAGAGATAGAGTGTCGTAATCCATCGGAATGATTCCTTCTAAACGCCGGCAGATTTTCACCTCTTCCATCCCCTAATTACGTCAGGAGCGAGGAGTACAGGGTTGAATATGGGCAAACAGCGCCTCGTCTTGAGTAGTATTGTCTATGAAAACCAGCTTCTGGCTGGGTAATATAATAACCTCCCCTCTGATTTAGATTACAAACAGAAGGGTCTACACTGTTCTGTTTTCGTCGCATAAATGATTCAATATCAATTAGTGGTATACTGAATTATATAAAGCCAATCTTGCCCTTGAAAAGAATAATTGCAGACTTATGAAAATTCTATTTGTTTCCAAGAAAATTGGAGCGTAGGCTTTCATGTAATTATTGTTCGCTCTTTCGTTAAGGTAACGGATAGATGCCGACAGAGCGGAAATGCAAATTCTTGAATAAAAAATAAATAAAGATTTTTCTGCTACAAAACGATTTCTTTTTTTATTAAAGAAATAAATACAACATCACATTAAAAAAATTGGCAAATATAAAAAAGAGCGTAATAAAAAAGAAAGATTGTTTTATAATAAATACGACAATAACTTTACATAATTTTAAAGAATACTATATATACAGGGTGTTTCATTAAGAATTGTCCTAAAAAACACCTTAAACACTTAAATAATCTAAAATAAATTTAACCTAAAGCACTTAGATAAAATATACCTCCTTACCGAAATACAAAGTGCTTTATTATACCTTAATATTCTAAAATCATTTTAGCACATTGTTTTAACACCTTCCAATATTTTTTGTATAAACTTGACAACAGTTTACATATGTTAGGATACTTTAACTAGTGTTAAAAGATAGTTTTCCGCTGTTATAGTTTATTTTTATGAACGAGAGAGTAATTAGCATAATTTTAACTGGTATCTCCGACCACTCCATGGGCGTGCTCAAGATTAATTGAAAAATTACTTTGAATAATTGTAAAAAATAAATGAATTATTTCAGTGTTATAAAGTGTTACGTGTATGTAAACAAAAGTGACCTCTTTTATCACACACTATATTAGAACTGACTGGTCTACATTAAAAAGGGTTTTAAAAAATTCACATTTTTTTTTATTTTTAAAAATTACAAAAGAGAAAAAGAGTTTTTAAAACCGTCTAAGGTATGTTAAATAGATGAATAAAAATATTAATATAAAACTTACAGCTACTTGTTACAAATCCAAATCAGATTCAGAAGATGAACTTTCAGAACCAAGATTTATAATAACTGGCTCGATCATTTTATCAGTAATATTGTCCAGCTTCCACATTGTTTCCTCTTCTTTAATAGTGTGATTTACTGTCTTTTCCCAGTTTTCAGGTTTTACATTATTTACGGCCTCCAAAAACAACTGTTTAACATCATGAATTTTAAAAGTGGTAATTTTTCTTGAAACTTCACTCTTTATCTGTGCCCATACCAGTTCAATCGGGTTTAATTCACAATGATATGGTGGGGATCTAAGTACTGTCATTCCACGATTTTTGGCAATTTCATCAATTTCGTATTTTTTAAATTTTTCTTTATGAAGGGCACACAACGAATAAAGTTCCTTTCTTATAGATCCGGGATGGTACGTAATATTTTTTGAACTCAGCCAATTCTGCAAGTCTTTTTTTAACCACTTGGTTGTGGGCAGTCCTTCTATAAGTCTGGAGTGATAACTTGCATTATCCATTACTATTACACAGTTCTTAGGAAGAAGATCTATCATTTGTTCGAACCATTCTTGAAAGACATCAGCGTTCATGTCTTCATGGTAGTCACCGGTACGAGTTGATTCAAAAGTTAATAAACCACCTTCAACAAAACCGTCTGAACTGCCAATGTGTACTATTATCAGCCTGCGTCCCTTTCCTGATGGTGGGTTTAAACCAGTAGATAAGTTATTTACAAAAGCGTGCCTTTGACTTGTAACAGTTTCATCCTGCCAAAATTTATTTGGTGTATGACCCTCGTTGATCCATGTTTCATCAAGATAAAATATTTTTCTTTTTTGGTTTCTCATTTCCTTCATGGTTCTTAGAAAATGTCTTCTCCATATGACAATAACGCTTCTTTCTAATGGCTTACATCTGGCGATGGATGGAATAGCTCTTTGTGACGACGAAATTCTAAAAGTTTTGAATGTGAGGTAAAATTAAATCACATTTCCCCAACTAACAAAAAATATTGGAGCAGAATATATATGTGATCACTAAGACATTATATCAAAGTGTTACCGAGGAACATACTATGAATAGGCTTTGGTAAGGACGTGTTCTGTCTAAACCATGAACTATTTATTGGCTAGGTACGACAAAAAAAGACATGTTATTGTTTTGCTGGTCCAGGTTACTCATTTTGTAAATAAGCCCTTCATGCCAGATTTTGTTGTAAATAAGCCCTTCATGCCACATTTTGTAAAAGCCTTACTGACCGCTAGGAATGCAGCAGCAGTGTATTTCTTTTAATTGAATCCCTCTGCGAAAAAAAACATTTATTAAGATGTCTATGAGACCTGCGTTATGGAATGTTAAACATTTTATAGTTAAAACTTTAAATAAAAAAAACAAAAATAGTAATAAAAGAAAAAATCTCTATCTCCTTCATAAGGAATGGCATCAAACAGCAATACCGCTGTCATTTTAGGCTAGTGTAAAGAATGTTATAAATTCCGAATCTACAGGACAAATAATTCAATTTTAAATGAACTTTAAATGAAGGTCAGCAAACGGCTCTCCAGCAAAGTCCATATCTAATAATTAAAATACTGTGGACATGTTATGAGAGCAGACATAGAAGATTTATTATCTAAGAAAAGGTAGAAGGCCCAAAAATCATGAAAAAGTTTCCCAACAAGATAGATCAAATTACATGAATATGCAAAAGACCTATGCATGAATTAAAAGAAATGACCAGAGACAGAGATCTTTGGAGACTTCGTATGACCACCCACTGCACTCCCTCCAGGGTTCAGGCCTAAAGAGAGACACAGAGAGAGTTTACTTTTTGTAAGTATTTGTTATGGGCTCCAGGCCAGTAAAAGTGCAGATTTTGACACTAATCTAATGTAGGCTGCTAATCTACCCACCTTATAACTGAAATTTTTTATCAAATGAATTAGTCTTCTTTTCTACAAACACCGTTAGGTGAATTTTGAAAATTCTATTTGTTTATATACATTTATTTAAAGAAAAACAAGAAAATGTAGGAATTGTACATGAATAATGTACTCTTTTCCTCGACTTTTTCATTTTATTAACATTTATATCCGTATATACATAATATGAAATGTACGCCTATGTTGTGCCGTAAAAGTAATGTAATAAATTATAAAAATTCAGCCCTTAACAAATATTTACAGGGAAGCTCGTTCCATAAAGAGTTGTGAAGACGCAGCAATGAATGATAAGACGTTAAAATGCATTACCATGATGTCACATGAAATAAAACCCATATACAGAGGAGCATTATGTGAAAAATATGGAAATAATATTGCTCTAGCTAGCAAAACAGCCCCCTGCATATGAAATATGTGATCAGGGCTAAGGAGATTTTTTAAGTTTCTGCACCACGTTTCGCAGTGAATATCAATGTTGAGGTGAGCTCCTGCCACAACGCCCAAGAGCTGACTTTTTGCCTAATTTATTTTGCTTCGCCTTTTTCTCACTAACCAAAAAACAGCGCTGTAAATAATGATTTTTAAAAGGGTGATTTACTTTAAAATGTATGCCTCGATAGTTCTAGTTCAGATATAAAATTGACATACATAATAAATACACAATAATATATTTTTTAGCATGAACTTGGATATTTTTTAAAGTTTTTACAAGAAAATTATGCCGATGTACAAATAGATGTGCATTTATTGAAGGGTAAACTAAAACAATTTTTTTATACTGTTTGTATTAAGGTCGGTCCGTGTATATTAGATAACATAAATACATTAACATAAACTTCACTTTCTGTAAGCTATATTAAAAGTCATAAATGCCATCCGATTAATAACAATATTGAATCATCTCTTTAAATTTTGGTTCTCCTCGTTTGGACACTCCTGGTTTTTAAAATAATTTCATATAAATCTAATTATTATTTTAATTATCTTATATAGTTTATATAATAATTAAATTTACTATCAAATGATATTTATTTTTATTCAACTATTAATTTTATATTTCTTCTGAATGTGTCAGATCTGTCAAAAGTAAATAACATATGCTTTGTTAATATGTTAGCAGGTGGCGTTAGAAGCAAACATTTGAATTATTTTAATATAATAGAATGTGTTTAAAATATAAATAATAAATAAATAATAAAATTACTTCATTTAATTTTAAAAATATTCAAAATATTTTAAAAAAATATTATAAATTTTCGCGCTAGTCTATAGTACAGCACTTTGTCCCATCTTTTTGTCTAAAAATTTATGGGTTAGTGCAGTAAAACTGTTTATAATGGCTTTAAATCCAATTTTTATTCCACTGCACTATAAACGAACTTTTCATGTCTTGATTATCGTTCAACTTTTGATAATAATTCGTCTGTTTCTTCTGCTAAAGAAGGGTTGGAGTTCATAAGTGACGATGTTGAGCACCGCTAAGGAAGGGTATTTAATGGTCTCTCATCAGTAGGTCCTATTGCGTAACCTTTGGTTTCCTGATCTTTTATTTGATTAGGATATTGACCGTATAACGTTTTCCCCGTACTGTCTCCTACCTGCATAAATTCTATTTCCATCTAACTGCATAAAACTAGCAGGATTAAGTTGGTAATAGAACTTTAAGTTCAACTTGTTCTAACTTTGCTTCTTCTTCTTTTTGTAGTGCTCATCTGTTTCGAAAGTTAACGACGATCATGGCAATCAGTATTTTGCAAACTGCTGCTCTGTTTGTCGTTGTTGTGTTCAATCACGTATTTAGAAAGTTTTATCAGCCAGGAAATCTTTCGCCTTCCTAGTCTCCGTTTTCCTTCTAGTTTTCCTTGTAGAATTCATTGCAGCAACCCATTTTTTTCGCTGTTCCTCATAACTTTGCTTGGACTCTAATATTTTTAATATTTATTTTATTTACTTGAAGTGATGTGAAGACCATCAAAATAAACCGCCTAAACTCAGATATCTGGACGATGTACAGGAAGATCTGAGGGAGATTGGAGTTAGGGGCTGGAGAAGACAGACACTCGATAGGAAAGGATGGAAGAATGTTTTGAAGCAGGCTAAGGCTCACGAAGGGATGTAGCGCCAACTTATGATGATTTTATTTACTTAGGTACTTCGGTAGATTATTCAGCAAAATGTCATCTTCGAATCCCCACTTTGGTCTCTCAAAGGAAGCTTTGGATTTAGGGACGTCTTCATCCTCAAGAGTTTTCATCCTTAACCTATGAACCGAAATTACCTATCTATGAGTTGACTTTCTTAATATCGAGGAATATATGGAGCTTCGTGAATAAATATGATTGGGCACCTTTATTGAACCATATGTTATTCTAGTTATTGGAGATCATTCCGTCTTGGTTACCATGAGATCACGGACATCTTGATTTCCCTTAGAGAAATTTTTTAACTTTTAATGCCACGATATCCTAGGAAGTTGCAGGTTTTTTTAGGTTTCTCATCGGATGTACTTCTGGTCGAAAACTGTCCAGTAAACGGTTTATGACAGTTCTTTTAAGGAATCGTAGAAATAAATCTTCTCTCAAGGTCTGAATCTTCTCCCATCGTTATGAAAAACGGTGCATTATATTTAAAACTTACGAAGATAAAATAAAAAGCTTGCAAAATCTTACAAAATCACATAAAAGGCTCACATAAAAGGCTAAAGGAACCTATAATTCTCAGGCTGCCGCTCAGAACAATTAAATTGAACTGCAAGCAAGATATTCTAGTAGGTGTCTCAAGCAAGACATTTTACCACTACTAATGCTGTGCTTTTTCCGAATCTTTCCTTGCAAAAAATATTAAACAAGACCAAAAGTAAATATATTTAAGTCTAGGCAGCTTCTTTAGGGGGAGCTTTAATTGTTATATTTATCATGTAGGTGTACGATAAATTGTGGATCAGGGTAATTTTTATTCAAGCTCAAGTAAAGAACTATTGTATATTTGTGTTTTAGTTTTATTTAAACGTATTTTTACATAACTATACCATTTAGATAAACAATTTATATAAAAAATACATTACCATACTTATCCATATATTCATTAACGTTCTGTTATTTCACCCTTATTATTACCTGAACGACGATACAGTAAACAAAGACATTGTTTTGTAAATGTCCAACATATGCCGTACGTGTATGTGTATTTACGTATACCTGTGTACTTGCTCTCCACCCTCATTGTTGATAAAATCTCCCAAAACGTACATCAGCATTAATTCAATGCAAAACAAACATACTAAATCAAAGATATTCTTACATTACATCGAATTCTATTAAAGCTGCCTTTACAGTGGGGTGACGAATTTTTCCGGTAGGTTATATCGTACAAATCTAGAAATTGAGTATCTATATAAAAGGGTTGGACTTCACTTGGATGGATTATAGATTAGTCAACCTGCTGAAAAGTAGAAAACTTAAATGACATCGTTTCTTATGATTTAATTATTATTTTCTCTTATTTTTCATTTTTTCTTTTATTTGAACTTTTTCTAAATACTTATTCCATGTTTAATACCACTGAGATCTGGTCAATGAAAACTTCTATCTATTATATACTATTCTATAATTCTAAGAGCTTACCCTATATGCTTTGTTAAATTAACTTAATAGTTTTCTTCGTTTGAGTTTTCTTTCTTATCCAGTATCATCATCATTCTGGCTTTACAACCCCACGTGGGTCCTAGCCTCCTTAAGAATTTCTCTCTAGTCGTCCAATCCATCGCCTTTCACCGCCAAGCACGTATTCTTATATTTCTCATGTCTTCATCGATGTTATCAAGGAACATTGTTTCTTCATTGTTTCTCTATCACGCTGTGTTATTTTTTTCCAACCGCATTCCATATCCTATTCACCTCAGACGTCCAATCTTAATATTTTTTACGATATCTTGATCCTGGTATATGCTATAAAGTTCAAAGTTGTATCGTCTTCTCCATACTCCATTGTCATTTACTGCTTCATAGATTCGAATTAGTACTTTTCTTTCGACATAACCCAACACGTTTTCATTACTTTTTGTTGGAGTCTAGGTCTCTGAAGCACATGTTACGACTTGCCGTGTAATTGTTTTGTAAAGTTTTATTTTTGTATTTCTTATATATAATAAGTGTGGATAAGATATAATTGTGGATTTAAGGAGAAGATTGAGTCCAAAATATCATCTGTTGGCCGTGCAAATTCTGCGGTTTATCTCTGTAATATTATTATTTTCAGTGTTAAGGAGCACTCCCAGGTATATAAATTCGTTCACTGCTTCGATGACGTCATTTTCTATAACAAGTGGGCGTAGGATTTGCAATTGCGTGCTTATTTTCATATAGCTACTTCGTTTTGTTGGTGTTTTTTTATTAAACCCATTTTTGTAGCTGATCCTTTTAATGCTACATATGCCTCTAGTATTGGGACCGTGCAAGTTCGGAACAGCGACACCTGGTGTCGTAAATCAGCAAAATTTACTGCGCTTTCATGTTAGATCGAGCTTACCGGATAACTGTCAAGGACGTAGCCCCAAAAAAGAATAAGAAGAAAAAGTAAGATTGAGGTTATGTCGGTATGTTATTAAAAGGTAAACGTTGTATGTAGTGTAAATACAAATAAATATATTATTAAATTACAGCATTACTGTTAATATGGATGCAATAATAAAAACTGGATTTGAGAAAGTAAATCACCAAATAACTTTTCAACCAAGCACTGAGTCAAAGGGAAAAGCTTTAGTAGTGGCAAATGTCAAAAAAGCATGGAAGAATTAAGAAAATAAATTACCATAAATAATGCTAAGGCATAAATTAGCAGGTTAAGCCCATGATATTATCATATTGGTTTGAACAATTAATTCTTTTCCTGTAAACTTTTGGACAGCGAATATATCTTAATGCATCTTCAGAAAAACTTGAACTTGATGCATTTTTGTAAACTTCAAAAAAATAAAATTTAAACATTAAACTTGATTTTTTGGGTTAAAATTAACTCTAAGTGAGTGTTATGAAACTAAAATTTACACTTAAAAATGAACTTTTATTTATTATTTATTTCAAACTGACTTTAAAATCGGGCGCAAGAATAATGCATAATTTAGGTTATGTTACTTATGCTTTTTTATGATATAAATCCACTTTTCTCTTTGTAGTAGCTTTGTGCTTCGAAGTTGGAAACGAATAAAACTTAAATTGACAATTTTTTGTTGTATTTTTACAATTTATAACACAGCATATCCTAAATCCCATTTTCTTGAGTGAGAGAAGGTGTAAATAAACAAACGAATATGAAATATGACAATTGACAATATGAATTTATGAAATCTATGAAATGTGCAGTAAAAAATGCAAGATTTCTCCGCTACTCGCGCACGATCGTTTCTCGTATCCCCTCCAAGTACTTGCACGTCGCCAATAAATAGCATTTTCCGTTTTCCCAACAGTATTGATATTATCAGCATAGGCAAGGATTTGCACATTTATTATATATTGAACCAACGGTTGTGATTCGTGACATACGCATTACTTTTTCCAGATCCAGATTGAACAGTATACAGGATAGAGGGTTTACCTGGCGCAGTCCGTTATTTGTTTTAAAAGGTTCAGACAGTCTGACTGCTGAGTTGTCAATGAATTAGTACTCAACATTCAACTTTTTTAAGAGTTACTTTTGTTAAATTTACCAACTGATTTCTAATCCAGTATTATTAAGCAAATAGATGGCTTTGATATTTACATGTTATTGGAGTTTCTGTTCATGACCACCTGTCATCTTGTTAATTATGTTGTTGAATTTTTCTGTTTTCAGGTCTTTATGGAGATAAACGTAAAAAAATACACGATGGAAATAGTCTTCCAGTTTAAAGAGTAGAAAATTAATTGTAACAATAAAACACTGAAAACTTTGTTTTCAAACTTCCACAAAATTTATTTTAAATATTATCACTACAGCTGTTTCGGCTGATTGCCTTTCTCAAGTGATCTGTTTTGGCTTGGGTTTACAAATTTATAGTCTCTAATGAAATAGGTTGAGGAGGGGAGAACTGTTTGTCTCAAGTTGGTCATTCAGAATTATATCTGTGTTTTTTAATTTGTTGATTTCCATAGATTCTAACAAAGATAGCTTAAGGCCTTTATTTTGAATGTGAAGAATTTTAAATTTGTCATTAAAAGAATGATTATGATCTAGAAGGTGAAGTGCGTATGTCGAATCTGTTTTTCTATTCTTGAAAGCCCTTTTATGTTCTGCTATTTGTTTATCAAAGTTTCTACCAGTTTGACCGATGTAAGTTTTTGGGCAGTCGCCACATTGAAGTTTGTACACACCACTATTTAAGTGTTTTTTATTTTGGCTCTTGTTATTTTTAATATATTTGCCTAGGTTGTTATTTGTTCGGAAAGCTGGTGTTATTCCTTTCTTTTTTATGTGCTTGGCAATTTTTGTTGTTATTTTGCTTGTATATGTAATCGAGCAGAAGGTACTGGGTTTTTTCTCTGGTGACCACGAGACAAAATAAAAAACACTTAAATAGTGGTGTGTACAAACTTTAATGTGGCGACTGCCCAAAAACTTACATCGGTCAAACTGGTAGAAACTTTGATAAACGAATAGCAGAACATAAAAGGGCTTTCAAGAATAGAAAAACAGATTCGACATATGCACTTCACCTTCTAGATCATAATCATTCTTTTAATGACAAATTTAAAATTCTTCACATTCAAAAAAAGGCCTTATCTATCTCTAAAGGATAGCTATCTTTGTTAGAATCTATGGAAATCAACAAATTAAAAAACACAGATATAATTCTGAATGACCAACTTGAGACAAACAGTTCTCCCCTCCTCAACCTATTTCATTAGAGACTATAAATTTGTAAACCCAAGCCAAAATAGATTACTTGAGAAAGGCAATCAGCCGAAACAGCTGTAGTGATAATATTTAAAATAAATTTTGTGGAAGTTTGAAAACAAAGTTTTCAGTGTTTTTGAGTGTGTTTTGCCTAAAAAAACATTCACGATGAGAGAAACGTCGAATATAACGTATCTGCAATTAAAATTGTGATTTATTCCCATTAAGTAGATTATCGAGTAAAATATATTTGATGTTTAATGTGAAAAAGTATATTAAAGGACAAAAAATGATCAGTGTTTATCTATTTTCTACTGTTTGTAGTCAGACGTTATTTTATATTTCCTATTTTTCTCCCTCCTATTGTAATCTTTATGTTGTTTGCTCGTATGCAAGTGACTTAACCACCTCTCAAAATTGGCCAAGTACGGCTCTGACTCAGGTTTTTTGAGTAGGTACGCTGTTTCGACCCTCCGATATATAAAAATGGAAATTCAAATTTGTGACAACAAATTCGGCAATTGTATAACTTGTGGACTAAAATAGAAAGGGTCCACCATCGAAAATGTTTATTCAAAAGAGAATACTTTGGAAATTTAAATTAAATGATGACAGATGAGGACGCTGTATTTTTCGGATATTTCTTCGACTGCGAAAGAATACTTTAAAAGGGTAAATTTGCATTCACAATATTAACAGTTGACTTTTGGGTTTTCATTTGATGAATTAGTTATTTCGGTTTGATTCCAAGTGGAAGGGCGAATTAACATTTTATTGCGAACCATTAATTGACTTCAACCATTCGGGTGCTTCTGATTCATTCACTATCGCTCTACCCCTTTAATTAAATTTCTGCAAAGTGCGTTCAACTTTTGACTGAAAACTGCACTTATATATTTCTTATCAATCCTAATCCTTAAAGTCACTGTTTAAAACAGAGTTCTTGACTTTTCTTCTTCCTGGTAATAGAATATTTTATTCCAAATAAAATCAATTAGTGAGAAGGTTTATCCTTAATTTGTTTATATTATTTATTTAGCGTATGGATAATTACAATACGATAAAAATAATATTTAGATAATAATTATGTTCAAATTGGAATTGTAACCTAAGTTAAATATTAAATGTTAATGTCCAAATTGCACAGCCATTCAATTGCACCAGGAGAACACTCTGCAAAATCTTGAAGGTCTCCGCTGTATCTGCGGATTGGGCAATCCGCAATGATGTGTTGGATGGTCTGTCTTGGGGATCCACAATCACATTGTGGGCTTTCTGCATGACCCCATCGGTATAGAGAATCGGCACATTTGCCATGACCCGTGCGTATGCGATTTAATTTTGTCCATATAGGGCGTGGCAGGTTTGATCCAGTGAAGCCGATCGACGTACTTGTTATTTTGATGACGTCTGGCTCTGTTGTTGGCATCCATCTTTTCGTCCACTGCTCTTGCTTATTGTAGCTATCACCCATTCCCCGAACGGATTGGACAGGGGGTCGTCTGGACTTCAGTCTTTGTTGGTCTTGTGCGTCGTGCGGAATATACTGGTGAATTGGCAGACGATTATTTGCCATGATTTTCTGATATTCTCTGACAAGTGCTGCCGTTCGTCGAATATCTGGAGGTGCTATATTGCTCAGAATTGGAATCCATCTTAGTGGAGTTGATTTAATAGTACCAGATATTACTCTCATAGTGTAATTTAGTTGAACATCAATCTTGTTGACATGAGCGCTATTTAGCCATACCGGTGCGCAGTATTCAGCGACAGAATACACCAGGGCCAGTCAGGAGGTTCGAAGTGTATCCGCAGTGGCACCCCATGTCGTTCCAGCAAGCTTTGATATTATGTTGTTACGGGTTCTCACTTTGGCAGCTACATTCGTAAGATGGGTTTTGAACGTCAGTGATCTGTCGAGCGTTACACCCAGGTATTTAGGGTTGTTATTATGTTTCAAAGTCTCGCCATTGAAGGTGATACTAAGGGTGTCATTCGAAAGCTGATTTGTGAGATGGAAGAGGCTTGTCTCAGTTTTGTTTGTATTAAGGCGAAGTCGCCATTGTTTAAAGTAGTCGCAGAGAACCCTTAAGTCTTCGGTAAGCGCCCTTTCTCCAACATCTTTGGCTTGGTTTTGAAATGCGATAGCCAGGTCATCTGCGTAAGCAAATTTTTTTGATTTTGTCTCTGGAAGATCGGCTGTGTAAATGTTAAATAATAGTGGAGCAAGCACTGAACCCTGTGGGAGCCCATTATTTAGATTTCTGACGTTGCTCTTTGTATCGTCTTGTATACGTTGCTACTTGAAACAGTCTGTTGGTTAGGAGGTTGTAACGACAATATTTTGCCTACCAAAGGGTTGATTAATACAGGGGTAGAAAATTGGGGGGAGAAACTATTGGGGGTGGAGATAAGGCAAGCAAAATAAACGCTACTTGTGCGAACGGCACTCAGGGTTTCGTAGGAGAGCTGGGGTCGTGGATAAGTAAAAGATAAGGGCATTGGAATAGGGGAACTACAAAAAAATGAAATAAAGGGCTCTTGGGATATACAAAATAAAAGTAATTAAAAAACACCTCAAGGAATTTAATATAGGGCGCCACTTGAGGTGCCTAATTATGCCTATAACAACCACTAGTTGTAACTAGGGAAATAATTAGAAAACAAAATCAAAACATAAAAAACATATCTTTTTCAAATAAACTCAAAAAGGGTTAGCTTAAAAAAATAAATAAAAAGTTAAGAAAATAAAATTTAACTTTTATTTATGTGTCACCACAAACAGTTACAAAATAAATGATAATTACAAAAACAATGTTGCTATCGGTTTACAACTCTAGACGGTGGAGACACTATAAGAACTTACATTATTTATAAATTGAAATCATATAGATCTTTCAATGCAGTTTACATTAAGGTCAACTTAAAAAAAAAACAAAAGAAATTCAAAACTTATGGTTAGTTATGTGTATAAGAATAAGTAATTATTATGACAGTTAGCCAAATCCTAATTTTTATAATTCTACTTAATTACAATTTTTCAACTTGTCATGAAAGCAATTATTAATGATAAATGTCTATTTTTTACTTTAAAAAAAAAAATTTAACAAAAAGACTTCACTAAATATTAGTTTTGGGGCTGGAACTGGATTTCTAAACACTGCAAAATAACACAAGCGTCTCCAAGCTTCAGAATGGTCTGGAATGACCAGGGACAAACAAATAGACGAAGGAAGTTGAAGTTCGGCTGGATCATCGGGCTTCGGGTCAAAAAAATTGCAAACTTCTAAGCTTGGCTTTTCAAAACTTGATTGAAAATACGATGGCCTCTTATATCGTTGTAACACCTTACAAATCTTCCATTTAGGACATAATACAACACATATAACTTTCCACAAACAGGATCTGTCGGCTTTCTGAAGATTACACGCCGAGCTCTTAACTGCCACCACACTACACATTTTCCCATGACAAATGACAAAAAAAAAAAACGAAAAAACATTACGAATTTGAAGAAAAATTCGGACTCCAATAAAACTACAAACGCTCTTGACAGCGGTTTCACCGAGAGTGACGAAATTAAAAATTTGTTCGCTTAACTTGAAAATCAACGAACTGCTGAAATAGCAAAACCAACGAACGACGTAGATATCCTTTGAGACGCATAAAATTGAAAAGAAATTTGCCGAAGTAAAATAAATAAACAACTCTAAAATGGTTTATTTCAACTTGGCCGACCTAAGAAAGAAATGAAAAGATATTTGGGTTTGAATACGTACGAAATATTTTTAGATCTATCAAAAATATATAAGGTGATTTTAATATTTCGTATACGAGGGGACTTCAATATACTTCAAAGAATCAACGAAATTGAAAATGCTACAAGGTTATTGATTAGTTGGCAGGTTTTCAGGCATGGTATGACCTTCATTAGCTTGTAGATCAGGCCTTCTCTCCACACAGTGTCATATGCAGCCGTCAGATCTATAAACGTTACGGCTGTTTTTTCCCGTTTTTCGAAACCGGCTTCAATAAATGTCGTTAAGGACAGTACTTGATCACTACAGCTACGCTAGCTTCTAAATCCGGCCTGTTCGACTGGTATCACAGTGTCGGTGATGGGGTATATCCTGTTATATATAAGTCGCTCTAGTAGTTTGTAGCAGCAACTGAGGAGGGCAATGGGTCGATAGTTTTCGGGTAGTTCACCGTCCTTTCCAGGTTTTAAAATTGCAATAACTTTGGTTCTTTTGAACTCTGGAGGTAGTACAGATGTCTTCATTATGTCACTAAAAAAGTCTTTGAGTCAGTGTCGCGTTTTTGGACCACAGTGAATTAGGAACTCGGGATACATTCCATAGAAACCTGCCGCTTTGCCTTTTTTAATACAATCATACAGTCTTTGACTTTCTTCTGTCCAGCCTGGGATGTACTCCTTTCGAAAACCACGGGGTATATGTTTTTTGGCTATGGAAAGTACTAAGCTTACAAAACGGTGGCAGTTCTTGGCTTTCGGATCAATAAAACGGATGCAATCGTCAAGTCTTTTGGTGTATTCCGGCCAGTTTGCTTTGTTAAAGTTCCAGCGTGGTCTTGGTGTGGATTCAACGATAGGAATCTGTACTCCTATGTCGATTATGATGGGACGATGCTGGCTGTGACGGAAGTCGTGGAGCACGGTTCGGGAACTAGGTAGTGGTCGCATCTGTGAGTTGCTCGAAACCCAGCAAAGATCGGGGTTATATCCTTTGTGGTTATATCCTTTTATATATTTGTTTATATAAAGAATATAAAGAACATCACACAATCAGTTTAACTTATTGCCCAGTTTTTGTTCCAGAAATAATCTTTTTGTGCAAATATATTTTGCCTCTCTTGATTTAAGATTCTCTCATTCTTTTAATAACTTGTTAAAAAGGGAATTAGAGTATTAATTACCACTTGTCCACCATATTTCGGCATCTCTGCAGTTATTCCATCTTTTCCAGGCGATTTATTGTTTTACATTTCTTTCAATGCCTTCTTTATTTCTGATTTGCTTATTTCTGGCTGTAGCTCTGAATTGACATTTTTATTTTACCCTTAAGTTGGTTTTTAATTTCTTCTGGTGGTTCCTCTTTTGTTTTATATTATTATGAGTAGAAATGGTGGATTATATTTATGATGTCAGCTTTAATGTTTGTTTCTATTCAGTTTACATCTTTTATTTTGTTTATTTCAAACTTACCTAACTTCGGTCTAGCATTTGATATTTTTGTTGTTCTGTATTACTTCTTCTATTTTTATTTCTTGTTCTTTTCTCTTATTTTCTTTTATCATTCTGCTTATTGTTTTATTGATTTCTACATATTCTATGGATTTCTTTTTGCCTTCTTCTTTCAGCTTTTTTCTTTTATCCATAAGCTTCTTTGTTTCTGTTGATATATAGTTGTTCTTTTTTAGATCCTTTTTTGCTATTTCTTTTCCTGATGTAACCATGGCTGCTGTAAGTATGTTGCCTATTTCGTCTATATCTTTATCATCACTGTCTAATTTTTCAGTAAGTTGTTCTTTTAATAGGTCTTTGTATATCTCTTTATATTGCTCTAGTTTGTTTCTATCTAGTAGATCCCAGTTTCTAATTATTTTTCTTTTTATTTCATAGTTACGTCAATACAGGTTAGAGGGGAGTTCCTACCCTCTACCCTGAGGGACCAGTATGGTCGTTTAAATAAAATCTTTTAACATCGACTTGTCGTTTCAATTTTAATTTTTTAGATATTAAAAGTGAACTATTTATACATATCAATATATACGGGGAAATACAGATCCATGAAATAATGTTTACCAATTGTACTTTTATTTTTTATTTTTTTATTTTTTTATTTTTTATTTTATTTTTATTTATTCTCTTTACTTTATTTTGAGACAAAGGCGAAATAATTCTAAATAACTACATCAAAATAGTTAACGCCAGAATAAATTGGGTCGAAATTGAGGACTTAGTTTTTGGACTAGTAGAGTCTTTGATAGAGTGGAATCCCCAAGAAAAAAAAAGGGATGCCCAGTGCAAACGTGGAGAATATCAATTTTGGAGGAGATGTATGAGTGATCAAGAAAAGTCTTGAAACGAGGCTTTAGCACAAAATAGGACTGGATGGCGCGTTTTTACCAAAGATCTTAGATCAACTTAGGAGTTCAAGAACTTATATATATTATTATGAAAACAGAAATACAATAAATTAACTTAGAAATATATATAACCAGATATGCAGTGTTGATTAGTAGATTTATTTAAATAGTGGTTAGAGACATAATTTGTAAGTTATATACTAGATAATATTATAAAAAAATAATTATATGAGGGTATTTTTAAGAATTTAGCATAAGAATTAAGTTTAAGAAATTTTTTTTATTTTATTTTATTTAATATTTAATATGTTTACTCAGCCATGTGCTATGCAACCAAACATACACTGTAGTGTCAAAGTCAAATAGTTATTTATTTTTGGAATGTTAATTTAGAATATAATTGTGGATATAAAATTGTAAAAATATAGTTCATATAAATGTTTAAGTTACATATAATAGTGTAGTTCTGATCTGGAGAGCCTAAAGTCAAGTAAATTATAGATAGAAAACTCTAGAAATGTCAATGGGACTAAATACATAATACATCACAGACAGGAAATCATTCCAGATTGTTCATATAGAACAAATAGAAGGATTCGAACATGATTTATTGCTAGAATACTCTGGAAACAATGAAAAACATATAAAAAGCCATGTAATTTGGAGGACCAGTTTTAGTTGAGTCAGTCAGTCAGTCAGTTTGAATTAGCAGTTTAGTTCAGTTAAGTTCAGTTACCAGTTCATTTATCAGTTAGTAAAGTTATAATTCAAGAATTTAGTTACAAGAAGATTATTACTTGAGTTAATATTATTTAGTCAGTTATTTATGAGGTTATGAAGAGATTCTTAGCTAGCAGAAGGCATTGATTAAGTTACATGAATTGTTAAGTTAAATACATTTGGAGATTAATTATTACTACAGTAATATAGTGACAGTTTGAAGTTAATTCATTGAAATAAGCATTCAATAATACAGCCACAAGATCTAGTATATTTCAAAGTACATTAAGTATATGGAAATTACAAGGAGTTAAATATATATTTATATGGTGAGGGGAGATAATTCAGAACGTAGATATTAACATAGTTGGATAACCAAGGCTTAGTAAGAAGATATCGAGTGGTGATAATTACTTTAATTTTGGAAAAACTTTAGGCGTTCAGTGAAAGGAGGTACCAAATTTTGTTAATAATTTAATAATTGTAAGAATTTCAAATTTTAGATAGATTGTTTTAAATTGATATTGCTTATATTTGATAGATAGGTTTGTTTCATAATATTTATAATAAAGATAATTTACAAAAGTACTTACAAACTAATTCTTTGAGAACCGCGATAAAAACCCTATACTTACATTATATCATTCAAATTTACTCATTGCTCATACAACAACAACACATCATAACAAATATATATATATATATATATATATATATATATATATATATATATATATATATATATATATATATATATATATATATATATATATATATATATATTCGGTTTTATAACGTCTTACGACGTTGTCCGACTCCCAAACGCCACTGTATTCTGTCTTGAGTTAGGTCTTCGTCCAGATTTCGAGCGCTAATCGCTTTCCTAACTCCCAGGTTCCAGCTCTATGGTGGTCTTCCTCTTCTCTGGGGGTTGCCACATCATCGTTTTTTAAGGCAATCTTTCGTCCCCCATTCGGCTCACATGCCCATACCATATGAGCTGTTTTCTCTTAATATCCTCAACTATAGTGCCCTCTATACCCATTTGTTGTTTTATTAAGAACTTGTTATTCTATATAATTTAATTTAGCTTCATAACATTTAAAGTGAACATTTAGAAAACTTGCTGGTAAAACACTATGGAACAGAGCTAGAAATACAGATATACGACGTAGATGCAAGGTGGAGAACATGAAAAACTGGGTAAGAAATAGAAGAGTAAAATGGAACGATCATATAAGCCGAATGACAACAAATAGAGTAGTAAAGATGGCACGAGACGGTTCCCCAATAAAGACGATCAGTAGGAAGATCACCAAAAGGACGGAACGACAACTTACTGGAGACAGATTGAAAAACATGATTGAAAGTCATGTCTACATAAAAAGAAGAGCAAGAAGAACATTTAAAGTTGAAATAAATCGTTTAAACTATGGTGACATTTCTCTAAATACAGCTTTTTTAGCAACATCTCCTAAAGTCAAAATCTCCTTTATTTTCCTAATTTAATAGTGATTGTGGGAGGAATGACCTAACAGTTTGACCTCTTTTACATCAAATATTCTATTGTTTTGCATTATCTTGGTAAAGGATGATTAAAACAAAACTTGGAGATTAATTTTGGAACTAAACTTTCAGCAGCGACCTCTATGAAAAATATAAAAGACTCGCGTGGGTCTTATTTGCGCCTATTTTTTTTACCGAATATGTTTTAAAACCTTATTACCCGCTTTTCCAGTCGGACTATTTCTCATGCAAATGGGCTTCGCGTCACAGATCTAAATAAAAGAAAAATGCGGGAAAGCGGCGTGCGGTGAAGACACTAGATCAAGATTATTTTCGCGAATGGCCATATATCTAAAGAAGGTATACAGGTATTATGGCGAAACTATTGCTCTAAGATGCATGGCTTCCTCGGATATAATGCGAACTCTTGTATACAGTGAGCGCGCCGCGAATCAATCATATTTATAACATGCACGAGCTGTTTTTCTTTTTTATAAAGACCTTCTTTATGGCATTTTTAGAGGTTTGTAAAGTATACTTCTTCTGTGACAATAAACGAATTTTGGTATGTTTCGATCAGTATAATGATATTACTAAGGATATTTTAATAAAAAAAAATGTATTTCTGCTGTGTGAGACAATACTGTTCTCCAATTTCTTACAAAAATTCATTTTTATTTCATTTATTTACGGTATGGAATACAATAAAAACAATAATTAAAAACAATAGAAAACGTAATGAAACCTTTAGACCTTCTTAGGTCTCCTTAGAGCGACAACAGCAAAAGCTCTGGATTGAAAACAAATCCCCTACGTCATAAAACTATTTTTTTTTTTTTTGGAACTATTCTCTATCCTTTCATTGTTGGATATAGGTCTCCCCCAGTTCTCTCCATCTTTCCCTATCTTGAGCTGTTCTCTGCCATGTGGGACCTCCTTGTTTCCTGATGTCATCTTTCCACCTCATCTGTGGTCTGCCTCTTGATTTCTTTGCATTGTATGGACGCCACTTTCCGATAGCATTGTTCCATCGTCCGTCTTGGAGACGTTCATTGTGTCCAGCCCATTTCCATTTCAGTTTTGTAGCTTGTTCTATGGCGTCTACTGTCTTTGTTCTGGTTCTGGTCCACTGGTTACGTTTTCTATCTTTAAGTAATATACCCAACATTTGTCTCTCCATCGCTCTTTGTGCCTTCCTTATCCTATCCAAATTGGCCTGTATAAATGTCCATGTCTGTGTTCCGTAGGTGAGCACCGGTATTATACAGGAGTTATATACCTTGCTTCGTAAGTATAGAGGGATTGTTTGATTTTTTAGAACGTAAGAAAGTTTGCCGAACACTGCCCATCCCATTCTTACTCGTCTCGATATTTCGGCTGTTTGATTTTCTCTGTTAGCTCTGATTGCTTGTCCTAGATAGATATACTCATTTACCTGTTTTATTTTTTCTGCTTGTATTTTTATTGCCTCTTTGTCTTCCGTGTTTGTCATTACTTTTGTTTTGTTGAAGTTAATTTTTAGGCCTTTTTGCAGTGATGTTTCATGAAGTTCATTCAGCATTAATTCCAGTTCTTGTCGTTCCGAGGAGATCAGGAGTATATCATCCGCATATCTAAGGTGATTTAGGTATTTTCCGTTAATACATATTCCCCTGTTTTCCCAATCTGTTGATTTTATTATGTCTTCGATGGTCAAGGTAAACAGTTTAGGTGAAATTATATCTCCTTGTCGGACTCCTCGTTTAACTTTTATATTATCCGTTATTAATTTGTCGTCCAGAATTACGGTCATGGTTGCGTTTTGGTAAATATTATGTATCAATTGTCGGTATCTTGAATCTATTCTACTATTGACCAGAGCTTCTTCAACCACCCAGTGTTCAATGCTGTCGAAAGCCTTTTCATAATCTACGAATGCTAAATACAGCGGAAGGTTGTATTCATTGGTTTTCTCATTTAAGATTTTAAGCGCACGTAGATGGTTGATTGTGCTGTATCCTTTCCTGAATCCGACCTGTTCCACTGGTTGGTAGTTATCAAGTTTGTAGGTTAGTCGGTTGTTTATTATTCTTGTGAAGGTTTTATATAGTTGTGACAAAATGGAAATAGGACGGTAGTTGTTTAGGTCTGTTCGGTCTCCTTTCTTATGTATTAGGATCGTGTTGGCATTTCTCCATTGTTTAGGTATTTTACCTTCAAACAGATATTTGTTGAAAAGTATTTTTAGCATTTTTTATCGTGTCTCCTCCTTCTTTTAGCAGTTCCGCCAGTATTTTGTCCTCACCGGCCGCTTTATTTCTTTTCATGTCGTTTAAGGATTTTTCGATTTCACCTTCAGTTATTTCTGGTAATACCTCTGAGCCAACATTTTGTATTTTCCTCGAGAGATTCTGTTTAGATGATAGTGGTGGGTCATTTTTAGAACTGTATAGGTCTGTATAATATCTTTCTGTGATTTTTACTATTTCTCCTAGATCTCTTTCTTCATTGTTCTCAGCTTTAAGCATGATTAGTTTTTTTTCCTATATTTGTCTTCATTGTTTTTAAACTTTTGTTCTTCTCTATGATTTTCTTAATGCGATCTTCTTTGTATTTCTTTAAATCTTCCTTTATCTGTTTTCTTGTGGTTTTGTTCAGTTCGATAAACTCCACTTTATTTCTTTTGTGATCATTCAGGAGTTGTCGTCTTTTTTTTAGCATATCTTGTGATTTAGCGCTAATTTTTTGTTGTTTTCGCTTTTGTTTATTAGCAATCTTCAGGCCTGCTACTTGTAGTTCTGTTGTTATTTTATCGTTGAATTCGTCTAGTTGCAAACCCTTTAGTTGTGATATGTTACATCTTTTTAACTGGTTTATGTATTGTTCTTTGCATTCTTTAAGAAGTTCTGTATTTATCTCTTTTTTAGATGGTTTAAATTTTTGTCTGTCTGTTGTGGCGTTAATTTTGATTTTGGCTCTAACAATTCTGTGATCACTTGCTACGGAAATCATGTTTATGACCGTAACGTCTTGTACTATGTTCTTTTCTTTGGATAGGATGTAATCAATCTCATTTTTTGTTAAACCATTTGGCGCGACCCACGTCCATTTTCTCTGTGGTTTTTTTATTGAAAAAGGTATTTATCGCATATAGACCGTTCGTTTCCATATAGTTCATCAATGTTTCTCCTCTTTCGTTTCGTATTACTTTATATGCCATGTTAAGTAGGGTGATGCCTCTATAATTATCACACACCACCATATCCCATTTTTTGTGAAGAGGGTGCACCACACCTAATACCGCGGCAAATATCCTTCGTGATTTCGTTTCTAATGCTTCGAACATGAGTAAATAAACAATACAAAAATCTTTGAATTTCTTTCTACTACTTTTATAATCTGAAACTTTTTGGTCGCATTCAGAAACTCATCAAAAAATCCAGGAAACCACCTTCGGGGGCATTCTTCAACAATGTGACGGACAGTCGGTTATTGTGCACCACTCAGGAGTAAGGACTTTTTGTCATCTATGTTATCTATCAGCACATCTACCGAGCTTGTTCTTATCGTGTTCAGCATTATCCATGTATTACGGGGTAGATCAAAGCCTGATGGTTTCCGATCGACACAGGCCATTTGGTGTACCACCTCTGTGGTGAGTCACTCTCCCATTATCTTCTACAGTCGTTGGTGAGGTTAAAATGTTCTTGGTAAGGAGGTAATCTATTTATTTCGATAGCAAGCTTGTCATGGTGGATGGGTAGTTTATGGTTAGCCTGAATTTTTCTATATCCTCTGAGAAGAGAAAAACTTCTTTGTAATTTCAGCGGTGGGATGTGACTGAGAATGGAAAGTCAATTCAAAGGCAGTTTGAAGTTGGTCTAATTGTACCATTCACAGAGATCATTCACATTATCTGGTTTAATTGAACGACAACAATATTCCTGTGTTTGGTATTAAGCCATATTGGGGAAGTATATCCAGCTGACGAGTCCGAGAGCGGATGATCTGAGTACGGAGGTTGAGGACCTCTATGTGGTGCCATGTAGCTTTTGAATTATATTATTTCGCGTTTTGAGTTTTGCTGCCGTCCTGTGTACGTGTTCTGTAAAACTTAAAGTTCCGTCAATAGTTACTCAAAGATATTTTTGTGTTGAGTTATGAGTTAGTAGTTTTTTTTCAAGTCAACGGAGAATTTTTTTATTGACTTGGGCATTATTTAGATTTTCGGTTTTATTCAGTTTGATTTTAAACACTTCGGTTTCGTAGATTATAAACGAAAATCTAAATTGTATGGTCTATTTTATACACAGCATATATCGAAGAGGAGTAAAATGGTATAACCCGTTAAAATTATGGTACATACTCATAAAATAATCCCAGATCCATTTTCTTTTCTCCGTTTCTGAAAAAATATCTCCGTGTCTATAAAACACAAAAGCTTGATTTTTTTAAAATAGCTGTAGCTCAATAAAACAATAAAAACTGCGCAATTTTCAACTTCCGAAAATCCCGAAAAATCTAATCTTTCGATTTTATCTAATTTTATTATTATTTAATTATTTAAATGTTATTGATTAATAAATAATATTTAAATAAATATGTAATAATAATTATTGATTTTTCTTGTAAACTAAAAAAGAATCGTTTCAGAATTTATTTTAAAGCCATTTCTTCAGAGAGTGTAAAAGCTTTTGTAAAGTGTAGTTAGTCTTTTCGTGCTTTAATTTAAATAAACACACTTAGCACACTTATATAACTCATTAATTACCATAATTTCAAGTAGTTATATTATGTTATTATGCAAAAAACGAAGTTGGTAACATTTATGAATTACTGCAAAAATAACGTTTTTTTTTTCATTAATCTCGGTCAACAGTTTAATTTAAACTCTCAAAATTGAAGAACTTTTGTCACATCAACAACTTTTATTTAAATCATATTCTCTAAGATGTATAAGAAACGTTTTATAGGCAGACAAATGATTTTTTCAATTTTTATGATTGTTTGGAAAAACAAAGCAATATTAGCTGTACCGGTTCAAGGGTTTTTCATCATCTACCCCTCATACACCTTTTAAAATCTTCAAAATCCCTGTGTAAAGTCTTTTTTATTAAATTCGTTTCTAGTTGTCTCTAGATGTCTGGGTATGCACCCCAATAAAAAAATCCTGACCTAAAAATATATTGATGTTCATAAAATATCAAGCAATAATTATGTTTATGACATAAGATTCCCAAGACTAAGGTGTTCTCATGTACGAAGATTAAATATTAACACTTTTTACAGAATCGCAATAAAAAACGCTCCAGCTTCATATTTTCATGCCATAAAATAGCTGTTTATAATGACATTCAAGTGTAAGTCAAAGATTTATTTTTTATAAGTTCAGATAAAGATAAAAGTATACTGCCATTAATTTTAATTTTATGTTGCCGTAAGCAGACGCACATTAGTCAAAAAAATGTGTAAAAATGTAGAAAAGCTTAGTTACATTGTAAATTATGGCAGATCAGCCTTTTAAAAACTAATATATTTATTTTAAGTTCCCTAAGAGATACATAGTGTGAACAAGTAAGAATTCCAATATTCCCAGACAGGCCACTTCACAAAATAATCAATGAACGCTAGTAAAACTTTCCGCTCTTTGGTAATTAGGATCAATCTTAAAACTTTATGGGTTTTGTCTGGTATTTTTTTACAATCTTCCAAATCCGTTACAGTCACGTTCTCTTTTTTCGAGCTTGAAGTATAATAACATTTTTAATAAGTCAGTAGATATTTTTATGCAGTTACACCAAAATAAAACTTAACATAATAACAATTACATTTTTGTTTTTGACGTTACAGTTTATGTTACAGACATGAATCTTTTTTAAAAAATCCCTAAAAAAATTGAAAATTTACCTTTAATAAAAGTTTGAAGTTGTTTTTCTCCTAAACCGTTGTGTTTGTTTGTCTTACAAAAAGTTTTGTTTTTTTTCATATTTTTTAACATTCTGTGGAATTAATTAGAATCAAACAATGCATTTTATTATTACTGCGAGATAGCGTTTTCATCTATTTTTCAAATTTTTTTTTTAAATTCCTCTTGATATCTCTATTATGAAAAATTATACAAAACTTTGAACTAAAAAAAATTTGAGTTTTTATGGTCCTTTAAAGCAAATTGAAGCAAAGAAACACTACTTACATAAACTTTATTAACATTTAAAACAACTAAACATTGTATTATGTCCAATGTAGGCTATTTTCCTGGATCTGTTGTTATAAAAAAAGACGAATAGATTCTGCTTTATTGAGAACTTTCGTTTGTTTGCTTCGTCGTCTACGAAATTTTTAGTGTTCGTCTATAGAACCTCATTTAACACAGAACAAAGAACACTATATAAGACGATTGCCCATATGTTCAGAAAAGTGACCTCATTTTTTAAAAAGCTGAACAGCCAACTGAACTCTACAGTTTATCTCGTTATTTGGTTTTAATTGTTCAATTATATAACAACCTTTTTTTTTTTGGACTGAGGTGGAAAGGTTCTAAACCGACTAGGGAAAGATGTCCCTAGTACTGTTGGATTCGATCCGGAAAGGAGCACATGCTAGGACATAGCATCCAAAGTATGGATTATATGCGCCACATGCACCCCTGACCAGTCGCCTACCAACTAAAACCACCCCTTCTTCGGACAAGGCACTCCCGGACGAGTTCAATCGGTGAACGAAACATTGAGATGCCTTGTGCAGTCTGAAAATTTGGGAAAAAATTGTAAAAGGGTTCTTACCTAAAAACGATAAGAAGCGCTTAAAATGGTATGCAGCGATGGTATTGTGGGGAAACAAAATATTGGGTCCTAAAAGGTGCAGGTGTGTTTAGCCTGACAAGGAAGGAATGTGAAATAAAAGAGGCATGAGGTCGTGAAAACTACGTACGTAATATAATTACAGATCTGGCTGTAAAAGTGCCGTCTATTCCGTCGTGCAGCCGAGTTGTAAAGCACTTATGACAGCGTATTGTATAATTTTTTACCTCATCCACCTTGTTCCTGTCTCGCTCTTTCTAGCGTCTCCTTTTTCTTTATAATTTGCGTAATTATGTCGACAGTAACATCGTAGGATTCTTTGTTCTGCGTCGCTTTCTGTATCAGATTGTTGGGCGTTATCGCTCCTAGCCTTGATATTAGGTTATTCCGTTCTCTTTGGAAAGTAGTGCAAGCAAAAATGCAGTGTTCTGCGTCGTCTATGACGCCACAATTTATACACAGATCATTTGTTGTCTTCTTTATTCTATACGTATACGACCTAAAGGAGCCATGGCCGGTGAGAAATTGTGTAAAAAAGTAATTTAACCTTCTGAACCTACATTTAGACCAAGTTACCACATCAGGGATTAACATTTTGGTCCATTGTGCCTTCTCCGTTTGTGCCTCCCATTCATTTTGCCATATTTGAAGCATATATGATCTTACTTCGGATTTTATTTCCGGTAAATGACCGTTTTCTCTGTTATATAAAGTATCTCTTTCTTTAGCTAGGAGGTGAATGGGGAGCGTACCTGTTATGACCTGTAGGGCAATCGTAGAAGTAGTCCGATATGCGCTTGCTACCTTTAGTAGAGGCTTCCTTTGTGCCTTTGCAAGCAGTTCCTTATACTTAGCCATTCTCAAGGCTTCGTACCATATGGGGGCGCCGTATAAGAGTGTAGAGTGCACAATCTGAAGGTACATTCTTCTTTTGAGGGCACTTGGACCACCGATATTTGGCATAATTTTTATTAATGCCGCGGTTCTTTCTTCTGCTCTATGGACTACTTTCATCAGGTGCTTTGTAAATCTTAGACCTGTGTCTAGTTGGATGCCCAGATATTTAGCACAGTACGTAGGCTCTATACTTGTACTACCTACTACAAAAGCCAGGTTTGGGCGGGCTCTAGGGCCTTTCAGGATCAGAATTTCTGTTTTTTCTGTTGCCATCTCTAGATCTTGTTTCACCATCCATCTATTGACTTTTCGACAGCTTCTGTTGACTAACATTTCTAACTCCAAGTTATTGTTACACTGAATGAGTAGAGCTAAATCGTCTGCGTATGCAATAGCTTTGGTCTCTGCTCCATAGTCAATTTCTAGGATTTCATTATATAAAGTGTTCCAAAGCATTGGTCCTAGTACGGATCCTTGCGGTACGCCTGCTGATATTTTCAGGTCTTTAGGTTTTGCCACTTGGACATACCTTTCATTGAGGTAGTCCTTAATTATATTGATCAAATAATCTGACACGTTTGCTTTTTCCAGTGAGGTGATAATGTGACCCCAATTGGCTGAGTTGAATGCGTTTCTCACATCAAACATCACGAGGGCAGCCCATTTCTTTCTCGTCCTTTTTACAGTGTCAGTTATTTCTTTTACCGCATCGATGGATGATCTAGATTTTCTGAATCCGTACTGTTTGTCAGATATACTTCCATTTATCTGTAATTTATCTTCTAGGCGATTTTTAATAAGATTTTCATAAAATTTCCCCAGGCTGTCTAGAAGGCAGATCGAACTGTATGAGTTGGCAGTCTCGGGGTCCCTGCCCGGTTTAAGTATTAACGTCAGTCTTGCTTGTTTAATGATTATGGGAAATATTTGCTTCTGGAGGAGTTCATTGAAGATCCTCCGAACCATCTCAGGATTTTTCTCTATGATCATCTTTATCGCCTCAGGAGGCACACCATCAGGACCAGCTGCTCTTCCTAATTTAATACTTTTTGTCGCTATTGCTATTTCTTCAGCCGAAAAAACAACAGGTCGAACGTTGACGTTATTTTGAGCGAACTGTTGTGGGGGCTTAGCAGAAAATAGAGTATTAGCTATTTTCTTCCGTTGTTTTGCACAAAGGCTGTATGGGGTCTCTGTTCTTAATGTTTTTGTGGCAATTCTATAAGCTTCGCCCCATACATCATCTTCTAGTGCTGCGCATAGGTTATGCCAGCAGGAGTGCTTCGCCCGTTTAATTTCTCTGCCCAATTCTTTTTTAGCTCGCTTGTAATTTTCAGTGTGTTGTGGAGTCCTATACCTTTGTGCCGTACGCCTGAGTCTAAAACATTCGGCTCTCTTGCTCTGGATCTCATCGTTCCACCAGTATGGCACTGTATACGTGACGTTTTCGGTGGAGCTACTTGAAGTGTATGCATTAATAATTTTCTGTCTGAAATCTTGGAATTCGGTAATGTCGTCTTCTTGCAGGTTACTTATCTGCCTCGTATAAGCTTCTTTATTAAAGGTTACTTTTTTCCGACCGATCTTCGAGACCTTGATGCCAGTTTCAAAGACTATGTATCTGTGAAAAGTGTAGAGATTATCCTCCAACACCTCCCAGCCCGTAATTATATAACAACCTAGATATTTAAAATTGAATATTCTTTGTGTTGGTTGTCCATCTATTTGTAATTTTGTATTTGCTAAAATAAGCGACTAAATACCATGTATTTTGTTTTAAAACACTTAATGTTTAGTCCCATCTTTCGCCCCACAGTGTTAATGGACTTTAAAAGACATTGTAATTCATTTAAGTCAAGACAACTGTGTCGTCTGCATATCTGATGATTTATCAGTTATCCATAAATCTTTACACCATATTCCAAGTTCCAAGTACCTACAAAGCATGTTTACAAAGCATATCTGAATAAAAGTTAAACAACAGCTGATCTCAATTAACTGAGGCGATAAGTTTACGTATTCAACCTTAATATGAAGTAACATGCACGATGACAAGGCCCAACCTTGCCAGTTAAGTATAGTGAGCGTAACTATAGAAGTAATTGAGCCCTGTCACCCACGCGACTAACGGAGAGTAAGATCAGATATGTGTTGTCACATTTTTTAAAGTGTTTTTTTCAAATTGGTCTACTAGCAGCATTGGTCTATTAGCAAACATGTTAGATGTTTTAAAAGAAACGTACTAAGGCGAATTTATGGAGCAATGAATGACAATGGAGTGTGGAGAAGACGATCCAACTTCAAACTTTATAGAATATACCAGGAACCTGATATCGTAAACATACTAAAATAGGACGTCTGAGGTACGGCACATAATGCAGATGTAACAAAACTACCCAGCTAGAAAAACGATCTTTGATAGACCCATTGGTCTGAAAAGAAAAGGAAGACCTAGAACGAGGTTCCTTGATAACATCGATGAAGACATGAGAAATATTAAACTCGGTGGTCATATATAATAAGTGTAATAAGAGCACGCTCATCTCCTTCGGTCTTTTTTTAAGTACGACCAGTTTTAACTTTTGTTTCAACATTTTGCGCTTTTTTTTTTGGCAATTATGAAATTATATTTCTTAAAATTCTTTAAGCAATACTTAAGTTTTGAGCAATTTTGTGTCAAGAAAGTCCTTTGTTATAGGCCGTAAAAATGGAATTGGAATGTAAATCGTTAAACACTTTCGGCTAACCATTTTGACAATATAATATCAGTTGATAATCCTCTGACTCGGAGTAAATATACATATATTTGACAATTGACATATATTTTTTATTGCAGCAGGCCGCATCATTAGAAAAAGTAATAAAGGAGCAACAGCAGCAGTTAGAACTGGATCGAACTTGGGAACAGGAAAGGGAAAGGGATATTAAAGGCAATGGAAGCTCAAGTCCAGTGTCTGACCACAGAACGCAAGAACACTCACCGCCACCTTCGTCCGACACGCAGAAAAATCTCAGTGCGACGATTCCACCTATTCAGCAGGTATGAACATTAAAACTTCTTATTTATTTTTAAATTAGTAGTAATTATTTATTTACCAGTTTATATTTCATGTACGTAGTTTAGATTTTTTAATAAATACGTAAATATTGTTATAGAATGAACCCACAAAGCTACCCCCAAATGAATACTCCTATAGTCAGGCACAAACACCTGGACCGCCACTAATGTCTTCACCCACTTCAAATCTTCACCATATGCAGCAGCTCCTGCAACAGCACGTATTAAGTCCTACGCAGCTACAGACTTTAATGAAGCAACATTCGATACTGCAACAACAGCAGCAACAGCACCAAGTAAGTATTTAAAAATCAAAGCTCTTCATTGAATATATATCACTGTTTTCTGATATGCAGCTTGTTTACTTACAGCAACATCAGTTGGCAGAAATAGGCAAAAAACAGATTGAACAAACTATGCAATCGCTTCAAGAACAGCTTCAACTGAATCTCATCCAACAAACACATATCTTACAGAGTACAGACAAGAAAAAGGCTTCAAGTTCAATACAGCAACTAGCCCTACAACAGCAGCAACTGATACAACAACTGCAATTAGTCCAACGGCAGTATGTGGTACATCAGGGTATGGGAATGCAACCTCTTATGCTGCCTCAAAGTCAAAGTAAGTAATTCAAACATGTTAATATTATAAAAATGTATGTTTTCTTAAATACCCATTCAAATAGAAGCTTATTTTACTCGTTTGAGTTTTATAAGTTGTTTTTCTTCCACTTTTTAGTATCCTTGTCCGTATGAAAATTACGGTATATCATTATTAATATACAACGTTATTATTAATAATTTTATATAATTTAAATAATCTATTTTGATATTACTTTATTAACGTTCAAATAGAGCGTTGTATTGGAGAGATTTATACCAAAAAAGGAGTTTTAAGAAAACATACAGTAGAATTGTGGGTTAAAAAGTAAATAGAATTGTTTATATTAGGGAAAACTTCCTTTAACATAAACTAAGCAGAATATTTATTGAAGAACGGCAGAAGATATGCATTGAAGAAACCGAAGACCAGAAGACTGATCCTTTTTTATTTCTTATAAAATCAGATCAGATTTATTTAATTTTTTTGTATAAAATATATAATTTTAATTTAATCTAGTCAGTAATTACTTTATTTTCGAAGAATATTTTTTAATCTAAAGAAGATCTATGCAAAGAAGGCATGTTTTCAGCATTTTGGTACGTATTTCCTATCCTTTTTAATCATATACCTTATTCTTGAACCTGATTCCTTAAACACCACTTAAAATGACTTAGAACAAAGGTTTTCAAATGAAAAGAAACAATTTATAATATATCTACATAAGAAAAGACATAATTTAATAGTTTTACTCTGCAGCCGAATTTTTACTTTCGTTTTACAGACTTTTGTTTTCATCAAAACTTTTATACCAATTGCCTAGGTTCAAACAGAATTTTTACAGAAATAACACAAAAGAGAAGTCAAAATTTTTGAAATAAATATATAATATTAATTTTATATTTGGTAGACTGTATAAATTAAGACTAAAGTTTATTTGGTAATGAGAGGGACCAATAAATTAGCCATTCGGCCATTCATGTGCGTACATGTGTACAGCTTCTTCTATTAATTTTTATATACCATATAACTGCAGAATTGAATAATAAACTGCCTATTTCAAGATAAAAGTGTTGAAAGATAATATTTCTTATAAATAATGGTCAGTAATTCTGCGATATTACTTACAAATAATGTTCAAATATTTTATGAATAAGAAGTAGGAATAAAGTGGCTTTTATCCTCATTTGGTATGCAAATCTAGAATGAGATAATTAAATCACTAAAGAAAGACAAAAATAACAAAGCATCAGAACCAGGGAATATAAAATATGGTGGTACAAGGATCGTATCCTTTAGAGTGTTTTTCATTAAAATCGAAGCAGAGGAGACACAAGCAGTCTTTGCATAAGTTCCTGTCTTGTCTTCTTCTTACGGTGCCTTCTCCTTAAGGACGTTGGCCATTACATTTGCCCATTTAATCTTATTTGTAGCAGCCCTAAATAGTTCTATGGAGGTCATGTTCGTCCATTGCCGTAGGTTTTTAAGCCAAGAGTTGCGTCTTCTTCCTGGTCCTCTTTTGCTATTGACTTTGCCTTCGATTGTAAGTTGGAGCAGTTCATACTTTTGATTTCTTATGATGTGACCAAAATATTGGGTTTCCCGTTCTTTTATTATAAGCATAAGCTCTCTTTCCTTATTCATCCTCCGCAAGACTTCCGCATTTGTCGTATGGCTCATGTAGGATATTCTGAGCATTTTACGGTAACACCAGAGTTCGAATGCTTGGATTCTTTTTTATGTTGCTTCTGTCATTGTCCAGGCTTCAACACCATAGAGCAAGGTGAAGAAAACATAGCACTTAAGTATTCTAGTTCTCAATGAGATGCCCAGCTAGCGGTTGCATAGAACTTTTTGCATTTTGTAAAACATTGTACGTGCCTTTTCCAGGCGTATTCTTATCTCTAGTGAGTGGTCCCAAGTTTCATCAAGATTACTTCCAAGGTACCTTGTTCTTGTTACTCTTTCCAGATCTGTTCCGTCGACATTGACCTTCACCCTTCTGTTTTGGTGCTTGCTGATGACCATCGTTTTTGTCTTCTTTGTATTTAATTTCATTCCAAATTCTCTACAGGCTATCGTTACTCGGTCCATTAAGCGTTGCAGGGCTTCAGCATTATCTGCCAGTATGACACATCCCTGTCTTACTCCCTTCTCGATATTGATTTTTCCAGATGTTCCGCTTTTTATTCTGATTTTAGCCTTTTGTTCTTGGTAGAGGTTTGAAATGATCCTTAAGTCTTTATCGTCTATATTACATGACCTTAAAATATCTATTAGTTTATCATGTTTCACCAGGTCAAACGCCTTCTGAAAGTCTATAAAACACAAGTATACATCAGAATCGACATATCTACATCTTTCAACTAGCACACGTATTGAAAAAAGTGCTTCTCTTGTTCCGAACCCATTCTTAAAACCAAACTGAGTTTGACCAGTGTGTTCTGGCCTGTCTTGTGGACCTGGAATATTTGATAAGAAAAATAAAAGGAAGAATATAAGCTATGGTGATTCAAGATAAATATTTGTAAGACCAAATACTTATTTATTGCAAGATTAAAATCATCTAATAGGAAATTATTATTCTTTATTAGAAATTATTCTTGTGAAACAGTTCCTTTATTCACAAAAATTCACAAAGTGAATGGGTTTATCAAGCATATTTACTGATAAAGCATATTTACCGATACTGGTAACGAATACACTTAACGAAAATCATAAGAAACCAAATTGATTTTATCAACATAAACAAAAGGTTTAGAAATTCTCTCACCTCAACAAAACATATCCAGGCGCAGATGTCTTCTCAGATTATAGTCTATTGGTTGCAAATATTAACATACGACTCAAAATAATTCATAAGAAAATGAGGCCCAGGATAGAATAGATATAAGACTACTAAATGTAGATAATACTGATAATAATGATACCCAGAAAACAGTAAAAACAGATGACAGATAAATTATTGCAGATGATGGAAGAGCGAAGAAAATTAAAAGGTAGAAATGACAATAAATACAAAAAGTTGCATAAGACTATACCAAAAGCGATAAAAGGAGCAAAAGAAGCATGGCTCACGGAAAAATGTAAGGAAGTTGAAACACTACAATGCAAACATGACGATTTCCATATGCACAAAAAAATTACAAGAGGTACAGAATACCAGAAAACAACGCAATACAGGCATAGCTGTAGACATTGAAGGCCAAATTTTGACTACCATTGAAGATAAAGGACGGAAAGAATGATGGGATTGAAAGGAAGATGGAAAGAAAATATGCAAGAATTATTCGAAGATGCAGCACGAAGTCCGACTAAAATAAACAATCTGCGGTCCAGAAATAACAAACAAAGAAGTAACTATGGCCATTAAGCGGATTAAAGATGGGAAATCACCAGGACCTGATGAGGTGTATGGTGAAAACTTAAAACTATTAGAGTCTCCCCAAATCACAGCTCTTACGAAGCTATTCAACAATATCTACGAGACTGTTTACTTCCAAAAGACTGGATACTATCAATATTCATTCCACTTCCAAAAAAAGCCAACGCTAGAAAATGTGAAGAACATAGATTAATTAGTTTGCTGCGCCATGTACTTTAAGTACTCCTTACTATCATTCACTCGTGCATATACACCAAATTAGAAGAACACCTCAGTGAAGTTCATTTTGGATTCAGAGCAGGATTCGGAACGAGGAAAACACTTTTTAGTTTGCATTTTCTTATACAGAGAGCATGGATGTCAACTGCGATTGTATGCATGGTTTCATTGATTTTGAGAAGGCATTTGATAAAGTCCAACATGGGAAACTAGTCGACATCCTAAAAACATCAGGATGGTAAGGATATAAGACTGATCTCAAACTTATATCTGCAACAAAAAGCAACAGTACGATTAGAAAATGAACTGTCCAAGATCTTCACAGTCAAAAAGGAGTTAGCCAGTCGTTTTTTTTATAGGTAAAATATGCACTGATTTTGTAGCTGTGATTTTAATTCTCCATTTTTTTAACCAATTATTGATTTTATTCAGAGATCTGCAGTTTTCTTGCAGCTTCTTCATGGTCTTCTCCAACTGATCGTCAACGAAAGTACCTATCATATCTTCTGCAGGATCTGGAATATCATTAAATTATAATAGGTAGAGTAGCGGTCCCCAGTACACCCTTTCAGTCACAAACTTTTCTTCCAGTGATCTTTCTATTAAATTAGTTATCCAATATAGTTAATCAAAAGTCGAATGACTTTCCCTGAGTAACCAAAGTGAGTCTATTATTGGTTTTAATCTTTTTAGCCATAGTTTTTTAAATGGCCTCATTTTGAGCTCTACAACTTTTTAATATATCGGCACATGCTTAAGTCTAAATAATGCATTTAGTGAGCAAGTGTCACTATAGTTTCACTGTAATAGCTGTTTTAATGTTTCTCCTGTTATCAGATCTAATCCAGGTGCCTTTCTAGGATTATTATTTTCATTTATCTTTTGGACCTTTTTAGAAGTTAAATCTCCATTTCGACTATCCGTCAGTTCCACAAGGTCATCTCCCTCTTCTGCTTTCATAAATATATGAGCTTATAAATGACATATTTCTCCGTGCGTCTTTCTTCCTACTCGTATCTCTCAGGATGGATCTTAATTCTTAAATATTATGTTACCTTTATACGAATATATCGTCATTATTTTTTTTTTTATTAAGTAAACCGCGTCAACCATGAAAGGTTATTGGCGGGAAAGAGTTGTACATAAAATTAGATGTTTGCTTATAACTACCATTTACAATTGATAACTTAAGTCTATTTTTTATATTAGATTGTACAATTTAGTTAGTTTTAGAAACTTAGACACTTTATCACAGTTACTATAGTTCAGAGCACATTTCAGATCACTTGGTAAATCACTTTGAAGTCGTTCCAGGTGATAGAGTGGACAACTAACAATAATGTGTTCGATTGTCAGAGGAATATCACAAACATAGCACAGTTTTTGTTGTTCTTTCTTCATTAAGTACTGGTGGGTTAACCTGGTATGTCCTATTCTTAAGCGATGTTGTATGACTTGATCTCGTCGTTTTTGTGGCATTATCCCTTTTGGTGATAAATTTGGGTTGATGCGTTTTAGTTTGTTGTCGTCAAGTTTTTTCCATCTCTCGAGCCATATTCTCATTGAAAATTCTTTGATGGTGTTTTTAATGTCGGAAAGAGGAATTTCTGGGAGCTCTTTATCTTGTTTATTCGTATAGCAGGCTTCTTTAGCTTCCCGATCAGCTTTTTCATTACCTATTATGCCTACATGAGATGGAATCCAAACAAATTCTACCCTTTTATTCTTACTGTAAAGTTCTTCGAGATCAATTTTAATTTGGCATAGTATTGGGTGGTTTGGGTAAACCCTTAATATTTCTTGTACTGCACTTAAAGAATCTGTAAAAATGACTGCTTCCAATTTGGGCTGGTTTGATATATGTTGTAGGGCTTTAGATATGGCATACAATTCGGCGGAATATATGGAGTACTCCTTAGGTAGCTGGAACTGATGTTTAATTGTTTCGTCAACGAAAGCTGCGCCTACCGTTTTCATTTCAGAAATTTTTGACGCATCTGTATATATTTGGTAATATCTTTTGTACTTGTCTTTAATCTCTTGAAACAGTTGTAGAATTATATGTGATGAAGTATCAGATTTAGGATACAGTAGAAGATTTGTATTACATGTGGGGAGTTTTATGGTCCAAGGAGGAGGGTAGTTTATTTCATTGGGAATAACTTTCGGGAAATTGAAACCTGTAATTCTTTTACTAAATGATGCAGAAAGAAAGGGTTTTTATTCAAAAATTGAATGAAAATTGTCAGAAAATGTGTGGGAGTAAGCAGGGTTATTACAGTTTGCTCCAATTTTAGCTGCATATTGTAGGCTTAGTCTGTGTCTTCTAATTGAAAGTGGTGGTTCAACAACTTCTACATAAAGACTTTCTACTGGACTGGTTCTGTAGGCTCCAAGTGCAAGCCTTAACGCGGTATTTTGTATGATGTCCAATTGCTTTAGTAAACTATCTTTAGCTGAACTGTAGACTATTGATCCATAATCTAGCTTGCTACGAATCTGTGTTTTATATATATTAAGTAATTGTGAGGTATCTGCTCCCCAATTATGATTGGCTAATACTTTTAGTATGTTATTATTTTGCTAATATTACATTGATTTTTATTTAATTTATTATCTTACAATATTGAACAATTATTGTTTCTTTTCAATGATAAGTTTAAATAACTGAAAACCTTATGTACTCATATTATAATCTAACGTAAACGTTTCTATAATTTCTTTATGTTAAATCCTATTTTACTAGCAACAAAATACGACTACGAACGACATTGTTTTTATTTTTATATGTTATTTGAATATTTGTAAATTTTTCATCATAAATTTGAAAACTCTTTTAGAAAGTTTTAAGAAAATGTCCTGTTGCATAACTAATAAGTTTCAAACCACTAGAAATAGCAAGACACTGCATGTTTATGTTGCAAAATGGATAAAAGTTTTGCTTTTATTGTTAAGTAGTTGACGATTGACTATAAATGGACCTTTATCTATATTTTCTAATATACATGTTAAAGAAAAATTGATTATAGAAATTTGTATTGTTTAAACAGAATTTAAAAAATAATTAGTATTTCAAAAAAAGTGAAGAACAACATAAAAGTTTTTAGTGTTTTTGGATCAAATAAGTTCTTCACCAGTTGTACTACTTCAACACTTTTCTTGTTTTTTTTCTCGTTTCCCTAATTTCTTTTCTAGCCCACTGTCGGACAGTTTTCCTTGCTGATTTTTAACTTTCCGTTTGTCTTTCTTTTTCTTCATTTTTAACTTTAGTAAGTAGTGATCACAATGTATATTGTATGCCTAGATGCCAAAAATATCAAATTATGTAAAAATGACACTACACTACAAGACATCTCATTTACATTTTTGTTATCTTCTAAACCTAATCCACAGCCCTTTAGATATCAATATTTTTCTCAATAAAAGTGTAAATATTTCAAAAATTAATAACTTCAGACCTATAAAACCTTATATTCGTATAAACTCTTTATGTTTTTATTCCATTTAAAAAACACACCTTTGGTTTGATTATTTCCGTTGTTTTAACTAACCCTGTATTATCGAAAATAATTTAAAATTATAGACGTCTTTGATAGACATCAGTTTTATTATAAACATTTTTATATACATACTCCATAGTTTAGCCATAATAAAAAGAAAACTAGAGGTTTAGCGCACCTTATATCACACCGATTATTTTTATAATAAGAAAAAATGGCTCTAAAAATTCAGTATATACTAAACAGTGTTCAGTTTAAAAACATGTTACTCTAAGTCCGCACATGAAGCTACTAAAAAGAAACTAAACTAGTTGGTAACTAGAATTACCAACTGTTTACTTAACTGTGACTCGCACACTATGCTACTGAAAATTAATAAAAACGAGTCAAATCATGAATTTGTTGCTTGTGTGAGTCCATTTCAAATAGGTAAAGAAATAATAAATAAGACTTACTCACAATCAATTTAATTTAACTATCCGACGACCGGTTTCGCTTTCTACAATATGCAAAGCATCTTCAGGTCTCGGTACAAAGTTAAACAAATGCTGAAATGATAAAAACCCATATTAGGGTGTTGTCTAATAAAGATAAACAAATTAGATGTTATAAATTACAATAATTATGCCAATATTACCTGTCTGTGGTTTTATTTAAATGATTGAGTTGAATAAAAGGTATAAATATTTTTAAAAAAAGTTAAAAGGACAAGGTAAGGCCCACAAATTGTCATAAAATCTCTTCTATTGTAATAAATTAATGAATGAGCAAATAAATAAATGAAATAAAATAAAATTACTTACATGCCGGTACTCTATTAATAGATGGATGGTAGAACATGTTTGAAACTACTGTATATTGTTGAATGGAGAACTCAATACTATTATTGCAGTTGTTTGACAGTAAACGGGAAGTTCTTGAGGAGGTAGATTTGATCCAATGAATTTGAGATATGTGTGTTATTTATTGAGTAATTGTTTTATGAAGGTGACATTTATGACAATGAATAAGTGTAGATGTAAAATTGTGTGGGTGTGCAATATCAAAGTAATTTGATAACTACAAGTTTGGAAATAATTGCACACCCACACAATTTTACATCTACACTTATTCATTGTCATAAATGTCACCTTCATAAAACAATTACTCAATAAATAACACACATTTCAAAAATATATCTCTCGAATAAGTATAAATAACTTTTAATAACACAATAATATATTACACCACTTACATTTAACAAACAATCTCACACATATCTCAAATTCATTGGATCAAATCTACCTCCTCAAGAACTTCCCGTTTACTGTCAAACAACTGCAATAATAGTATTGAGTTCTCCATTCAACAATATACAGTAGTTTCAAACATGTTCTACCATCCATCTATTAATAGAGTACCGGCATGTAAGTAATTACTTCATTTATTTATTTGCTCATTCATTAATTTATTACAATAGAAGAGATTTTATGACAATTTGTGGGCCTTACCTTGTCCTTTTAACGTTTTTTAAAAATATTTATACCTTTTATTCAACTCAATCATTTAAATAAAACCACAGACAGTAATATTGGCATAATTATTGTAATTTATAACATCTAATTTGTTTATCTTTATTAGACAACACCCTAATATGGGTTTTTATCATTTCAGCATTTGTTTAACTTTGTACCGAGACCTGAAGATGCTTTGCATATTGTAGAAAGCGAAACCGGTCGTCGGATAGTTAAATTAAATTTATTGTGAGTAAGTCTTATTTATTATTTCTTTACCTATTTAAAAACGAGTCACTTCTTTCCTGTACGAGTAGCTTTGTTATAGGGTGTTTAAATTTTAACCTTTATATTATATTATTGAGTGTTATTATTGCGTTAAAAATGTCTAGTGACTCAAGTGATGAAGATATTCTTTATTATTATAATAGAAGACGTAAAATGCAGAAAAAAAGGAGGTATTGGGTTCATCCCTACATTGCAAACAATATAGATTGCAGAGCCTTTGTTGAATAGGCAGGGATGTTTTTGCACTCCTTGCACTAATTTTATATCAAACAACTGTTCTACCAATTTCGCCATTTTGCGTGTAAACTTTAAAAATATAACAACAAACTAGAAACTAGTCCCAAGCGACTTGCACGTCCAGTCTGCTGTCGACTGATCACTGATACATTAGAGACCGGTTACTAACTAGTAGCGCTTTGGGCGGATACTCATTAAAATACATGGACAGTAACTAATAAGCAACTGATTGGTAACTAAAGTTACCAACTGGTTTCTTTTTAGTAGCTTCATGTACGGACGGCCTAAGTTCTCCCAGGTATGAGTCATTTTATGTTATCATGATTTTTTTTTTAATTAATTGATACCCTACAATTAATGTATGAACAAGTTTTCTCTATCATATGTATTAATAAGATAGAGAGGGGTCCATCTATAAAGTATTCATTTACATATTTTAATCATTTGTACATATTTTTAATTAAAAATTGAAATATATTGCAGAAACGTTTACATTGTCCTTCTCGTCTTGGTCTTCCCTTATCACAGTGGTGTCCAAGGCGAGTGCCTTTAGCCGGTCCTATTCACGAAATGGTTAACGTGCGCTTAAAACTATTGGCACTTGCCTTTTTCCTATCATCCCGTTTTTACCCGATCCCTCTATTATCCCGGATTCCTCCGGTCCATCAAAATGCTGCAAACATCAGCCCTTCTCGGCGGTTGTCCAACGGTTTTAATCGCACGTGCCAGTGTCGCTACGCACTCGTTTTGTAATATGCTATTGGTATTTTTACAGGTCTTAACAGCAGAGAGGTGATGAGTCCGTGGAAGGAGCTTAATGATCCCCATATGACCAACAACAAATCCTCTTTGGATTTAAACGGTGAGTAGAAAATTAAAAATATAAAATAGAATTATTTTTGTTTGCATTTACACAAAATATAGAGCAACGCAAGAAGAAACAGACAAGTTGGATTCCCAATATTTTTGTTGGTATTTTTGATAATTGTTAAATATTGATGTTTAATAAGTATCAGGTATAGATTTGTAATCCATCACAGTGCAAATTCAATTATGCTCAAATGGTAGATTTATGTCTTATGTATGACGCATTTATTATACAAAGTAACTAGGAAGGGAATATATTAGTAACAATATATAAAAAAAGTGTCAGAAGTGAAATGCCAATGTTATAGGTGACTTAGGAGGGAAAAAAAGCTTATCAATACGTGAAACAATTGTTAAAAGTTTAACTAGGTGGTCATAGAAAAAAGATAATAACATTATAAGGCGTTTTCGAAAAAGAATAAAAAGTATGATATACTCAGTATTTCGTAACAACTCTTGCTGTCAAAATTTACTAACGAAAAGCAATTACAATGTTTCTAGATGTGCATTACGTAAACTTGTTACATTTACTGGAAATATAGAATAACCTTTGATGTAGTTTGGTTGAGCATAATAAATATTAGGTATTTCAGTGAAATAAATGCACAGTATGTACCGGGTGCTCCAATAAGCCGATCTCTCGGCTATATATCAGAAACTATTCATGTTATAACTTTAGGAGAAAAAATTAAGGATAACTAAGGCCCAAGACTTATATACAGTAATGAATAAACTCAGAAAATTCACTTTATTCTTTCGAAAATGTTCTAAATATTGCTAAGAATATCACATTCGAATGTGGTACCCATTTTGAACATAGCTTTGTCAAACCTAATACTTCAGTCAAACTATTGCTTACACTGCCCAATGAGAGGCCTAGGAGTTTTACTAAATCTCTTTCAGTCGCTCGACGCTTTTCTAATACGATACCTACAACAACGTTTAAATTCAGCAACCTATTTTTCGACTTTACTAATTGAAAGCCAAGAGTTCTTATTAACTTTCAACATTTGTTTATAAATTTCCTTTGGTTTTAAACTTTCTAAAAAATAAAAATTCAATCACTACATACAAATAATTAGGCTAGTAGCAATGCCCTCTCTTATCAAACCGCAAACTTATTAAACAGTCTATTATTATGACTCTTGTATTTCTGCAATAACTTTTTTGCAACATTTATTATATTGTTTGTAGGTAGCAGGTAGATACATTTTACGATCCCGGTAAAGTTAGGTCTACTTCAGGATCGCGACCCTGCCTATGCGAGCCGTGGCTCACTCTCAATCCCTTTAACCGAGAGGGTACCACGTCCCAACCTATCATCCTTGTCGATGACGCCAAATTCCCTAGCCCATCCTACAATCCTTCTACCAACCCGCACAGGCCAGCGTGGTAGAGAAACGGCCGGGAACCCCGTAAAATGAGAAAGGAAGAAAATGCAAGGCCCTCATTCTCCGGCAGTCCCTTGAAAACAGGCTATGGTAGCAGTCCTGTAGTTAGAGGGACAGAGGGTGCTAAGAATCACCGGAGTCAACCAGGCTACCTTCATAAACGACAACGGCAAAGAATATGGTTTATGGCAACATACAACACAAGAACATTGATGGAGGACGAAAAACTAGTTGAACTGGAAAACGAGCTGAATCATATAAAATGGGATATACTTGGATTGTCCGAAGTACGGCGAAAGGGCGAAGAACAAATGGTACTTCCGTCGGGAAACCTATTGCATTATCGAGAAGAGTCTTCCAATGGTGGCGTAGGATTTATGGTAAATAAAAAACACACAAAGAATATACTCACAATTAAAAGCATAAGTGATAGAGTTATATATCTTATCTACAAAGTAAACGAAAAAATTCGGTTAAAGATCATCCAGGTATATGCACCTACTAGTACCCATACAGATGAAGAAGTAGAATGGTTCTACGATGACGTTAACACTGCCATACAAGAGACAAACACCAACTTTACTATACTGATGGGAGACCTAAACGCCAAAATAGGCCACAAGCAAGATGATTCGGAGTTTGTAATTGGACCTCACGGATATGGCGATAGAAACGAAAGGGGTCAAACTCTCATAGAATTTCTTCTGCAACACAGGCTATATGTCATGAATACGCACTTTAAAAAAAGCGACCAAAGAAAGTGGACTTGGCAATCACCAAATGGTTTAAACAAGAACGAAATTGATTTTATATTTACTAACAAAAAAGACGCTGTTCAAGACGTAACTGTATTAAATCAATTTTCAACTGGAAGTGACCACAGAATGGTTAGGGCGAAGATAGTCTTAAACATACAGAAGGAAAGAAGACATATGGTAACAAGGACTAATAATGTTACATTCACTGCGATTACTAACACCAGGGCATACCAGGAAGAAATAGAGAGTAATCTACAGAAAGACCTGCAAGATGAAACCAGTATTGAACAGCTTAACGAAAAATTGGTAGAAACCCTGAAGAAGTCACAGAAGAAGTGCCAAGCCAAACACTCAACAAAAAATGAAAAACTCACAGAAGACACAAGAAACCTAATGCAAAAAAGAAGGGAAATGAAAGAAAAGCATACAACGAACATTGCAGAGCTAAGGAATTTAAACAAAACCATTTCAAAAGCCATTAGGAAAGACATAAGGAACTTTAACACTAAGGAAATAACTGATACCGTAGAACAAAACAAAAGCCTAAAAGTTCTAAAACGAAAGTTGAAAATAGGAACGAGGAATATTTATAAGTTAAAAAATAATCAAGGACATGTCATACATGAACAACAAGAGATACTAAAAATCATCGAAGAGTACTATAGAACATTATATAGTCGAGATGATCACATTCCCGAAGTAGAAATTCCAGCAATACTAAATCAAGAGTCAGAGGAACTTCCAGATAAAACCGAAGAGGAAATTAAGTCAGCATTAAAAGGTATGAAGAACAACAAAACACCTGGAGAAGATGGCATTGTAAGTGAAATGATAAAACTAGGAAGCGAATGCGTCATAAAGGCTTTAAAAACCCTTTATAATGCCTGCCTCTTTGAAGGAAATACGCCAGAAAAATGGAATAATGCCATTATGATAATATTGCATAAAAAAGGAGATGTAACAGAAATTGGCAACTACAGACCTATCAACTTATTATCTCATTTATATAAACTCTTTATGAGAATAATTATCAACAGACTGGGACCTAAGCTAGATTTTCATCAACCTCTAGAGCAGGCCGGATTTAGGAGTGGCTTTGGAACAAATGACCACCTACAAGTAATAAAATCCTTGATAGAGAAAGTTATAGAATACAACAAGCCGTTGATATTAATATTTGTAGACTTTGAGAAAGCATTTGACTCAGTCCAGCATAGCTCCATGTTAAGAGCTCTTACAGAGTGCAGTATTGACCATAGGTACACAACTCTTCTTCGAAATATATATGATAGCGCAACAGCTGCTGTAAAAATGTACTATGGTGACACAGACACATTTCCCTTGGAGAAAGGTATTAGGCAAGGAGACACTATCTCTCCTAAACTATTCACCGCCCTATTACAGAGTGCTATGAGAAAAAATAATTGGGAAAACATTGGATTAAATATAAATGGGGAATTTTTGAACAACTTGAGGTTTGCAGACGACATAGTCCTTATTGCAGATCAGGTAGATCATGCATGCCAACTTCTTCAAGACCTTCAGAGCTCTTGTGCACGAGTTGGCCTTAAAATTAATTTTTCCAAAACACAATACATGACCAACCTGGTACTGGCAAAAAACATTTCCACTAATGGCACGCAAATTGAACAAGTGTATTCCTATAAGTATCTGGGCCACGAGATTAAATTGGGAAGAGACAATCAAACAACAGAGTTAAAAAGGAGAATAGGACTGGCATGGGCAGCTTACGGAAAACTGAGGGAAGTCTTTAAATCAACTATTCCCATGTGCTTGAAGAGAAAAGTTTTTGATCAGTGTGTACTTCCAGTTCTGACATATGGAGCAGAAACATTGACACTTACCAGAAAAGTAATTAATAAGATACAAGTGGCATAGAGAGCGATGGAGAGGTCAATGTTGGGCGTATCACTCAGGGACAGAGTTTCGAGTCAGATAGTAAGGAGAAAAACTGGTGTGACGGACGCAGTTGAAAGAATTACAACCCTGAAATGGAACTGGGCATGACATGTTGCTAGGGTCAGAGATGGAAGATGGACAAAGAAAATTTTAGAGTGGAGGCCTAGACACGATGCTTATCGTAGTCGAGGACGTCCTCCAACAAGGTGGTCGGACGATTTAAAGCGCATCCAGTCTAACTGGATTCAAGTTGCTCAAGATCGGATGCAATGGAATTATTTACGGGAGGCCTATGTTCAGCAGTGGACGCAAAATGGCTAATGATGATAATGATGATTATATTGTTTATCCCTTTCCCATGTTTTTAAATGTTTGTAAAAAAATAGTAGGTACATCTATTTTTTAACTACGTAAAAGCTGACAAAATAATTTAAAATAGTATCATGAGTACTATACAATTTTTCACCTTCACTCAACATTAAGGTTAAAATGTTTATTGGTACATTTGTGTGACGGTATTTTAAAATAAATAGAATTACATTATATTTTAAATAAATGTTTATATAAAGATATGAAATAAAATACCAACTGTATCAAATATAATATGTTGTCATTTACTAAGAAACATTTTATTGGGACCACCAAAGTAACAAATTTTATTACCCCCATTGGCCATGCCTCTGTGGAGATCAGATTAAATTACTGAAACTAAGGTACACTATATAGGTATTTGTGTCCTATACAAAAACACAAAAAGTCAAACACAGCAAAACATTCGCACAACTCTTTGTGTTGCTGCCATTGAATAACAAAGTTATAGCTATTCGGTTTCTGTACACTTGTTATGACTGGTAATAAGGGAAAAGTCAGCGAAAAACTTACAAAAGAAATATCAATAAAACACACTTGAGTGGAGAAACTGTATAAAACTTCGTGAATCAGATTCCGGCAATAATCGATGCTCGATTTACCAGTCGAGATCTAATGAATGGTGATACGAAATCCTGATTAGAATATTCGATAATAATATAATAAATTTATATACACTGTGTAAGTAAAGTATGGAATAAATGCAATATTTCCTAAATGAAATGCGATTTTAAAAAAATCTAAAACACGCCGATTTTTAAATTTAATGTTCTACATTTTATAAGAAAATTTCGTTATACAGGGTGATACACATTACAGTGATGACGTCATCGGCTATTTTTTTTTAAATGTAACACCCTGTATTTTAGGATATGTTTAGATCTATAAAAATGAGCTGATTCCTGATAATTTGAAAGATATGCGCTTAGAAAAGTAATTTTTATTGATTTATAATACACTCATCATCATCATCTTTGGCTCGACAATCCTCTGTGGATCTTGGCCTGCTCTAAGATTCGTCGCCATTTTGTTCAATTTTTGGCAACATGTTGCCATCTTCTGATTTTTAATATTCGTAAGTCGGTTTCTACTCCATCTAACCACCTAATTCGCGGTCGGCCTTTACTTCTTTTTCCTACAGGTGTTCCTGTGGTTAGCTTTTTAGCAATGGTAGTTTCTGGCATTCGTATTATGTGTCCAGCCCATCTAAGTCGCTGTGTTTTAATGAACGTTATGACATCTGGCTCATCAAAGAGCTGATACAATTCAAAATTATATCTTCTGCGCCACTGCCCTTGGTCGTTTACAGCTCCAAATATTTTGCGGAGTATTTTACGCTCAAATATTCCCAAAAGTTTTTCATCTTTCTGCGTTAGTGTCCATGTTTCTGCTCCATATGTGAGGACCTGCCTCAGCAATGTTTTGTATATAATAATTTTAGTTCTTCTTTGAATGTTTCTTGAATGGAAATGCTTTTGGAGTCCATAGTATGCCCTATTTGTAAGATTTATTCGTCTTTTGATTTCTTCGCTTGTTTTATTGGTAGCAGTCAATAGCGACCCAAGGTATGTGAAGTTGTCAACACGTCCAAAGTTATGACTTCCAAAGACTGTTTCTCGTTCCTAATTTGCTATCGGATCCTTTGTAACCAACATGTCTACGCCCTACTATGTCAATGTCATCAGCATATGCTAAGACTTGTATCGATCTATTGTAAATAGTACCGCCATCCCTAATTCGTGCCTTTTCTACGGCAATATTAAATAGGAGGCAAGCCAGAGCATCTCCTTGTCTGAGTCCATCCTTTATCTCAAAGGATCTAGAACTCTCTCCCTGTATTCTAACAGTGGCTTCTAAGTTAGACATTGTCATTCTCGTTAGTCGGATAAGTTTCTCTGGTATACCAAACTCATGCATTGATTGGTATAGCACTGTTCTCTTGACACTGTCGTATGCGGCCTTGAAGTCGACGAATAGGTGATGGGTTTCAATATTGAATTCTAATGTTTTCTCGAGAACCTGTCTTATTGAATGAATCTGGTCAATCGTTGATTTTTCTGGAGTGAATCCAACTTGATATTTACCAACTATGCCCACTGTGTAAACTTGCAACCTTTCGTAGAGAATATTTGCTAGTGTTTTGTAAGCAGTTGTTAACAGGGTTATACCTCTATAGTTGTCACACTGGAGCTGGTCACCTTTTTTATGTAACGGGCATATCACGCCTTGAGACCATTCACAAGGCATGGTCTCATTATGCCAATTATGCCAATTATAATACACTCGCGATCATAAAATCCGGGTCACCTTGAAAATAACCGATATTTTATTTCTAACGAGCTTTATCGTAAATAATAATAACAAAAATACAAACTAATGCATGTTTTTAAGAACTGTTGTCAGCTTAGTGGTTTCCTTTGTAACAAAAAATGCCAATAGTGCCGATTTTGTAGAAAAATGCACATTTTCCAAAATTAATGGTACCTGTAACTGCTGTTTGTTTTAAATGTCTCATTACTGCTTCGATTTTCTGTGCAAACGCAACGAACAAACGTTGCAACGATTTTCACAAGTTTACATTGCTCCAAAAATGCCATTTGGTAGAGGCTCGGTCATGGCCGGTCATTGGGGAGGAAGAACATGTTATGCCCGCTCACCATGGCAGGGCTTGGAGAAGACGCCGTTTTTATGCAGGAAAACGCGCGACCGCACGCTGCCCAGATCAGTATGCAATACTGGGACGAGATTGGAATTACGAAGTTACTCTGTCGAGCTAGGTTTCCGGACCTGAATAACATCGAACATCTCTGGGACGATTTGAACGGGAAGGCAATATGCGATATTAGTCATTGAAATTTTACTGATATATAACCACGTTCTGTATTTTCCATTTTTTTTTCGTATGTTTGTTTTAACAACAATTTGGTTTTTTTTGCTTCTTCAATAAAAAAAAAATAAAAAACGGAGGCAAAAATATTAAAAAAGCTTTAAATTTTCAAGGTGACCCGGATTTTATGATCGCAATTGTACTAATAAATTATAAATAAATTATAATAAATAACTTGAAAGTAATCTAGAGTTGTTATCAACAGGTCCTCGAAGACACTTCGTCTCAGGACCATTTTACCTATGTAGGGTCATACGTCGCCATGTTACCAATTCCAACGGTAACTTAAACATAATCATAATTTGTAACCACATATAATGTAAAGCAAATGTAAATTTATATCATTTAAAGGGTTTGGACCCATATATTTTGGTGGCTCATAGCATGTATACCTCGTTTGCACTGATGATGGATTTAATAATCCGAAAACATTTTGCAATATCTTTGTGATAGCCCGTTTGGGCATTTTATTATATACCTTTTATAAAGGATTTGAAATAAATTTTTTGTGATATATGGTATACAGCCAGCTACAGGAACTTAGTTTCCTAGTGGATTTTTAATCTAAAGTATTTGACAGTAACCCAAACGTTGTACACATTCTTGTAGAACCTTGTTTATGCTTTCTTGAGAAATATTGTTTATTTCTTTACGAATTCTTGCTTTTAAGTCTCCAATATTTGCAGGTTTCGTTTTATAAACCACATTCTTTAAATGACCACACATAAAATAATTTAAAGGATTGAGGTCTGGCGACCTCGCTGGCCATTCAATATGTCCACGTCTTCCAACCCACCTGTTCGGAAAAATTTCGTTTAGGTACCTTCGAACATCTAAAGCATAATGCGAAGGTGCACCATCCTGTTAAAACCATAAACCTTTATCAAAACCTCGAAGATTAATTGTACTGGGTAATAAATTAACTAAAGTATGATCTTGCATCCAGTTGGAGTTTTCTTTTGCCCAGTATCTACAATTCTGATGATTGACCTCGCCATGAGGTCAATCGTCAGAATTTTTGGCCATGAGGCCAATCGTTTAATTTGAATGTAGCCTCATGAAAACAAATAATATTTTGATCCAAGAGAGGGTTTCGGTGGCTGTTATCCATCATTATTTCGCAAAATGGTATTTTTTATTTGGATCATCCCCGTTTAATTCCTGTACAAGTGTGCATCTAAAGGGGTGCTATTTTTTAAGTTTTATTACTTTGTGTACCGTTGTTTTGCAAACATCGAGATCATACTAACCTTATGAACAGAATTGTGCGCATTCAAAAGCAAGTAGAACATCTAATGTTGCAACATAATTTATAGAGGGACGGCCTGATTTGCGTGCATTTTCAACCGTACCAGTTTCTCGAAATTTCTTTTCAATCTTACTTACCGTTGACTGCGTTATGGGTATATCTGGATATTCATCATTAAATAAATTACACACTTCCATCTTCGGATTTGTCGATTCAGATGTCGATGTCGTCGATGTCGGAGTTCGCGATTTGTCTCCATACCCAATTATCATGAGTGTTTCAATTATTTGCTTTACACTCAAATCCATTTCTACTTCAAATTAATTCTTAGCAATAATACAGAACATTCACGTATTAATACAATTATTGTACTACTTAATTGTTATTGAACGTTACTAAAAACAATTACATTTTACTAAAACGTAAACGTAATAAAGTGAAAATTGAGCGGTTTGATTGGACACCACTCAATCCAGATATCAATCATATCGAACATGTCTGGGATCAGTTGGTCCGAAGTATTCGAAGGCATACACCAGCTCCAAGAACTGCCCAGGGGCTACGAGAGTTGTTATTGCAAGAATAGGATACCATCGACCAGAATGTGATTCGTGATTTAAATGAAAGATGCCTTGTCGGCTACAATCTGTCATTAATGCAAGAGGGGGAAATATACGCTATTGATAAAGAATTTTTTTCCAATAATGTCTAGTTTTATTAATTTTTTTTGTCAATTTCTTAACAATAAGTTCCACTTTTTTTAACTGTAAACTTGTTAAGGTTATTAAATAAAGCTCAAAGTCCCATATATTGCTATTAATTTAATACTGATTATTAAAATTAGTTTACAAAATACAGTACCAATGGTTTACAAGCTTAAATAGAAATTTACAACGCTACAAAAGCTTTCTTCGCGTAAAGGAAAAACCAGAATAATTCGATTATTTTTAGATTAATCTAATAAGTTTAATTAAATATTGTTTTGATTCAAGTAAGTTTAAAACAAATATGCCACCAATTCCACACTGCGATGAAGCCCAAACAGCACAGATTGTAATGAGACAGGCAATTTTGTACGAAGATCAGTCACGGACTCCCAAGGTGCACAGCCGCAATTGATGACCATTTTTTGAGTCATTGGCATTGATGTACTTGTAGTACATTGAGCTACTAAATGTCAGACAAATTGATGTGAGTTTAAAAATAGTTAGACGAAGGTTTAACGAAGCAATCTTAAAGCCTAGACGCCCTAGATGTTCTTTTCACTTATGAGACAAGAATCCTATTATACTTCATCTAATTTACATACCGATGCACGTCATTATCTACGTCAGAGATCGAAGTTGACATAGTTGCCAAAGTATAAAAAAATCTTGACTCCATTTTAAATCAAATAGGTCACATAATTATTGCAAAAGTATTACCATCTCTTTACAATGACTATTTAAATTATTACGTGACATTTTTTAAATAAAAAACACTAATTTTGTTCTAAAAAGAACAGATTTTATTAAATAGGTAAAAATATAAAACAAGAGGTATTCACTTTAAAATTCAAAATATTAATGTACAAAAAGTGTCAACACCGCAACTGTCAAATAAGTGTTACCAATTTATGTCAAAATTTCACCTTCGTTCGATTACAGTTACAGTGTGTTCCGAACAAAAATGTTCTTCATTAAAACTCTTTATAATGCATTTATACAAATTAAATGAAAGATCTTATTGTGTCTTTTTTACGTCAACATTAATAGAATTTTTTAAATAATATTTCTACGCGTATATAATAAAATATGTCTAGTAGCTGTAATGCCAGTGTACTCGGCAAAGTGATTCTAAAAAAGAACACACCTACCGCATAAATATTTTGTGTGTATATACGCCAGATGGTGGAAACGACATCTACAAAGAGTTGGAGAACGATTCGCCACCTGCAATCTTGACCAGACCGTTAGTTTTGGAGGTAGTGGCATAATGCTTTGGGAAGGCATTAGTTGTGGAAGTGATTGGACGGATGACCGATGACGCTTACTTTCAAAATTATCTGCAAGATCAAAATGTTGGTTACGTTGGATATGACAGATTAATCTTTATGCACGATAATGCTCGACCACATGTCGCTGCCATAGTGAGTAATTATATCGATGAGGTCCAAATTCGAAGATTGGATTGGCTACCAATAATCCTAGATTTCGATTCAATGGAGCACATGTGGGATCTGCTAAAACGAGGCATACGACAAAGAAATCCCATTCCAAATACGATATAGCAGCTTCGGCTTATTGCACAGGATGAATGGAATGCAATTTTTCAAGGATATGTCCAAAATTTACTTGCAAGCATGCCGAGAAGGATACAAGCTGTAATAAGAGGTAGAGGGGAATACTCTTTACTGAACATGCACTTGTTTCAATTAAAAAGACTTATTTAACCAATTTAAGTTTGGAGTAAAAAAACCTTATTTACCTAGCATTAAGCATTTTTTCGCAGTTTTCTCTGTTTAGGAATTTGAGGACCAATATTGTTTTTATTGTTTCCAGACACTTCCCCAGGATTATTAGGTATCCCTCCGAGTCGGTCTAGTAGAGATGAGCCAATGGACGATAAGCCAGATAGGTCTACAACACCTGACAGGGTACACCATCTCTACGGTCATGGAGTGTGCAAATGGCCAGGTTGTGAAAACCCTTGTGAAAATTTAGACGCATTTATCAAGTAAGTATTTTTTAAATTTTATATTTAAACACTGTATAGTATTGTTTTTTTTTAATCAACTCAGTTGGCTGGCATTAACCGGTGAATATAGTAGTCCTCCTTTCAAGCAGGAAAGATGTATGTTCCCTTTAGGTGAAATCTTCGACCTCATGTTTATCAAATATAACCATGATTTTCAATGTTTCAAGGATTTTAAACCCATCTTGGGTAGCGGGTAGGAACTCTTTAAATTCTTAAAGATAGTCCTATCAGCGAAAATGAATCAATCCCTGCCCTCCGCAGATTCCGGGGTTTCCTGACCCGGGAAACCAGTACCTGGTTAGGGTCCCTTGTCCAGGGTTACGGATGAAGTCCACAACGGCAGACACGGCGGAGAAGCGGAGCTTCGGTACGGTGTGGATGGCGGAAATGGCAACCCTCGATTTTAGGGTTGATATAGAATCAAAACAGTAGCGTCTGATCCAGAATGGACGGCTGCGAACAGCGTCTGACCCAGAATGGGCGGCTGATATAAAACTCACCAACCCGTCTAGCCAGCGTGGTGTTTCAAGGCTACTCATCCTTCCAAATACAGAAATGGCGAATACTACAGAAACGGAACGATCCCCAGGTGGGTGGAGTATGTTATGCCAAATCCCACACCCAGAAAAGGGTCTGCCTCGTGGAATATGGGGGAGGCAAGAATTCGCTTAGTACACACAGAATGCACATCGGAACATATAATATCAGAACGATGAGGACAGAAGATAACCTAGAATAGTTGCAAGAAGAACTTAAGACCATCAAATGGGACATAGTAGGCCTATGCGAGACAAGGCTTAAAGGCGAAGAATCGACTCTACTAAAATCAGGGCACACTTTGTACCAATACAATTCAGGAAATAACCAAGGTATAGGAGGCGAAGGCTTTTTAGTACATAAGAGAATTGAAAACATGGTAACCAAATTCCAAGCAATTTCTAATAGAGTTATCTATATGGTAATAAAACTAAATCGTAGATACAGCATTCAAATAATCCACTGTTATGCACCAACTTCTTCTGCAGATGATGAAGAGGTAGAACAACTTTATGAAGACATTACAAGAGCCAGAAACCTAGAGAAAACATATTACGTAATAATTACGGGAGATTTCAACGCTAAAATAGGAAAGAACGAAAATAACAACGACAACGAATATATTGGAAATTTTGGACTGGGAAGTAGAAATCACAGGGGAGATATGCTCGTAAATTTCCTCAGCAAAGAAAAACTATTCTGCTTAAATACCTTCTACAAGAAAAAGATGCAGAGAAAATGGACGTGGTTAAGCCCAGATGGCAAAGTAAAAAATGAAATTGACTTTATACTCTCTAACTTCAAAAACATTGCTAAAGATCTTACTGTACTTAATTCTTTCAACACTGGTAATGATCATCGATTAGTTAGGACGCGAATAGAAATAAATACGAAATTAGATAGAAGAAAATTATTAACACAGGATAAATTGCCAAACATAGAAGCACTCGAAATGAATCAAGAGGAATATCAAAGTGAACTAAAAAAGAAACTAGGACCTCTACCAGTATTTAACACGAAAGATATAAATGAAATAACACAAAAATTAACGAACAACATAACATCAACTGCAAAAAAGATCTGTGATAAAAATAAAAATCCCAGAAAAACGAAACTGAAACAAACAACACTTAATTTAATGGAAGAAAGAAGAAGAACATCGAAAGAATTACCAGAGTATAAAGCTATCAACAATAAAGTTAAAAAGAGCATAAGGTCAGACTTGCGGGCTTATAAAACAAAACAAATATTGCAAACCATCGAAAACAATAGAAACATGAGAGTATTGAAATCAAATTTAACTAAAGGAAAATCAAATATAACTAAAATCAAAAATCAACAGGGGAATACGGTGACCGAAAAAACTCAAATAATCAAGGAAATACAAACGTTCTATAAGAATCTTTATACATCTACTATACAGAACCCCGAAACAGACCACAGAACAATTCTAAACGTCGGCTCGGAAACCCTCCCTAAAATAACCTCTTCGAAAATTAGACATGCCTTACAGCAAATGAAAAACAAAAAAGCTCCCGGCGAGGATCGTATAACGTCTGAAATGTTAAAAATGGGCGGCAACATCGTTGTAGAAGTTGTGGAAGTCTTACTGAATAAGTGTCTAACAGAAAAAAGAATACCCAGCCTATGGGAAAACGCCGAAATAATACTTTTACACAAGAAAGGAGACACTACTAATATTGAAAACTACAGACCTATAAGTTTGTTGTCACACTTATACAAATTGTTAACAAGAATAATAACCAACCGCATAACACAAAAACTTGATTTATATCAACCGGTTGAACAGGCGGGATTTAGAAAAGGGTTTGGCGCTAATGATCACTTACAAACCATCAGAACACTAGTAGAAAAAACCACAGAATATAATGTACCTTTACATATGGCATTTATCGACTTTCACAAGGCTTTCGATAGTATTGAGACTTGGTCCTTTTTGTCAGCCCTGAAGGATGCTCGAATAGACTGACGGTACACTACACTCATTAAAAACATTTATGAACAGGCCACATTCCACATCAAAATCAATGAAGACGAAAAAACTGAAAAAATGCGCTTTGATAAAGGTATTAGACAAGGTGATACTATTTCACCAAAGCTTTTTACCTTAGCATTGGAAAATGTATTCAAACAGCTTGACTGGGAGGAAAAAGGTCTAAACATTGATGGTGTACGTTTGAGTCATTTGAGGTTTGCGGATGACATAGTATTATTTAGCACAGATATCAAGGAACTGGAGCAAATGTTGAAGGAATTAAACCAGCAGTCAAATAAAATAGGTCTCAAAATGAACCTTCAGAAAACAAAAATAATGAGTAATTTACAAACTAATCTTGTTATTGACAACGTCAGTCTTGAAAATGTAGACCACTATATATATCTTGGACATACCATTAAAATCGGCAAAGAAAATCAAATAGCCGAAATAAAAAGACGCATACAACTGTCTTGGGGAGCTTTCGGCAAATTAAGCTTTATTTTGAAGAATAAAGATATACCAATGTGTCTAAAACGTTGAGTTTATGACAAATGTATCTTGCCTGTAACTACATATGGACTGGAGACCATGGCCTTCACAAAGAAAACCTTAGAGCAGCTCAGTATAACCCAAAGAGCAATGGAGAGGGCCATGCTAGTGATTAGTTTGAGAGACAGAATTCGAAATAACGTCATTCGTGAAAGAACAAAAATTACTGATGTCTCAGAACGTATTGCAAGGCTCAAGTGGCAATGGGTCGGACACGTTGCCCGAGATAATCCCGAAAAATGGACACAAAGATTAACAAACTGGAGACCAAGAGAGAACAGGCGAGGAGTAGGCAGACCGCAGAAGAGGTGGACAGACGATATCAAACAAGTTGCGGGCAAGCAGTGGATGAGAATTGCCAAAAGTAGAAATCGATGGAAGCAAATGGAAGAGGCCTATGTCCAGCAGTGGACGAACACAGGCTGAAGAAGAAGAAGAAGAAACCCATCTTCGTAGCTAATATCAACTAGTCTTAAAATGTTTCACTGATGATGGTTCGGACCGAAAATGTTTTAAAAATATTTGTAATCCTTTTGGATAAATTTTAAATATTTTAAATAAAATATACCAATATACACTAGACGTCTTTATGTATCTGTAAGTTTTTTTTTATATAAATTATTCTGTTTCACATTGAATATACAAAATGCATGTTTTCTTCGCTTCTTTCGTGAAAATATTTATTTGGAACAATGCTTCGATAATATTTCCGGGCAAAAGCCTTTATTTTTCTATTTTATTGAAAACAAATTCAAAACAAATAAAAAAAACAAAGTAATTATTGGTTTTTATTGCCAGCGTTCAAGACATAAACAGAAAAGTTTTGAGAAAATCTCGCTTAAGTTTGTCGCTTTTACACTGTTTCCAAATAGTTTCAGCGATAAATTGGAAATTTATAGGTTTACATAGATAGATGTTATGCTTTGTTTTGCTAACCTAACTGGATAAATCTATTACAGGGTATTGATTTATTATATCTGTATAAATTTAAATATAAAAACGACCAAAAAATACGATGTTTAAATCAGCTAATGGTCTTATGCATGACGTTCTACGAATAGTTAAATAGATTATCCTTTTCACATTAAACGTAACTAAACCACAATGATCTATGTTCTTTTTTTTTTTTTATTAAGTAAACCGCGTCAACCATGAAAGGTTATTGGCGGGAAAGAGTTGTACATGAAATTAGATATTTGCTTATAACTACCATTTACAATTGATAACTTAAGTCTATTTTTTATATTAGATTGTACAATTTAGTTAGTTTTAGAAACTTAGACACTTTATCATAGTTACTATAGTTCAGAGCACATTTCAGATCACTTGGTAAATCACTTTGAAGTCGTTCCAGGTGATAGAGTGGACAACTAACAATAATGTGTTCGATTGTCAGAGGAATATCACAAACATAGCACAGTTTTTGTTGTTCTTTCTTCATTAGGTACTGGTGGGTTAACCTGGTATGTCCTATTCTTAAGCGATGTTGTATGACTTGATCTCGTCGTTTTTGTGGCATTATCCCTTTTGGTGACAAATTTGGGTTGATGCGTTTTAGTTTGTTGTCGTCAAGTTTTTTCCATCTCTCGAGCCATCTTCTCATTGAAAATTCTTTGATGGGGTTTTTAATGTCGGAAAGAGGGATTTCTGGGAGCTCTTTATGTTGTTTATTCGTATAGCAGGCTTCTTTAGCTTCCAGATCAGCTTTTTCATTACCTATTATGCCTACATGAGATGGAATGCAAACAAATTCTACCCTTTTATTCTTACTGTAAAGTTCTTCGAGATCAATTTTAATTTGGCATAGTATTGGGTGGTTTGGGTAAACCCTTAATATTTCTTGTACTGCACTTAAAGAATCTGTGAAAATGACTGCTTCCAATTTGGGCTGGTTTGATATATGTTGTAGGGCTTTAGATATGGCATACAATTCGGCGGAATATATGGAGTACTCCTTAGGTAGCTGGAACTGATGTTTAATTGTTTCGTCAACGAAAGCTGCGCCTACCGTTTTCATTTCAGAAGTTTTTGACGCATCTGTATATATTTGGTAATATCTTTTGTCTTCTTCTTCTTTGGGTGCCGTGTCCGTATTCAGACGTTGGCCGTCATCATGCTTACAATTTCCTGAAACCTTTCTCTGTCGGCTGCTGCGCGAAATAATTCTTCTACTGTGAAACCACACCATTGTCTAATATTACGCAGCCATGAAAGTTTCTTTCGACCAATCCATCTCTTTCCTTCCACTTTTCCTTGTATTATAAGGCGAAGTAAATGGTATTTGGGTCCTCTAATTATATGGCCGAAGTATTCTGTTTTTCTCCTCTTTATGATGTTTATGAGCAGACGTTCTGAGTTGATCATTTGAAGAACATCTTCATTGGAAGTGTGCGAGACCCACGATATCTTTAGGATTCGTCTATAGCACCACATTTCGAATGCTTCTAACTTGTTTAGCATTGTGGTTTTTAACGTCCATGTCTCACAACCATACAATAGGATCGACCACACATAACATTTCAGGACCTTCTTACGAATGTTCATTGACAGGTTTCTGTTGCATAAAACTGGTTTCCAGGTCATAAAAGCCTTACGTGATATTTCGATCCTGGATATTATCTCTTCATCAGAGTCACAATTTACATTTAACCAGCTGCCAAGGTATTTGAAATGATTTACCCTTTCTATCTCTTCTCCATTAAGAGAAAGCAGACCTTGATCTATATGGATCTTTCCAACTGCCATCCACTTTGTCTTTGAAATGTTGATTTTTAGGCCTCTCCGATAACTTGCTTCACTGACTAGATTTAGTAATGTTTGGAGATCTTGTAAACTTTCTGCAAGAATGGCTGTATCGTCAGCGTATCTAATATTGTTGATTACTTCTCCACCTAGTCTTACTCCCTCTTGTCTGTCATCCAAAGCCTCCCTAAAGATTTCTTCAGAGTACAGATTAAAAAGAGTGGGTGACAAAACACAACCCTGCCGTACTCCACGTTTGATGGGTATTTTTTCAGTGGGACTGTCTCCAATTTGGATAGAGGCTACTTGATTGTAATATAAGTATTTCAGCAGTCTTATATCATAGTGGTCAAGTCCTGCTGCCCGTAGGCAGTCGAAAAGTGTATTGTGTTGGACTCTGTCGAACGCCTTCTCGAAGTCGATGAAACAAACATAAACATTCTTTCGGAATTTACAACTTTTTTGTAATAGAACGCGCATACAGAATAGTGCCTCTCTAGTTCCTAGACCGTTTCTAAATCCAAATTGCTTATCACCCATCTTACTTTCGCATAGAAGGAATACTCGGTTTTGTATAATTCGTAAGAGTATCTTCAGTGTGTGACTCATCAAACTGATTAGTCTAAAATCGCTGCATTTGGTGGGCCTGCTTTTCTTTGGTAATGTTATAAACAGTGACTCTAACCAATCATCTGGTATTTTTCCTTCGTTGTAAATTTTGTTGAAGAAAGTGGTTAAGCAGGCAATGCTTTCCTCATCCAAAAGTTTAAGTAGTTCGGCAGGGATTTGATCTGGTCCAGGTGCTTTATTGTTTTTGGCTTGCTGTATTGCCTTTTCGACTTCCGAATTCAGTATATTGGGACCTCTGTCCAACTGGTTGTCATAGGCAGTATTTGGAGCATTTTCCCTAGAAGCATCGTCAAAAAGGTCAATGATGTATCTCTCCCATTCTTTGCACTGTTGTTCGTGATCACAAATTTTTCCGTCCGCGCTTTTAAGTATGTGAGCATTTTTCTGTTTTCTAATTCCGGCAGTATATTTAAGTTTCTTATGCAGGTTGAAGCTGTCATGCTTTTTTTGGAGGTCTTCTATTTCTTTACATAAATTCTCAAGCCAGGATTCTTTGGCTTGCTTAATTTTTCTTTTTATGCGTATTTTTATTTAACATTAATTTCACGATATTCGATAATATTTCTATTTTTGTGTTGCCGTCGAACTTCCATCAGATCTAGAATGTCTTTTGTACTTGTCTTTAATCGCTTGAAACCGTTGTAGAATTATATGTGATGAAGTATCAGATTTAGGATACCGTAGAAGATTTGTATTACATGTGGGGAGTTTTATGGTCCAAGGAGGAGGGTAGTTTATTTCATTGGGAATAACTTTCGGGAAATTGAAACCTGTAATTCTTTTACTAAATGATGCAGAAAGAAAGGGTTTTTGTTCAAAAATTAAATGAAAATTGTCAGAAAATGTGTGGGAGTAAGCAGGGTTATTACAGTTTGCTCCAATTTTAGCTGCATATTGTAGGCTTAGTCTGTGTCTTCTAATTGAAAGTGGTGGTTCATCAGCTTCTACATAAAGACTTTCTACTGGACTGGTTCTGTAGGCTCCAAGTGCCAGCCTTAACGCGGTATTTTGTATGATGTCCAATTGCTTTAGTAAACTATCTTTAGCTGAACTGTAGACTATTGATCCATAATCTAGCTTGCTACGAATCTGTGTTTTATATATATATTAAGTAACTGTGAGGTATCTGCTCCCCAATTATGATTGGCTAATACTTTTAGAATGTTCATATTTTGCATGCAAGATTTTTTAAGTTGTTGAATGTGGGTTTCCAAGTGAGTTTTGAATCTAATACCATTCCCAATGATCTATGTTCTCTCATAGTTTATTTCATCAATCATTCCACCATTTAAAATTAACATCTTATTTTATAATAGTAATTTTTTCAAATGAAGCATGTAGATGGTCTCTTTTGTCACACTCTTTTGTCTAAGGTTTAGATCTTTTTTTTTTCGGAAATCTATGTTTACTGTTCCAGTCTTAGCTCACCGAAACTAGAAAACTAAAAAATGCTCAGGTACTTAAACGCAGACGGAAGTCAGAAATCAGTTATCAGGGATCAGTGACCTTTTTTATGACCATTCTCCAGAAAATGTTACATATACACATACTACCTGTGACAGCCAGTTAGACAGAGGTCCCAGTATACTGAAATCAGAAGTCAGAGAAGCAATACAGCAAGTAAAAATAATAGATCACCTGGGCCAGATCAAATTCCTGCTGAGCTACTGAAAACTGTTGGGTGATGAAAACATTACCTACTTAACTACTTTTTTGAACAAAATTCACATTGAAGAAAACATACCAGATGATTAGTAGGTGTCACTGTTTAAGATTACCTAAGAAAAGTAGGCTTATTTTTTAAAATTTAGTGTTTGATGAACCACACACTTAACATACTTGAATGGTACTAAAATGGGTAATAAGCAACCTTGATTTATAAATGGTCTAGGAAGTATAGAGGCACTATTTTTTTCTCTTACAAAAAAGTTATGAGTTTCGAAAGAACGTTCATATTTATTCAATTGTCTTCAAGAAGGCATTCGATCGAGTGTAACACAATACGCCTTTTGATTGCCTGAGGGCAGCAGAACTTGACCCCTCGATATAAGACTATTAAAGTAATATTATAATCAAGTAACCTCTATCAAAATTAGATATAGTCGTACTGAAAAACTACCCATTGAACATAAAGTCCGACAGGGTTGTGTTTCGTCACCCAGTTTTTTTATTTTATACTCTAAAGAAATCTTTAGAGAGGATTTGGATAACTGACAAGAGGGAGTAATATAAGGTAAAGAAGTAATTAAAAATATCAGATACGCTCACGATACAGCCATTATTGCAGAACATTTACAAGATCTCCAGATATTAACTCTCTAACAGTCAAAACTCTCAACGTGAAAAAAAAAATGAATGGCAATTTTTTTCTAGTATAATAATCGTGTAAAAGCCCCAAAAAATATATCCAGAGGTGGCTTGCTCGTTTTCACATATGCCAGGTAGACAAAAGGTACAACAGTGCCTCAGGGCACGCATGACAGTTTAGGCCGAATATAAGAGCACGTAAACAAGACAAGAGTAAAGTAGAATTCTCAATAAAAAAATGTTGTTTATTAAGGGATAAAAGAATAATATAATAAATAGATAAAGATAAATAACAAATGATAAGTGAAATGAATTATTTTTTAGTGTGTTAAAACAGTTTTTAGCGTTGGAACAGCATAAACGGAGATCGTATTTTGAGCAAACACACCGCGTTTGTGACTTGCCCAATTTGCACCATCTCTTTCCACCTTTTTTGCCCAGTCAGATTGGGAAATGGTCTTGACCGTCGTAACGCCGTAACGTAATAGCAACAAAGGCAACGATGTATGAAAATTATCGAAATACAAGATATGATGAACGAAGCCTGGAATTGTTTGTGACAATCGCACAACAATGTTCGATGTGGCTCCAAGATAGGCTGGCCCGGTAGGATCACATTGTCGCCAGCACCGTCATCATCATCATTTAACCCGGATTTATCCACTGCTGGATATAGGTCTTCCTCAGTCTTTTCCATGTATTTCTGTTTTGTGCTGTTTGCATCCAATTTTTGTCGATCCGTTTTATGTCATCAGACCATCTTGTTGGTGGACGACCTCTACTTCGATGTGTTTCTTGTCTCGGTCTCCACTGTGTTATTCGCTGTGTCCATCTGTTATCCGACATTCTAGCTATGTGCCCCGCCCAGTTCCACTTAAGGGTCATTATTCTTTCTATGGCATCTGTCACTCCTGTTCTCCGTCTTATTTCCTTGTTCGTGATCCGATCCCTACGAGAAATGCCTAACATCGATCGTTTCATGGCTCTTTGGGTAACACAAATTGTATTTCTTACTTTCTTGGTTAGTGTTAATGTCTCTACTCCATATGTAAGTACTGGCAAAACGCACTGATTAAAGACTTTTCTTTTAAGACACATAGGAAGTTCTGATTTAAGAACATAGCTCAGCTTGCCAAATGCCACCCAAGTGAGTCCTATGCGGCGGCTTAGTTCGCGCGTTTGATTATCTCTTCCTATGCGTATCTCATGTCCTAAGTACTTATAAGAGGTAGTTTCTTCAATGTGCATGCCACTTACTGAAATCTTTTCGCTTAACACAAGATTTGTCATGATTTGTGTTTTTGTGTGGTTGATTTTTAATCCAACTTGTAGGGAGGCTAGGTATAGTTTCTCCAGTTACCATACTGCATCATCGATTCTGTCAGCAAAAAGGACAATATCGTCAGCAAACCTCAAATGACTAAGCATTTCTCCATTGACATTAATTCCTTTTTTACTCAGATTTGCGTTCTTAAACATATGCTCTAATAATGTTGTAAACAATTTTGGCGAAATTGTGTCCCCCTGTCGCACTCCCCGTTTTATTTTAAATATGTACGTTGGTCTTTTTATCTGCCAGTTTCACGCTTGCTGTCCCATTTTGATAGATGTATTTTATCATGTTTATATAGCGATGATCTATACGGCACTCTGTTAAGGCTTTTAACATCTTTTGGTGACTTATTGTGTCGAAATATTTTTCCTAGTCAACAAATATCATGACTAACGGCTTGTTATATTAACACTCTTTTCTATTAAGTTCTTAATTACTTGTAAATGATCATTCGTGCCATATCCTGCTCTAAAACCTGCTTGCTCTCTTGGCTGATAGAAATCCAACTTACTTCCTAGCCTGTTGGTAATAACTCTTGTAAATAGCTTATATACTTGTGACAACAAGCTAATGGGGCGGTAGTTTCTAAGGTCGCTGATATCTCCCTTCTTATGAAGTAAGATGATTTATTTCCGCGTTGTTCCATTGCGTCGGTGTTATCGCTTCGCACAGACATTTATTAAACAGTACCCTGTCTTCACCTGGGGGTGCCAGTGCCAGCACCGTAATAAACTTCAAATTGATAAGCGAATCCACTCGTATTACATAAAACAAATAGCTTGATACCCTATTTGTGTGGTTTATTTGGCATGTATTGACGCAAATTGATGTTTTGTTTTGGTGCTGCACATCTGATCGTCGATGCACAATCGAGCAGCCTTCGGAATGGAATCGAATCGAGTTTAAAATGTCAACCAATGTTCGAATGCGGAATAACGCATCGTAGCCGGGTTTGCCTTTCTTGACTCTAGTGCTTTCATCACGAAAGGATAAATGTTGTATTATCGTAATGAATTTTCCTTTGGACAATGTCTTTGCTATTGCTTGAAACGCGTTTTGGCCCCAATAGATTTCCAAATTGGGATATCGGTAAACACTCATGTAAATGAGAATGCCAATATGTCTAAAAATATCTTCACTAGTAGTAGTGAATTTTGTGTTGATATCGGCTTGGCGAGCTGCTCGATTTATTTTAAATGCAATCAAGTCAACCAACTCCTTAGTGAAAAAATACCGAAATAGTTCCATGGGTGTCTCGATTTTTTTTATGGACGATGGTGCGCTTGAGTCACCCCGGAAGGCTATTTGATTGACATGCAAATGCATTGATTGTTTTCGCCATACGATTTTGGAAAACTCAACCGAATTTTTAGCTATTGATTCAATACCTGCGAAAAAGTTATAATACCAGTTTAGGAAACTCATCCATACTCTTATGTCAAAACAATTCATACCTGCACCAGTGAAACTTACCAGCAGAAGGCAGAATTGATAGACCAGCAATTTCGATTTCCGGCAATGGAGAACGTTGGTCGTTTCAGTTTCTTGAAACGCGGTGTTGAAGTTAATGATAATAACCTTTTCGTGCGAAACATTCTGTTCAGGAAGTAATGTTGACGAAGCTGATGGAAGTGCTTCGTCGACTGCAGTCAGTTCAAAGAAAAGTCGGCCGCTTGATTGACGAAAGCAGATTCGTCTTCATCTATTTACCGAAGCACCTGTGAAATATACTGTTCATCCTTGGGGGATATTTCATCAAGCATAAAATCTGGATCGTTTTCATCATCGTCGCTTATGAAATCGGTTTCCACATCTGATTAGACCGATTCTGTAAATGACCATTGTTCCTCTTCGCTCATTTCGTTGATTTTTCACTTTATTTCGACTTCCGAAATCCATTTTCTGCCACAATAGATCTGTAAACATGTGATAAGTGCTCTGAAGTACGCTTTCCTTTTTCTGTTTTTACACAACTTCATAATTTTATTTTTCACTTCCACTTATATAATATTAAAATAATGAATTCTTACCTTTTCAACGGTATAAATTACGGCGAGATCCAATACGAAAAACTATATAATTTTTTTTTTGAAAATTGGACTGTAGCAAAAAATAATTTTCGATCTTAACACTACGAAACTTCTCACTAAACTGTTCCGACAAACGAAACGAAACGGTAAAATGATCTTGCTTATAAACCAAGATAACAGAATGTACTGTCTTGTCTGTAGGCACTGTTAGCAGTTTTGGGAATAAATATTATTGACTTTTTTCAGGCATGCCTCGAGGCACTCTTAACCGGTAGAGAGTTAAATCTAGTCAGCGAAGCAAGCTATCAGAGAGGCCATAAAATCAACATTTCAAGGACAAAGTAGATGGCAGTTCGAAAAATTATTATAGATCAAGGTCTGCTTTCTCTTAATAGAAAGAGTATAAAACGTGTATACCATTTTAAAGACCTTGGTAGCTGGTTAAATGTAAATTGTGACTCTGATGAAGAGATAATAACCAGGATTTAAGTATCACGTAAAGCTTTTATGACCTTCAAACCAGTTTTATGTAACAGAGACCTGTCGATTCATATTCGCAAGAAGGTTCTGAAATGTTATGAAGAGTACAACTTACATCGGTCAAACTGGTAGAATTTTTAACAAATGAATTACAAAACACAAATGAGCTCTCAATAATAGAAAAACAGATTCTACGTATGCACTTCACGTTCTATACCATAATCATTCTTTTAATAACTAATTTCAAATTTTTCACATTGAAAATAAAGGCCTTAGCTATCTTTATTAGAATCTATGGAAGTTAACAAATTAAAACTACAGATATAATTCGTAATGACCAACTTGAGACAAGCAGTTTTTCCCTCCTCAACTTATTGAGTTGATGATAGTGTCAGTGTTTTATTGTTAGATAAAATGAATTTTCATCAAGTAACGGCCGAATCCCTCACTTACTAGGGACTAGTTTTGTCTACATTTGTGTGTGATAAACTAGCTTTCCGTGTTTTGAAAGAACGTAGAAAAAGTAATCATATAGTTTTTGGCATTCATTGTATAACTAATTTACATATTTTTTAGCTATACATATTACAAAACAAAATTAAATAATTTAATTAATTAATCTCGGTAGCAAAACAATATCCTTTATCAATATCAGTTACATTTTTAAATCGGTTTCACCGTAAAACATTTAGCCTTTAAATCCGGACCATTGTTCATAAATAAAACATTTCCATCTAAAGATTTTATCGCCCCACAACGGCATGTTTGCCACCCTGTACAAAGGACTTGGGGGACGAATAGACTCCTTGGGAGATTAACATTAAATCCGGCAACGTGGCGATCAAACGCCTTGCATATTAATTAAACATGGCGTAATTAGAGTTTTTAAACTACGCGGATGTCTTCTTTAATTTATGCCAGGTTGGTTTTTGCCTTTTTCTTTTGTGACTTTAAACTGTGGCGACGAGGAGGACAAAATTTTCTAATTTGATGTTTCGGTTAAATCCTCTTTCTTTCAGGTATTAATTAGTTCAGAAAAAAGGCAAAATTAATGTTGACTTTGACGCAAATTATATCGCTGTCGATGCTTTTTTCGAGGAAAACAATAAATGTCAGAAGAACTGTTGGCGCTAAAGAGTTTGCTGTACAGTGTGAAAATTACTTTCTATAAAAAAATATATTTTAACATTTTTACGCACATCAGATTTTCTGTTTTTTGAATCACGTATTTGTTTCAGGCATTTAAACACAGAACACATCTTAGATGATCGTTCTACCGCTCAAGCACGGGTACAAATGCAAGTAGTCTCACAATTAGAACTTCAACTACAAAAAGAACGAGACCGACTCCAAGCCATGATGCATCATTTGCATCTTTCTAAGCAGATGAGCTCTCCGGATCCTCATAAAGACTCGCCAGTTGGTTCTGTAAAGCTACCTGTCAGTTCTGCTTTACCCCAACCTCCCGTTTCTATGGGACCTATGGTCTCGGCAGTAAGGTCCCCAGTGTTGCATTCACCCTCACCGAACGTTGCAGGGCCGATACGGAGGAGACTGAGCGATAAGTCAGCATTGTCTTTAGCAGGTGGTAAGTACTCTTTATTACTTTCTTGTCATGATTTTTAACCTACATATTATAACCTACATACTGTGATTCTATACTTAAAACTAATTTTACTTTTTTAAACAACAAAACTTAAACAGTGCTTCAAACTTCAGTCCAGTCGTCAGAGAGTTGACCGCTAAAAATCATACGAACAAGCTCAATTTTGCAGAGTGTATTATTTTGGGACCCCAAAATTTTTTGGTAGAATTTTTTGGGTAGAATGAACTGTTCTCTTAGAATAAACGCTTGAAGCCACTGTCGATTTTGCATGTCAGTTAGGCGCGCTTAATCAATGTTCAAAAAAATTTGTATTAGCTTGGTAAAAATTCGATATCTTTTGATCCAAATGTCCTATCGACAAAAATCAATATGCGTTTTAAAGACTAAGAGTGCAGCTTTCGTATACGGTTTTTTATTTTGCCGACAATAAACTCAGTTTTTATAATTGTGTTAAATAAATTAACGTATCGCGATTTTTGCCATTTTTTACGATTCTCGTGAGATCAATAAAATTGTTCACTTTTATTGATCAGGTGTAGTAAAAGTTCCACTTGAAGAGATCAATCTTCAAAACCTACGACATTAAATAAATATGAGGCATTTGACATACCATGCGGTCCATATGTATGGAATAAATTCATCTTTAGCGTTATTATGTCATCATCATATAACGGGGGTCCTACGGCGATTGCCGCTTCCCGCATTTCAGCCTCCATCTTTTAGTATCTCTCCAATCTCCCTCTTCTAAGCCTCTAGATTGCATTGTTTTTGTAATTTCTCTTCTCCAGGAATTTGGTGGTCTTCCCCTTTTCCTTCTTTCTGGCGGAACATACATTAGGGCTTTCTTTGGCCACCGCTCCTCCTCCATTCTCATCACGTGACCATACCATTGTAATTGCCTTCCTTGTATTCTATCTGAAAGAGTATTTCTAATTCCTGTACGGTTTCGTATTTCCACATTCCTGATTCTTTCCATTCTCGATACTCGACATGACCTTCTAATATAATCCATTTCCACAACGTCTACTTTATCTCGTTCATTCTTTGTCATCGTCCAACATTCGGCACCATATGTGGTAATTGGTTCTACAATTGCTCTGTATACGCGAAGCTTGGTATGCATCTTTATTTTATTAGACCACAGTAATGAATTCAGTATTCGGATGCATTTTTTCCCTTGGGTTATTCGGTTTTGTACATCTATCTTAACTCTGCCATCTGCTGATATGATGCTTCCTAGATATTTATACTGGTTGCAGCCTTTTATGACTGCGTTTTCAAGCCTCAGATCTGTGGTATTTCCTCCAATTTTTAAATATTCTGTTTTGCTTATGTTTACAGTAAGCCCCCATTTGGCATATTCCTCAAATAATTTTCGATTCATATAATTTATATCTTCCTCATCGGTTGCAACCACCACCTGATCATCTGCAAACAACAATGTATACAGAGTTTCTTGTCCCACTTCGATGCCCATAAATCTACATTTATTTCTCCAATTCCTCAATGCTTTTTGGACGTATATTTTAAAGAGTGTCGGTGACAAACAGCATCCTTGCTTTAGGCCTTTAGTGACTTTAAATTCATTTGAGGTTCTGGTTCCAATTTTTACACAACTAACTGCATTTTCGTTATTATGTACTTTGTAAAAAAAACCTAAAACAGGTCGATTTTTATTCTTAAATTGGCAATTAACAGTATGAAAATATTATCCCCCTCCAGCACCCATTTTGAATTATAAGCACCCCCTCGAAAATTTTAAATAACAAAGGGGGTCGTGTGGCACCTTGTTAGAAAGGGATTTTAGTCCTCTGTTCAGCAATATAAAGTTTTTTAAGTTTGTGGAATCATAACTGAGAAAATTGATTTTTGAAAGTTAAACTAAATGTTCAACTTAACCACCATTATTCACTTCTTGACAATAACCGAGACGATTTTGGAATTTTCGTACATTTTGTGTGACCTCGGGGGTTATTTTGTCAATTCCTTCCGTTATTCTAACTTTTAAATCAGCAATATTGCCTTATCTATTAAAATACACTTTAGAAATAATCAGGTATTTTCGTATCTGTTCTGCTAAACATTGGGGAAAAAGCTTTGAAGATAATGAAATATTAGTCAAAAATCCAAATAAACAATTTATATGAATCTAGTAGGCTGCTGTCGTTTAGGCATTTAAAGGTACTAAAAGACGTCAGTATAATTTTTGTGTGCGTATTAAATTTAATTATGGCTCATTTTTCTGAGACTCAAAGAAGAGATATTTTAATTATGATTGGTTGTGGTAATAAAACAAGACCTCAAAAGGAGTTTTGTGAAATGTTTCAATACCCTAGACAACAAGTTTCGCAGTCTACAGTTATCAAAATTGAGAAGAAGTTTCGTTATACCTACTGGACATGTAAAAAATATTGAAAAACCAGGTAGAATGTACTTCTAGATAGTGAGGAAAATCCGCTGCCCAATTTTCATGACACTCTATCATCCCATTGGCCCTCTCTAGGATCTCTTGCGCTCATGGCCTTCGTTACTCCCTCGCTCCAAGATTTCTTAGGTCTTCCTCTCTTTCTGCGGTTTGGTGGTACCCATTGCATAATTATTTTTCGGAGTCTTGAGTTATCCATCCTCTGGACGTGTCCGTATCATATCAGCTATTTTCTTTCTATGTTTGCTGTTAGAGACTATTCGCTGTCTTATCTCATCAATGTTGTTAATAAATCATCTATGTTGAGAGTTTTGCATAAAGAAAAATACCACCCTTACAAAGTTCAGTTGGTTCAGGTGTTAAATGAAGAAGGTAAGAATTCTGTGAATTGATGATGAACAGGATGGACGCAGATTTGCAGTTCATAAACAAAATAGTTTTTTCTGATGAAGCGACGTTTCATTTAAATGGAACGTTCAAACAAATAGAACTGTAGATATTGGAGCAGAGAAAATCACCACTGGGTGTGCAAAACTCACACGCAATATCATAAAAAATTAATGTTTAAGCTGGTATGATTAGCAATATAATTATTGGTCCCTCCCATTTTTTTGAAGGCACAGTTGATGATGAAGTTTATCTAGATTTTAATTAACTTTTTAGTGCCTACATTACGAAGATTTTTTCCTGATGTTAATCATCCAAATGAGATAGATCGATTAATTTACTACCAATAGATAGATAGAACGTTTATTGACCACTTTACATAAAGTTTGAAGTCCGTATAAAAAATACAATAAAAGATATAATAATGTAAACTTAAAATTAACTTGACCATATTGGCTAAAGTATTATACATATGTAAGTATTAGCAGAAGAATTAAAATTAAAAATTTAAGATAAAAAAGATCTCTAACCAAAAAAAAACAAACCTAAACTGTCACATAAAAAATCTTTGAAATATGGAAGTAACAAAAATATACAAATAATTAAGAATATTCTCGAATCGATGACTAAATAAACTAATACATAAAACTTAGTACATTTTAATAGCAATAATACAATGTGATATGTAGATAGTAAATCGACAGTATTCTGACCAAACTGGGTACACGTTACAAAGGTGTATTGAGGTATTCTGTCTTTGAGTAAAAATATGTTAAAAAATGCTTTCTGATCCTATTTTTAAACAGGGGTGGAGACAGAATTTTCATTTCGTTAGGCAGATAGTTATACAAGTGAATATCAATTAAATTCTTTGTGCTCTTTGATAGTCTGAAACGTTGTGACCTAATTAAATCCCTCGATCTTGTTAGATGATCATGTAATTGGGAGTTTATAGTAAACTTATTTTTATTATCGTGAATTTCCAACAGTGTTGCATACATATAAAGCGAAGGTAGAGGCATAATACCCATGTTCAAAAATAATGGTTTACAATGATCCCTTAAATCCGCTCCAGCAAGTATCCTCACCACCTTCTTTTGTAATTTAAATGTTCTGTCGGCATGACCAGAGTTGCCCCAAACAGCTATTCCATGTTGTATATGACTATGAAACAATGAAAAGTAACACATTTTAAGGGTACTTTTAGGTACCAAATAAACCAGGTTACGCATTACAAATATTGTACTGGCAAGTTTAGAACTTAAGTTGTCTATATGGATGCCCCAATCTAAGTTGTCATCCATAAAAATCCCTAACAATTTGATGCTATATCCAAAAATGTGTCTTCGATCTGCACTGAAAACTATATTTTGATTTTTATCCTCGTTTAGTTTTAGTTTATTATGTGCAAACCAGTTTTTAATTTTAAGCACATCGTTTCCTATTTTGTTATTTAAATTATATTGATTCTGGTCGGTACTAATAACGGTTGTATCATCTGCAAAACATATACACCTTAAGGGGTGGGTATAATGAAATATATCGTTGAGATATAGAAGAAAAAATGTAGGTCCTAATATAGACCCTTGGGGAACTCCATGTTCAACATTGTGAAAATTGGAGTAATTATTATTTAAAAAAACGGTCTGTTTTCTGTTTATTAAATACGATCGAAATAAATTAAGAGCATTTCCCCTTATGCCATATTTGTGCATTTTGTCTAAAAGTAAAGTGTGTGAGACACAATCAAAAGCCTTAGATAAGTCACATAATGTTAAAGACACGAAGTGACCTCTCTCTAGGCCATCAACTACTTCCCTTACAATTTCCTGAATTGCTGGAGTGCTGCATTTTTTTTCTGAAACCATATTGATTACAATGAAGTGTATTGTACTTTTCTATGTACTCTATTAAACGGTTATTCAAAATACTTTCAAAAATTTTACCAAGAATGGGAATAATAGAAATAGGGCGATAATTTTCAATTTCTTCTGAAGATCTTTTTTTGAGTAGCGGTAACACTTTTGTTACTTTTAATACATCGGGAAAGATTCCTTCGATAAGGCAAAGATTATAAAGTATGACCAGTTTATCAATAATACTATCCAGAGTTTCTATCACTAATTGTTTGTTTAAGAAGTAAAAATCAGTGCATTTTGAGTTTTTCAAGCTGTATAATGTATTCCTAACTTCAGTATCACTAACAGGTGTTAAAAACAACGAGTGGCAAGGGGAGTATATTCCCTCCAAAAAATTCATGGCATCATTTTCATCTGTCTCATCTAACGAGTTCAATATATTTCCCGCTACCGAAGTAAAGTAATTATTAAACTCGTTTAATGAAATATTCATGAAGTTACTTTTTTATTTTGAGTTTTATTCCTATGATAATAGATGACTTTCCAAGAATCTCGAAATATCAGATTTTAAGAAAAACTGCTCATATGCCAGTTTTTTCTTTATTGATATTGTTAATTGATAGTGTTTTTTGAATTGATTATACAGAGTGTAATCACTAGTAAGGTTAGCAGTAATTTTTATCTTCGAAAGGTTTACTCGCATTTTCCTTAGTTCATCGTCAAACCAAGAAACAGGTGCCTCAAAATGAATTCTTGACTTTTTTACTGGAAAGCAAACTTCAGTTAATTTTACAATAAGACGGAGCTTCGAGGTTTTTCCCAATAAGTAGATTGGAAGACGTGGAATGATCGAATGTCCGGCTAGATGCCCCGATTTGACTCCTCTCGATTACTCTTTATGGGGATATTTAAAATCAAAAGTATATTTTAATAAACTAAACAGTATTGCTGATTTAAAAGTTAGGATAACGGAAGAAATTAACAAAATAACCAGCTAGGTCGTACAAAATGTTGTAAAAGAATTTCGAAAATCGCCTCGGTTATTGTCAAGAAGTGAATGGTGGTCATTTTTTAACATTTCATTTAATAATTGTAAAGTACATTGAAAAATACAATACATTGTGTACAAAGTTTTGTGGTATAGACATTATCAAAATGTTGCATCTTAAAAATAAATTTTCTCAGTTATGATTGCACAAACTTAAAAAAATTTATATTGCTGAACAAAGGACTAAAATCCCTTTCTAACAAGGTGCCATACGACCCCCTTTATTATTTAAAATTTTCAAAGGGGTGCTTATAATACAAAGGGGTTGCAAAGAATAAAAATCAACCTGTTTCAGATTTTTGTCACATAGTAATAACGCTAAAAATGAATTTATTCCATACATATGGACCGCATGGTATGAATAAAAAACGCAAAAAATTTATTGTTTTACATTACAAACGATCACACGTCACGGGAAATGCATTTAGGAAGACCGTTTTGGGTGTAGGTTACTGCAGAAGTTTTCTTTTTATGAAAAACGTACTACTGAAATTGAAAAAAAGTTTTAAATGTTTTAGATCGTTTGTTGTTTGATAGTTTAAAACCAGCGTTTTTTAAACATGTTTCAAGTGCCTCACATTTGTTGCTAAAACAATAAAAGGGAAAGATTGTATTAATCTCATGAGGATCATAACAAATAGCAAAAATCGCGCCACGTTTATTTATTTAACATCTGTATAAAATCTCAGTTTATTTGCGGCAAAATACAAAAACTACATAGGAAAGCTGCACTCTTTGCCTGTAAACGCATCTTGATTTTTGTCGATAGGACATTTGGATCAAAAGATATCGAACTTTTACCAAGCTAATACAAATTTTTTTGAACATTGATTTCGCGCGCGTAACTGACATGCAAAATTGACGGTGGCTTCAAGCGTTGATTCTTAGAGAACAGTTCATTCTACACAAAAAATTTTTGGTGTTCCAAAATTAATATTCGCGATAAAATTCAGCTTGTTCGTATGATTTTTAGAGATTCAGTGGCATTTTCGTCTGTGATGACTGAAGTATTATGTAATGATATCATTGAAATGCAAAACAGTTTCAAAGGTAGATACAAAATATTAAATAGTTAAAATATAGTTTAAATAATATCAACTACGTTTTTATGCCAAATTCATTTATGTGCCAAAGGGAATAAAATATGAACTATGTATTTTTGATGCTATTCGATATCGAAATCAAATTTATGGCTATAAAAATGTGCAAAATAATATTTAGTAGCTGATTGTTCTTAAGGAAGACAAATAGCTTAATTTTTTAAGTCAAATCTCTCATAGAAAGTTGGTATAAGCCACTGTTGGGGTATTTTTCCACTATTTGCACTGTTAAATATAATTGAAGAACAAGGTAAGTCTTTTTATTGCGTCTTTGTCCATTATTTTTAAAAATCCTGCGTAGAAATCGTCCAGCCCTACGGCTTTTCCATCCTTAATGCTGTTAACATATTCTTCAAATGTTGTTGTCACATAGTTTATCTATGTTGTTTTTATTTCTTTAACATAAGTGTCCCGACCTTTTTTATTTATAGATGAATGCTGCTTGTTTGGTCTTTTTGTGAATGTTGAACGAATCTGTCTCTGTGTAGACGATGATATGCGGCGTAGTCTTTTCCCTTGGATTTTATCTGATGCCCATTATATTAATGTTTAGTCTCTCCATTTTATGAAAGGCATTATATATTTTGAATGCTGCGTACATGGTTTTGACGTACCAGGTGCATATTTTAATAAACTTTTTAGATTTTCTGGTCACGTCATTTGCTTTTACTTTGGGTTTTGCTTGCTAACGACCTGGGAGGCCCCATGGTTTGTTGTATTATTCCTCCCGTGCCAGGGAGAGGTACCTCCCTTTTGCACTCTAACATATATGATCAGAAGGTCTTCACTCTCAAAGCTGTAACCATGATTGATATACAAGAGATATCCATATGGATATGTAATGTAGTGGTATATAGGAACGGATGGGAGTGGGGAGAAAAATTTAGGAATGTGTGAATGATGGGAGGCGATGTTTGTGTGTAGGGTATGCAGCTTATAATACAACACACACACACTCCGTGCAAAATACACACGGTCAAAAGGACTCCTCCAATACTCAGCTTGGGTAAGGACATCGGTCAGCTGATCCTAAATGTTTCTTTTTATCTGTTATATTACATCATATTTATCTTTTGTCTTCCATTGTTCCTTTAGTTGTTTTGTTAAGATGGAATATATCGTGGTTTCAATCACATTTTTCTATTTCCCTACACTCTTGAAAAGATCATTCTTCATTATTTGCTCTTCGTATTTTCCTTCTTATTTTTTTTGAACCTATTCTCTATCCTTCCATTGTTGGATATAGGTCTCCCCCAGTTCTCTCCATCTTTCCCTATCTTGAGCTGTTCTCTGCCATGTGGGACCTCCTTGTTTCCTGATGTCATCTTTCCACCTTATCTGTGGTCTGTCTCTTGATCTCTTTGCATTGTATGGACGCCACTTTCCGATGGCATTGTTCATATTTTGATTGTTTGTGTGGTTGGTGTTTCTTTCTAGTTGTTCAAAACGCACAGCACATAGTTCACGACTAATAAATAATTGTACCTGTATAAGTCTGTTTAGTTTATTTTTATAGTACACTATTTACAGTATGTCTAATTATTGCTAATTAATTAAAGGATAGATCCTGAAATTGTCTAACAAAGTATGCCGTGGAAATAAGTTAAACATACTGACACATATCGGCCAAATATTTGTATACTGATTGAAACTGTTTGTGTTTTTATTTATAAATATTATTTAATAATTATCTGAATATGCCACGACTAAATTATTTTAACAACCAATAAATTTTTAATTTCTGCAGAATATATAGAATCTTAGGTACCCTAATACTGATTGTTTTATTGTTCACCTTGTACATAAATATAGATTACAGTCATTATGAGAATATTAAGCGATGTAATAACACAATGTTGCCTAATAAAAAAAATTTCGAGCTGTATAAATTACATTATGTTTATCTTTTCCTTATTTTCATTTTCATGCTGCAACATAGGTTTACCATACATGTTGGAAAGAGCTGGATTAGATGTCCAACAAGGTATAACGTTTGCAGAATAAATAAACAAAACAAACTTATTAACTCTAATGGTAACAAAAAAAAAATAAGAATGTACATAATTTGCATTAGAGCCCATTTCCACTATCTTCACTCTAACTTTTAACGTTAGTATTTTATACTAACCCCACTTCCTGCGCATATACATAAAAATTTAAGGAATATCTCCTTGGTACTTTCCTGTTACTGATTTAACCCTTTCAGTCACTCACCTAGAAAGAGGCATCCAAAAATTATAAAATTTGGTAGATATGTTTGGGAGAGGTAACTAAAACAATACGTAACAAAAAAAAAATACATCTCCATCCGTTTTTTTTTTGTAACGACTTGTACCTCACAAGGTACATGTTGCTTTTAAGGATGTTACAAAAAAAACAAAATCAAATATTTAGTATTTAGTATTTAATTTATTCTAATACTAAAAGTAAATGTATTGTTATCATCTAACAAAATACAAAAAAATAGTTGTTTAGAAAATTACTTAAGAAATGAAAGGAGGTTGAATGCTCGAATAAATGAACTTTGAAAATAAGGCTATTATCGAGCACAAGTTAATTAAATCTAGCCCAAGTATCCAGATATTGACAGAGAATGTAGCGTAGAATCTTTAAGTAATTTTAAACTGTTTGTCCTCGTTTTAGTGTAGTGTTTTGTAAAATTTTATGTTATTTTTAATGTTTCCACATTCTACGCTTGCCGGATAGTTTACATTTTGACGAAATGCCCCTGAAGATGCTATTTTAAGCGAAAGTACTTGGGCTAGATTTAATTAACTTGTGCTCGATAATAGCCTTATTTTCAAAGTTTAATTACTTAAGAGCCTATTTATTATGAAAACCGGCAAAACAATTCCTACCATTCATAATACAGAAATGAAGTTTTTAAAAAACATGTAGGTCCTGCCTTTACATCATGTCTCCATCTTACACCTAGAATTTTCTTTCTTGTCATTATAAATTGATACATGATTATAACCATCATATCTAAATTCCATATGGGGTCGTTTTTTTGGGGAGCTTCCGTTTCAACGATTGTGGAGAAGATTGTTCCGCTGAAGGTCTACCTCTCTCAAAATATTTTTCTTTGGAACATGGAGAACTTTGGCTTTAGATCTATAGATCTATAATTCAGCCATGAATTTAGCAGTGCTAAATATATGACATGGAAAATCATTCGTATTGTCCACTTTCGTGATCTTAAATGGGAGCGATACATACTTAGCAAAAAGTAAACTTTGTCTACTCCTCCCAGATTTGTGTTGTAGTACTGTATAGCCTCAGGTCTTGGAACTTCAATATATTGTTTAGTTGCTTTATCCCATCTTTTACAGTAATCTTGTGTCCCTATACCTTTATAATTTGATGCTACAGTGAACGGTTTGTTATCAAAACCATTTCGTGATCACTATACCATCCCTGCTAACAGAAACAGCACTATTTCCTCGGCCTTGTTGTTTCAAGATTTTGTCACTAGGGAGCGGTGGTTGGAGAAAACGATTTAGTCTTATGGTAACCACCTAATCTATAGATTTAAAGTTTAAATACTGAAAGAGGCTGACACGTACTGAAGTAATTGTCAAAGTACAAGAAATGAACTTTTTCTGCAATTCTGTCAGATAAATGCATTATAACGCCTGCTGATGCAAAAAAATGGATATATATATATATATATATAGGGTTCAATTCTGTAGTGGACCCTTGATATTTTATAAAGTTATATACAAGACTACTTTTGCCAGCTAAAACATAAATCTTGATTCCCCATTTTTTGGACTTATTTTTGATGTATTGTTTTATATTTATGTTACCCTTGAATGGTACTATTTGTTCGTCCATACATAAATTTCTTTCTACAGTCAGTTCTAGACAGACATCTTTTTCTGATACTATCGTACAAGAAACGTACCTTGCACAGTCTAGCTGTATTATTTTCTGGTTGGTTATTTATATCCACGAGATGAATATTTGCCTAAGTTTGGAAAATTTATTTATGGTCTGTTATCTTTTACCAGTGGAATTCCAACATGTAAGAACCAATACATTCTAACTCGAGGATATTGTACATTTCCCATTATTACGTGTATCCCTTTAAATTTTATTTTTTAATCAGGGGTCGTTGGAGAAAATCTTGCTGTATGCTTGTACACGGAATGATGATTTGTCATCTCAGCCATTACTGAGATAGATAGATATCATCAGATATATACTTATTGAAAAAATCAATTGGTGCTGGTAAATCAACAACTTGCTCTGGAATGGGATCATAACATGTTACCTTTCTGGTCTCGAACTGTACATCCTTCATCAATTTTATTTGCTTTTTCTCAGTAAATCATGGTTTTACTTCTTCATCTGAACGGGCACTTTAATTTAAAAATTGAACTATTTCATCATTAGTTTCATTTGAGTATCATCCTCCCTACATCATCTTCATCGTCAAGATCCACAGTATCTAAGTCATCGTCATTTTTAAGATAATATAGTTGTGGTACAACTTCATATGTAAGTGGTTTTTTACTATATTTAGCCTTATCTGAAAATAAATATGTCATGAAAGAACATATTTTACACGAAAATATGTATTATTCGTTTTATCACAAAAACATCCTTAAAAGCAGTTTGTACCTCATAAGATACATGTAATTGAGGTGCCCAAATTACTACATTGTATCATTTACATTTTAGAAACTAATACATACTATGATAAATTACAGTGTTTACTTCCCTATCAAACATATATCCGCGTTTATTCTCGAAAATCAACAGTAAAAACAACATAAACAAACAGACTATCCTAACTTCTTGCAAATGTCACTCAAACGAATTAATTTCAAATCAGGTTGTAACTCTCAAGCCTAAACAAAATCGCGTGCAGAATGCAGGCGTCTACTAAATGATCTTTGACCTGCAAAATAGTTTTCTTGGGTAAGTCCCATTGATGTTTGAAATCATACATAATAAATGTACCTATTAAGATACAGTGTGACTGAAGGGGTTAAAAGTAATGATAATAAATATGGCGCTCATACTGAGCTCTAATGAAATTCCCCTTTCACACGACATTTATTAATCTCTCCTACAACGATCATGACAGTAGTTATTATTACTTTTTCATGCATGTCTGACACAATTTATGGAGTTGTTTGCACAAATCTGAAAATTTTCTTTAGCGTGTAAACATGTGCATACAATAATATCATATAGGTAACTATATTGTTATCCAATATATCTACTATGAAATAACTCGTTTTTCGCTATTTTTCTGAAGACATCCCTAGTCTCTATTAGAGTTTTTTGGTTGATACATTTTGTTTATTACAAATATTGTTATGGCAACACATGTCATACAAGACAATAAGTCTGCCATGACTTTCTTCATCTTTCCGTCATTTCCTTTATGAAATTTTTTAGACCATTTTTTTAAACGTAATCAAAGTAGAATGTTACTTTTTCTGTTGCAGAATCTTACATCTTAAACACATGGTGATATATACATATAAAATAGTATAAAAGAATTCAGTGTTAGCTTCATTCAATGAATTTGCCACGGGCAACAGATGGTATGGTTAAGCCACTGGAAATAAAACATATAGAGTACAATTCTTTAAAATTAATATTTTTAGAAATAGCTGATCCACGTATTCTAAAGATCACGAAGATTTAATAATTTCTTCTGTTATGAATTTGTGTGAAAATTTTTATTACTTCCTATTTGGATTTTGATAATGAAATTATCTATTTTTTAATTTGTGACATTTCGGTGTTAATGTTTTATTAAAATCAAACAGCTAAAAGTACAGTAAAAATCGTAAATATTCAGTAAAAATCTTTAAATACCTACATATTAAATATTGTTTATCGCTTAAAATAATTTACTAATTAAAGTACCACTCACATGTTGCATAAATTACTACTAAAATATTCTGTACATACAAAATTAAACCTTGTTATGAAAATTGGTGTATAATAACAAAAAAATCCAAATCCTTACAATAATGAACAAAATTTTATTGAATTAGTTGTTTTTTTTTACCAATAGATGTCTACCTGTTTTATAAACTTTTGTTTATCCAAATTGTACACGTATGCTAGCAGGGGTCACCAATTCACCAATTATATTCCCCGAGGGTCCGGACACTCAGCACTAAACTAAGCAGAGGCGTAACCGGGGGGTTACCCACAGAAACCCCCCAGTAGTTATAACCTCCCTCCGGAGATCTTTCTGATTACGAACTGTTTCTAGTTGTTTTCTTTCTGAAACTATATTATGCAACAAATTTATGTATCCACATACATATCCATGGAACATATCCAAATCTATTTAAACATTTAAATGCTGGTAACAGCTTACCCTACCATAAATAGCGTTTGTTTACTTTACAACTGCAGTTCTATACATTTTACGGTAATTAAAAAAATATGAATATAAACCTCCTTTAAAACGGAATCTTCCTGATACTCGATCATTTCCATCTGAAAGGCAGCTTTGTTACTCTTAAAAACGTCTGCTGCTTTGCTAGTCCATACACCATTAGGTGTAAGTGAAAAACTGTTGCTTAAAATTTGCACATTTCCAATTCTGTGGAAATCAGCAAATCGTTTTTTATATTCCAAATCAAGTTCATTAATAAAACGTGAGAACTGGGTAACATCAATATCTTTATTACTACTACAAACGAATTAAGGAAGAGGAAAATGCAAAAGTTCTGCCTTAATATCCCTAGAAAAATCTTTTTAGAAAAACTTCTAATATCCGACAGAAGTTCACAAACAAGGTTTCCCTTGCATTGTAGTTTTAAATTCAAGAAGTTCAGATATCTGAAGATATCCGCCAAAAATGCGATCGTTGCAACATTTCCTTTGTCCAAGGTAAAGCACAAATGGTAATTTGCAACTTTATTGTCAATAGTGGACAGAAATTCTTTTATGTAACAAAACATATTGTTTACATTACGAGTAATTCTGTATATTAGTACAGTGCATATTAAAAATAAAAATATATTTATTTTTAGATTTGATTATAATTTTACACTATAATTTTATTACTATATTTTGAATTTAACGGCGGTCCGCAAAAAACAAGCTCACGGTCCTGATGCGAACCGCGGTCCGCCATTTGGTGACCCCTGTGCTAGGTCGTAAGAAATCGTGCGAGAGCACGTGAGAGCCAACACTGAATTCTTCTTGTGAATTTTACTATAGTAACCTAAACATGTGCATAATGCAAAAATCTTGCCAAATTTGTTCTATGGTTAATTAAAAAAAATTGATCGTATATTCTTATCTAATAGTAATATAAAATATATAATATAGCCCTATTGAGTAATTTAATAAAATTATCTTAGTTTGTGCTGAAATTTTAGAACGCTATATAGAACATAAAAAAATTAATAAACAGTAATAATTGACCTTTGTTGAAATTTTTTAATATTTACAGAAATTCAAAGAAATAGGGAATTTTACAAGAATGCCGATGTAAGGCCCCCATTTACATACGCGTCCCTAATTAGACAGGTAAGTTTCGTTACGAAATTGTAGCAAGGAGAAATTACATTTTTATCCCTTTTCAGTCTATTATTGAATCACCCGATAAACAGCTGACACTCAACGAAATTTACAATTGGTTCCAAAACACATTTTGCTATTTCAGGAGAAACGCTGCTACTTGGAAGGTATTGTGCTATTTTTTATTAAACTTAAAGTAAAATTATAGTATACTATTGGTAAGCATTACATTTTTATTCAAGCAACAGATTTAAAACCTGCACAGGTTAAAATAGTTACATACATTGAAAAAATATCAGTAAAATGTCCAGGATATATAAGTTAACCAAGAAAAGACGTAAAATGCTTGATCTTTCATTAAAGAAGATGTGGGAAAATATTAAGCAAAATGATAATGAGATAGCCAACAGTCTTTTGCTTTTTCGATATTTCTCATACCCTTAAAAATTAAAAATTAATAACTATGGATAAAATATTACAATATTTCATAAAACAAACTCTTCTTCTTCTTATATTCAGGCAAGGCACGCATGTCTCTGGCACTTGGTCGTAAGACCTTTATACCAAACCCTCTACTTTCATTAATTTCCATCAAGAAAACCCAGGCTCTAGATAAAATTCAGTAACTTTCTTATGGAGCGTTTAGGAATTTAGCAAGATCTGCAAAAGATAGTTTCCGGTTTCATTATTTATTGTGCTCATAATTAGCTTCTATACTAGCTGTCTAAAATCAGCATAATGAAGTAAGTAATAGGACATATATTGCAATCCAGAGGACGTCTTGTCCATGCGAAGACTTACATGTAATCCTTTGAGGCACAGTCTTTAAACCAAGTATTGCCCCTAGTTCCACGCTAAAGGCAGGCTAATTTCAACTTTAGATCACCACTGCTAGTCTCTAGAATGTACGTCAGCACCAATTTAGATTCAGGGAGTCCTTCAATCTTAACAACATTCCACTGATTTGTTTCTTTAAAAAGGTCCTTTATTATATTAAAAGAAATGATATTTTCTTTAGTACATGTACACCCGAAATACCCGTCCACGAGGCAACTTTCTTGATAGAGAGTATTACATTGAACTTAAAGTTCTATACCATAGGCTCTATTTCATTATTAGACACCATTTTAATTCGAGTAATCCTGGGCATTACTGATGTCGTGATCTCTGTTATAGTAGTTTGGTATATTACCACAATCTTCTCGGGGAGGAAGTTGGATAAATGCTCTTTGTTGTAATTTTCTCGGAAGTAATGAATGAATGACATCGATAGGAGGCGCCACATCAAGTTATGACTACTCCCTTACCAGAGAGTTTAAATTGGGAAAAGAGCAGACATATGTCTGCAAATTTGATTGTTGTGGTTGTATTTTGGAGTGTTAGGGGAACGAGTGGATTGCTAAGAAGCATTTGTCAGAATTGTTGGTTGAGAATGATTGTTAAGTCTGCGATATTGTAGTGATGTCACTTGTAGAGTGTCAAAGTATTCATTAGGAACCTCGTTTCCAGCCAAGTTGGGAGTTTTGACTGATTAATTCTGACGAATAATCTGCACGTTTCCTCATGATTGTTCTTATATTTTGCGTTCGGTTGCCATGGTAGCATTAATTTCTACCTGTATTCTACCTGTTCTACCGACCTGTATTCAACAATTGGCCTTACAAAGTGATGCCGAGTTTACCTGATAAAGCTACGAGGGGTCCAGCCCTCTTTCTCACCCTATTTAGAGAGAGTTTTAATTCAGTATCCCAGTTGAGATTCCTCTGAAATTAAATGACTAGATAGGACACCTATCTGTGGAATGGAAGTCTATCTCCATAGAGCTCCATCCGGGTGCCCTCCTCTCTACATCTAGGAGTACCTGGATATCTAAAGAGGTTGGCTTGTGTTTTTGGTGAATTAGAAGTAACTCTCCATGTATTGCGCTTAGGATTTGTCGAATACAGATTGATTCCTCAACGTCCCAGCAATAGTTCCTGAGAAAAGTAGTGCAGGATCGTTGGCATATAGTAAGATGGATTCGGAATTATCTGTTGGAGGTGGGGGTGGAGGTCAGTGTTGTAAACTGTTTATAAAACAGTTGCTAAAATTGAGATCTGGGGTACTCCAGCTTGTGTAGGATTTATCAGTGATTTTAAGTCGGATCCCCCGATTGGAGAGCTAGGAATATACGATTGAGAATCATTATGCAGCAAGATGATACTCTTTGGAAGTTTTTTGAAGCATCTCCTATGTATGATATCTGGGCCATGAGACGTGTTTTTGCCATAGTTACACTTCCGTCTGATGGTGTCCTCCTGCACAGGGGCCATAATCGAATTTTGGATGCTATAGTCTCCAAGTGCTGTGGATGGTAGTAGAGTATGTCTTCTAGTCCCCTTTTGGTTTCAAGTTTATATCACTTTTTGAAATTTGGGCTGTCAGGGTGATAAAAGTTGCCTGGAGTGTATTTTTGAAGGCTTCTGCTTTATCTTGCGGATTAGATAGTATGACGTTATTTACTTGGAAATGAGAGTAAGGCTTTTACTTTTGTTTGGTAATTGTTTTGAATTAGTTCCAGAATTTTAAAACATATCTTTGGTCCAGACCAGAGGTAACTCGTCTCCATCGTTCTTTTTTGAATTTATTAACCTCGAGTCTTATGGTTGTATTCTATTTTGATGCGTGGGTTTCGGAATCTTTTATACTCTCTGATTAATCTGAGCTTAGTTTGGATTTTAGTCAGTATTCGTTGTGGAAGCATTGGAATATATGGATAAATTTTTATTATTGGACTGGGTAGGGATGAAGCCTCACAAAGAAGAATTTTAACTTTAGAAATCCCTGTGTCAATCTTACTGGTTTTTGACATGTTACCTAAGTCAGGAATGTTATGATCGGAATACTTCTAATAGACGAATTGCATTTTATAAGTCTTTATCGCATCAGATTGATCATCTTTCTAGTGTCATTACTATACTCCCGTATGTCCTTCAGCCTCTCAGTGTTAGTATTAGGCCTCATACGAAAGGATATACGATCTGGTGCCTTCAGTAGACCGTTCATTTTTAACAAATTATTTGAATTTTTCAATTACGTGCAAAAATTTCAACGGATTTATTGCTTTTTGAAGTTTTGAAAGAGAAAAATGACAATATATTTGTATATATTTGTATGACTTATTAATAATAATGCGAATATACAATAAAATAAATATACGTTCGTTATATAAACACTCACGTCTCTTTTAATGCCTCTGGATTTTATTATTGATTTTAGTATAGGTTTATATATATAGGAAAAAACCAGATAGGTTCCTAACATATTATGGACACTTTACTGATAATGTTCAAGAAAATTAATACAAAACATTTTAAAAACCAGCAATATTTGGTAATTTATAAAAGGCCAATTAAAAAAAAGGTTATGAACTTAGCTATATATTTTGTCTAGATTCGGTAAATTTTAGCCATTTTTCTTTTATTTAACTTTTATTAAAACTATTTATTTGGACAGTATGTAATTTACAATTTTAAGAAAAATAAATAAATGCACCTATTCAATTTAAATCTCGATTTGTTTAACATAATCTTCTACACGCTTTATAAATCTGTTCGAGATATTTTTGAGGTTATTCCTTGATTAAAGCTTCTATCAAAAATACCTTATTTGAATACCTTTCATTTTTTAGGTTATATTATTTTGTTAGTTTGACTATCATTATAAAATATGTTCTTAAAGAGATCTGCCAGTACTGAATGTCTCTGAAAATTACAAATACCCGTTGAACTTATTGAAGTGATGAGTGAAGTGAGCACAAAGGAGTTAACTGAACTGTTTAACGCCATATACGATTCAGGTAATATCCCACAGGAATGGCTATTGCCAACATTTGTAACACTACCAAAAAAAACGATCTGCGAAAACATGTGAATATTTCCGAATTATCAGCCTTATGAGTCATGCACTTAAGATTTTTCTTAAAATCATACATACGCAGAGCAGTCAACAAAGCCATGATAGCATCGACGATCGCCAACATCCGGGCTGGATAAGGCACTGAAGAAGAGAAGGGAATATATTATTAGAGATAAAAAAGATCAGACCAATCCAGCAAATGTCAGAGACAAACCTTTTAACAAGCTTTAAGGTCTAGAATAGAAGGCTGAAAAAAATATTAAGTGAAATACTACAAAATACATTAGAAGACGAATACTCATATTCTTAACATTTATAAACTTATAGACTGCCTTTTACATGGGTATTTGAGATATCGTGACTTTATTGACAGCAGCTCTAAATAATGATGCAGTCAATTTTCCATACCATTGTCTTCGATTTTTCAGCCATGATGTTCTTCTTCTACCAGGACCCCGTTTACCTTAAATATTTCCCTGATTAATCAGATTTAAAAGTTAATATTTTTCAGGGTGTCTCATATTGTGACCAAAGTATTCCAGCTTGCGTCTCTTGCGTCTACAACAAATGCCTACATGTGCACAAATACAAACACCTACAACTAATACCAGAGAAAATCATAAATGTTCTCAAATGTGTGCGCAACATTGTGACATAGATCTCGCAGCTTAAAAGCACAAGATCAAGTCACTTTGAAATGAAGTTAGGAGTGAATTAAGTAGATAATAATTTTATTGCATAGAGTAATCAGACTTATCAGAGAAGGACTGGTCAAACACACATAATAGTAGAGTATAAATTATTTACACCGGTTAAAATAAACAAATTTTCAGAAAGCTTTTCCAGAGTACCAGAAAACAAAATATTTGTGCATAAGAAAAAAAGTAATAGACCTAATTTTAGGCGAAGACGTATAAGACAAAATTAAGGGTTGCGAAGATTATAAATACCTTTGAGCTACAATTAACAAATAAAAAACAGACTAGTAATATATTAAGGAAATAATGTCGCAAGGAACGAGAGCAATAAACAGATTGAATGGTATGGAACGGTGCAAAGACAGTTAATATTCAACGGAAAGATCAAGGAAAAAAGAGGAATTGGTAGGAAGAAATTTTCATTACTCCGAAACCTTCGCCAATATTAGCAGATGAATTGTTATATGATGCGCAAGATCGAGAACAATATCGGTAAATAGTCACGGAATCTACCAACGCCTAATTTGGACACAGTACTCAAAGAAGAAGAAGGCACAAAGACATCTGTAAAAAAATTACCGTCTACAATACGGTTATAAAAGGTATCGCGCTCTATGATGCAGAAACCTGAAGATGGACAGAATGTGACAAAACGACTCACTGCTGCGGGATTCTGTGAGTCCTTCAGTCTTCAACCCAATTATGGATGAAATAATAAAAAAAGTAAGAACTAAAAAAGGATACCAAATCAGAGAAAAACAACTTAAAATAATCTGCTATGTGTGTTGTCAGTCCGTAACACAATGTCATTGTTTCCTCAAACTATACATACAAAAAAAGATTATTTGGTCAATTCGTAACACAATTTAATTTTTCTCTCAATCAAGCACTGCATAAAATATTATTTGACTAGACAAAATTATAAAATTTATAAAAATTAGTCTTAATTTTCTTGAACACCAACCAGAAACTAAATAAACAAACCTAAAATAAAAATATTATTGAATAGAATATAATTAAATTTAATATTTCACTAAAATTCTTCTTTTTTCAAAGCGATGAACTGTGATATACCTAGATTTGGTAAACTGTTTTTGTCTGTATTTAAAATTACGTCATTTTCAGGGTCAGATTTACATGCTTGTAGCGTTGCATGAGTGTTTATTTTAATTTTATCATTTGTAAAATTATTTAACTTTTAAATTTATCATCATGCTTTCATTTCATAACTATATAATCACAATAGAATATATTTATTTTTTGTTTTATGATTTACTCTGCATATAGCCTTACAAATGAATTGTACATATATAAAATCGCTTCCTATATTTATTTAATAAAAACATTTTATATTGTTTTGTTTTCCGATTATCAAAACTAGTCTGGCAGCGCATCTTGCAGCGCATATACGGGTAATGGAGCATATAATAATTGTCCATTTCCCGCAGCTAAAATTGATTTCATTTTCTAATATACTTAAAAATTTATTTCACTGTAGGAAATATTTGGGAAGGTGTAAATTCGTAATTAATTGGGTGTAATTAATTACCCCACTGTTCACAAATAAAAAAAACCATTAAGATAACACGTTTTTCATGATTCGCTTTAAGGTGTTAATCTTACTAAAAAATCCAATTCAAAATCGTTTGAGGAGAACGAAATAGAGCGAAAACTTCAATCACTGCGTGGAAATCATCGTGATCCAGCAAAACTGTATAGCATTGGATGTGATATTATGGCTGCATAATAAGAATTTGAACTCTCACATAATGTCATCATAACAAATGTTACTTAATAAAAAATAAAATAATTTTCTAAATCATAAAAGATTTCCTCACTTCTTGTACTGAAGTACTAGATGTTAATCCTCTTTCTATTATTTCATTTCTCAATTGGTTCATTTCTTACAGGACAAAGATATCTATTGTAAATAGGTATTTTCCGTTATTTGCAAGGATTATTGCCTTTTTTATGCTTATTTTTTCATTTTCCATAGCTGTATTCCTTTTAATTGACGTTTTGGTATCATACCTCCTAAGTTGTTTTTCTTTTACTAGTTTTTTGTCAATTTTTTTTTGGGTATTTTCTTTTAATTGCAATTTTTTTTTATCCGATATGCATTCCTTCCCATTCACAATCAACTTCTGATAGCCTATTATTGGCTGTTTTCCTTTAATGTTTTCTTCTTTTGGTATTTTAATTATTTCTTTCTGTATTTCCTTTTCTTTACTCAAAACTACTCCAACGATATTTTAATCAGAATTATTGGCAAGCGATTGCTCATAATCTTGCTAAAAAAAGACTTGGAAGATGTTCGAAAATCGGAAAAGCCACTTAGCACTGGGAAAATCCAAGACTTTCAGCTCAAAGGAAAGCAAGAAACTTATTACAACATAGGATAATATTAGGTGTTCCACTGGACAGTACTAACCTATTTTCCGTTATTTTCATGGATTATTGCCGTTCTTTTATGCTTATTTTTCCATTTCCCATAGTTGTATTCCTTTTTCTTGCCGTTTTGGTATCATACCTCCTAAGTTGTTTTTCTTTTACTAGTTTTTTGTCAATTTTTTTTTGGGTATTTTCTTTTAATTGCAATTTTTTTTATGAGATATCCATTCCTTCCCATCCACAATCAACTTCTTATAGCCTATTATTGGCTGTTTTCCTTTAATGTTTTCTTCTTTTGGTATTTTAATTATTTCTTTCTGTATTTCCTTTTCTTTACTCAAAACTACTCCAACGATATTTTAATCAGAATTATTGGCAAGCGATTGCTCATAATCTTGCTAAAAAAAGACTTGGAAGATGTTCGAAAATCGGAAAAGCCACTTAGCACTGGGAAAATCTAGGACTTTCAGCTCAAAGGAAAGCAAGAAGTTTTCCAGATCTCTGTAAAATAGCAAATTTGACAAACAACAACGCAAGAGGCCTGCAAATGCAAAGAGAACGGTTAAACATATGGTGTGCAACTGAGCAGAGTATACATAATAGCTCTTTCAGGTCGTAATGTAAAAAGCTATCTTGGACTTAAATTCGTAGACCTACATGAAGATAGTGTTAATTTGAAATAAATATGTTAAGCAAAAAGTAGAATTGAATAACCTCTTATATTTTCATATTTATTTTCCCGGCTCATTGACCCGTTATCCTGTGGCTCATGGCGTTCTTTTATCAAGTTTTTTCAGAAACTATCTTAACTTATTTTTATTTAAATACGTAAGTAAAAGAATTTAACAATTGTTAATGTAATTTAGTAAATAAAGTATTGCTATAAATATATCTCTTCATTGTAAGGCTGTATCAGTTGTTGTATATATGGCGTTGCTTGCACAATCCCGCCGGTGGCGCCATTTTTTATTTGGCGGTGTTTAATTTGTTGTTAGAACGCAGTACGACACAACCTATCGCTCCACAAATGTTTCATGCGTGTGGAGAACGTAAAGGGTGCAGTTTGGACAGTGGATGAAGTCGAATTCTACAAGAGAAGGCCTCAGAGATGCTCATCGGGTCCTCTGACCCAACCAGTCGTCGGGTACGTCATCCAGGGTCCAACAATTTCACCTTTGTACATTGTGTGTTTTGTGATTTTTATATATCTTTTTCTAATCTATTTTTACATCTTTTTATATAATAATTTTTGAATATTTATTTTATTAACAAGAGGTGCCTTCAGCTCGACAAATATACACTGATTTAAAGGCTCAAGGGCATCAAAGTTTTCAAAAGAAAGTTTCTAAGTTAAATTTTTAACCTTTTTCATATTTAAATATTAATATTAATCTTTTTATTTACACGAATTTACCATTTTACCTTAAATCACATTCTTATCGTAGTTTTAGCAGTTTCATTTTTCTTTTTCTGGAGCTAGAAATTTTCTTTTGCTAAATTTTTATTTAGTGTTTGATGCCAATTTATTAAATTTTTTTATTAATTAAACTTTTCCAATTAAGCATTTTATTAAGTAAAGGTTAAACATTTTTTATATAATCTATTGATAAATGGTAAATGAATCACAATAATTGAAAGGAAAACAAATATTTAAAGTTAATTTTTTGCACATACAACTTTAATATTTATAAAATGAATATTTTTCCTAGCAGTTTTAGTAAAAGATATAAAGAATGCTTTCATGTCCAGTTATAAATTACATTATGTTGATTACTTTTAGCATTATAGAATATATTATTGGTAATAAAGTGTATATTTTACGAACCAAGAGCTAGAAGGTATCTCAGGTGTGTGGCTTGTGTGGTGTGAATGTGGGAGTGTATAGCCGGTTCAGTAACCGCATGTCCTTAAGCCGCTGGCTTGGGCGACTAACAGGAAACCACCAGGCGTTAGCGCGAGTACCAAATCATCGAAGGTATATAATGTATAAGCACAAGTGTCGCCAAAAAATCTTACCTTGGCCTTACTTGATTTGTATCTTTCTCTTTCTTGGGTCTGCGTGTGTAGAATGCGATTCGCACCAATCTGTCACTCCACAAGTGTTTTGTGCGCTACGAAGACGACTTTGGGTCTTTCTGGATGGTGGACGATGCGGAATTCGTGAAGCGCCGCCACCTATCTCGTGGTCGGCCGCGGAAATATGACCCAACCCCATCACCCACTCCACCCCACTGCGCACAGTAAGCACCTTTTCAAGACGTCGCTATTATGACGTCACCGTACCGTACCTGCCGTCGTGTGCTGCTGTCTGCTCGGCTCTCGGCTCTATAGGCTCTAGCTCAGGCTCGGCTTGGCTCGCGCTGCTTAGATGCTTACAATAACACACCACTGCTCCTTCTGTGTAAACAAATAAAAATGACTATATCATAGTTTTACATTGATTAAATTCTGTAAATCATTAATTTAGAAAATGTTTTATTATGATTAAATCATTTTCATGAACTTCAGCGACTAAGATACTTATTTGTAATCTAACTAATATCTAGTTTGTTAAATCTAACGTATGATACCTATATTAAATTATTCTTGTTAATAATTTTATACATTTCTGTCATTTATTGGTTTTTATTTTAATACATAAATCAGTAAAATTCCTCTTTTAGCCATTCAATTTGTTTTTCTTACTTACTGGTAAACCCTTGAATCGGTATAATTTGTTCTCTATAATACACGTTTATTATGTCATTAATAATAACTTTATTGTAGCATTACTGAGCTTACTTTATATACAAAAAGAAATACATTAAGGATGAATTTTTGACGATAGATAAGTGTTTATTATTAAAAACAAAGTTTACAATCCTAAATTACCTCCATTTTGCTAGAATTTTTGCATAAATGGTTGACTTTTCATATATTGGGCTGTATTTCGTAAAATAATAAAAAAAATAATTTTTTCTAGTAAGATAAAGATAAGTTCATATTAAAAAATTGTCTAAATTATTTTTTATATTTTAGTAGTTTCTGAGATATAACCCTTTTTTTAACTTCTACCTAGTTGCGGGTGCACATGAAGTAAGTAATATTCTTTTTCTACTCGGTTACTAGTAAATTGTATATTACCTACTATTTGGATGCTAAGTAAATGCATCATAACAGATACTGACACGTAATGACTAGCACGTAATAAAAAAAATTACGCTTCAGTTTTATAAAAATGTGTAATATCACATAAGCCTCGTAAGTCAGTTGGTCGAGTTACCATGGAAACGAATTAACAGACGTTATTTTGACAGATTAAAAATTATTAATCTGTCAGTGTAAATATAGTGGTAATTTAATTTTTATTTTTACAAACGAAAATAATGGTAGAAAAAAGTATAGTACACAACTTGAGTTGTAAGCTTATTACATGCTTGTAAAATTACTGCGCTCGCCGCTACGCGGCTCGCGCGCAACTATTTTACTCGCATGTAATAAGCTTCTTACAACTCTCGTTATGTAATATACTATTAATTATTATTGAATTATTAATTCAATAATACAAAAAAAACCTCAAATGTTATGTGAATTTATAATTAATAATATTGGCAAAATTGACAAAATAGGTGAATTATAAAAAATAGAGAAGTATATATATATATATATATACCGGGTGGTGAAACGCCAAACGGTCCATAGGAAATTCAATGGAAAATTCTAAATTGTTAAATTCCTGCTTCCCTAATTATTTTACATCAAAATTCATAGGAAACTATTTGTAAAGAACTAAAATATGTATTAAAAACAAATGTTAAAATTGTTCTACGAATTAAATGTATCTCAAAATTTTGTAAAAATATAATACATTTTTTAGGTCACCCTTAAAGTCGGGCCACACAAGGTACAAGAATGTGTATGACGTGTTGCGTTTGGTCATATTTATGTTTTTACTATTTGACATTATTTGAATTGTCAATATTTTTAATTTGTGATTAAATCATACACAAATACTAAAATGCATAAGTTTTCACAAATACTACTACATAGTGAACAGTAACTAGTAATTTGTAAACAATAAATTATACTGTTTACAAAGCAATAAAATTGATGAAATGTAATCAGTTCACGAAAAATCGCAATAAGGCAATAGTGCGAGCACTGCCAGATCTTTATTTAACACAAGATATCATAATACACTCCATTTCAATTCCAGGTTATACAACAATCAAATAATTTCTATATAGTTTTACTGTGATCCTTCCTAATAATAATTTATATAATTTATGATAATTTCAACATAAAACTATAACAAATGTTCAAACAATAAGCCATTTTGTACTAAGCAGTATCCCACTCGATTGTAAAATTCTCGTCTAACATTAGCCAGAATGCGTGACGTTATTTTTGCACACTTTTCAATAATTCGCCTTTTTAAAGTTTCAATATCTGTAATTTTTGGTCAGAATAGATTTTTGATTTTAAATGCCCCCAGATAAAATAATCGTTTGGAGCTAGATCTCCCGATCTCGGAGGCCACTTAATATTACAGTCAGGTCCAATCAAACAATTATTAAAGCTGTTTTTAAGGAATTCCTTAACCTCCCAGTTATTATGCACATGGCAGCCATCCATTTGAAACCAAATTTTTTCTTCATCTGGAACTAATTCTGCAAGTCTATGTAAAATTTCTTCTTGTAGCAAGTCTAAAAACTTTTTTGAATTTAAATTTTCCTCATAGAAAAATGGTCCAATAATATTGTGTCTAAATATTCCTAACCAGACATTTATTTTTCGACGATATTGGGTATGGCTTTCAATAATATTCTCAGGCTTTTTTGTCGATCAAATCCTATAATTTTGAACATTTGGTTCATTATTTAATGTAAATGTACAAGCCGTAGAGTTATGAATATTTAACTGATCTGCAATGGTCCGAGAACTTATTCTAGGATTTTCTACAACTGCTGTTAATACATTTATTTCATTTTGATTTTCTAAATTTTTTGGTACTTCAGCAATATTGTTTGTACAGGTACAATTAGAAATCGCGGTCCCAGTATTTTCAAACTTTTCTAAAATCCTTAGAATTGTTGAGTGACTTGGAATTGGTCTATTGGGATATCTTACGCTAAATAAAGAACTGACAATTCGCGCACTATTGCCAGAATAAAACATTTTTATTATTGCTACTTTCTCCTCGACTGAATATATTTTTTAATAAACTATGTTGTTTTTTAAACAATAAATCACTAAATTAAAATTTTGGCAATTCAAATAATGTCAAATATTAGAAACATAAATACGACCAAACGCAACATCTCATACACATTCTTGTACCTTGTGTGGTCTGACTTTAAGGGGTGGGCCTAAAAAATGTTTTATATTTTTACAAAATTTTGGGATACATTTAATTCGTAGAACGATTTTAACATTTGTTTTTAATACATATTTTAGTTCTTTACAAATAGTTTCCTATGAATTTTGTTGTAAAATAATTAGGGAAGCAGGAATTCAACAACTTAGAATTTCCCATTGAATTTCCTATGGACCGTTTGACGATTCACCACCCTGTATATATATATATATATATATATATATATATATATATATATATGGTTTCAGTTGTTTTCCGGGTTTGACACCACGTTAAATAGTTTTGGTTAGAAAAACCATTGTTTTGGCGACGTTTCGGCAAGGTCACACTTGCCATTGTCAAGTCAGATTAGTTCTGCTTCTTCTTGATGTTCTTCAAATGATTGTATAGTAAAGCATTTTTTCTTACAACTGTCAATATATCAATATAATCATATACTTTTTCCATACTCCCAGACCAACTGTTCCTGTTTTATCCAATGCCCAGATTTATTTATTATGTAATTATAACAAGATTTATAGTTTTTTTGTTATCAAATATAAGAAATGCTCAACAAAATTTGTTTGCACATCTCAACATAAACTTCTTTTAGTGTGGCTTCCAAATTTGTTTGGAACGTAGGTTTCGAAACCATGTCAAGTACATCACCTTCTCCCTCTTTAGTATTTTACCTTTAGTACAGATCAAACATTTGAATTTGTAATCAAAAAAAGTCTCAGATGATCCTCGAAGCTTTTTCTTCACTGGACTATATTTCCATGCATTGGTAATTTGCAGGATTAAAATTATAATATAATAATGTGGCTGCTCTGTTTAATAGATATTTTTGTCTGCATTCTTTGTGTACTTTAATCTCATTATAATCGGAAACAACTTGTAACAAACAGTGTATATCCTTTCTTTCTAAAATTTTTTTATTGTATTAGTGCAATGTTTAACAAATACAACTTTGTCTTTACTGTCATATTCTAAATATGTTTCATATATAAAATGTTTGTTGCTCTCAGAAATTGTATGTAATTTTAAACATATCTTTCTAAATTAGATAAATTCTAATTTACTATGCAAATTCATTCATATTAAAAGTTATGTCTTTCTATACAATGTTGGTATGTCTTTTTCATAATTTTTTTGTTTGGTAATTGCCCAAATTATTGATTAAAAAATTAGTTAATTTAAAAATGTCATTTTTTATGACCGCGCGGATCCAATAGGTAACCCAAATAAGTAGTACAAAAAAATCTATATCTCAGAAATTACTAAAGGTTTTAAAAAATCGTTTCGGCAAATTTTTAACGTAAATTTATGCGATACTAGTGTGCTGTGACCAGTGCTATTATGGTTTAACAGCACTTCGGCATAATTCTGGAATACTACAGATGCCGTTGCTCCTAGCTGAAGATTATAAAATTGAGTATTTCCTCTTTCTTTTTTCTGGATATTTTAATGTGGCTTTACGGCCATGATCAACTTTCTCTTCTTCTTTATACTTTTATATCTGTATTCTAATACACAGATCAGTATTTTTCTGACATTAAAACTACATTTATATTTAGATATATTATATAAACTCTTTCTGAAACGATACTCGAAGTGATACTTTAGATTTTTTATCTTTTGTTAATCTTGTTAGCATTATTAGGCAATGTGGTTTAATCAATTAAAACTATATTAATGAAAAATTTCCACTCTATTTATTATACATTACATATTTCACTATGTTATGGTTTTTTCAGATATTAAGGTATAGCAAAGCAAAACTGAAAAAAAAAGTATCAAAGCATCAAACTGCGTTTTTGTTTGCCTTTTTTAGTAAATAGTTCCAGTGATAAAGCTGTTAACTTAGTTAATATATTAGGACCTTAACATATGAAGGAACCACAGTGTGACGAAACATGTCATGAATAAGTTAAAACAGTATTTTTTCAAATGTAGTTAGAAATCTCATAACTATTTTAATAATAATTATTTGACTATGGTGAGTCAGGTGTACCAGTACAGTAAAAGTTAAATTGTGTAAAAAATTTTCATTACAAAATAAGGTACTAAATTCCCGTGGTTAGTGATTAATATTGAAGGAAATTCATATTTAAATAAGTAAAAATAAATAATATATGAATTCAAATATTTTGAATTTTTATACATTTAATTTTTATCTCTCTTTTATACATCAAAATTTTAGTTTTTTTATAGAATTAAAAGAAGTGTACAGTGAAACTGTATTGCACTGTAAATAAATGCAAAATTTGATTATCCCGTAGAAAATATAAGAAAAAACTTTCATTTTCTCTAAAAAAACATTCATATGATAATCTGAGACCATATTTACTACCTATATACTACATAGTTGCACTAATCACTAGAATTATTTGTACGTTATAAGTCATTTACAAAGAAGGATCAGTTCGTTCAACCTTAAACAGATCTCAATAATTTTAATTGCCGCTTTAGTTTATTGGTATTAGATAGATTGGACATATAGATGCTTATTATTTGTTATAAATTAATTTTATTCAGATCGTTGACATGTAGAGTCCCGATGCAAGACACAGACACAACACGTTAATGCTTTTGCTTGTCTTCAACCTGCATGATACCTTTCCTACAATGTTAAAACTAATATATATAAAAATCTCAACATGGTTTGTCTTGAAGTTGGTGTTTTATCAGTAGGATTTATTTTGTTATTTCTACTATTGTACCTCAATGGATCCAGTATTCGGCTTCTTCCTAGATAATCGGGCTGTGAGTCTTCTATACTTTTAGCAGTGTCTTGTTAGTTTTTTGTAATAATATTTTATATTATTTTAAATCTTCTTTTTTGATGTTTTGACCTTTTTTAAGGTAACTTTAAGATAGGCAAGATGCATCAGTCCCAGAATTCAATTTTTTATTTTTTTACTTTCTATTTGATTAAAAAATAAGACACAACGCAATTTTAGCATGCCACCCCTTCCACCTTACACCAAAAACGTCGTTTTCTTGTTTTAATTTTTTTTTAGCTAAAATCAGCTTAAACATTTTAAAAAATTCACACGCATAGTTGAGGCTTTTATAAAAAGAAATTTATAGACCCGTAGGCTGACTGTACATCCAATTGCTGTAAAAATCCAGCACAACACCCAAAAACACTTAAAACCGAGTTTTTCGCATGTTTCAAAAAATCTCTAGCTTCTCTCAATATGGAAAATACGAGGTATTTCATCAAATTTTCGAAAACATGCTCATGAATGATGTAAAAAGGTAAGAACACTTGGATCAATCCAGTGATAACCCCCGAATAACCGTTGAAAACCCGTTTTTTTTTTTCGAATAAACGATGGTTGCATTTTCTACTTTGAAAATACTCTTTTTAATTTATTTTTGAGTATAAATTAGATATGCATCAATTCAGGTTGTATCCATCTACAAAGTATAGTTAATTCTGCGAACACGCGAAAAAAACCTTAAAAATATTGAAAAAACATGTGTTTTTGGGGGTCTAAAGGTGTTTCGCCCAATTTTTGAATGGCCTAAAGGACTTACTAACTTAGAGTTACTTCAGATTATCTATATGCTATAAAAACCTTGATTTATTCTATATTGACGTCTATACAGGATGTTTCAAAAAGGTATGCTAATGATGTCACAAAATTCATTTGATTTGAACGTACTCAAAAGTTTGGGGGATTTAGGGCTGCACCCCCCCTTAAAATTTTGCTGTGAGCTTAGATTTTCTTGTTTCTTTTGTATGAAAAATGCTTTCAGAACATGAAAGTAACATGTCTATTTTTATTACAAAATGTCAAGTAGGTAGTTTAGGAGATAATGCAAAAAAACAATTTTTATTTTGTAACTTCAAAGGGCTGTAACTTTTTTGTGTACACTTTTGTACACAAAAAGAGTAAACAAGATGTACACTTGTAAACAAGATGAGTTAGATTCAATCAATTTATTTTTGTCCCCCACGTATGCGTGATTTAATTTATGACATACCTTTTTGAAACACCCTGTATATGATGAAAATCCCGAAAAATCACTAAAATACAGTTTTTCGGGTTTTTGAAGGTGGCGCACCTTACCGGAAAAATCTGGAAAGAATCAGATGATTTTTTGATAAAATACACAAATATTATTATACGCTTCATTTGGAAAACAATGCATGTTTAGATTATGTACTCAACTTACGAGCCTGTAAAAAATAAGAAAGTTTTTTAGAAGCCTCAACTATGCGTGTGAATTTTTGAAATTTTTAAATTGATTACAACCCACCGAAAAAAAAAACGAAGAATTTATGTTTTTACTGGTAGGGGGTATGGACCCGTATGTTGCGTATACATCCTACAGTTAACAAAAATCCTGCAAAAACATTTGAAACAGGGTTTTTCGCATGTTTCAATAATTCCCCAACAACCCTTGCAAACCTAGTCTTTCACATAAACCATGGTTGTATCTGTTTCTTTGGTTCCTGAAAATATAGTTTTTCATATATTTTTTTTTAAATATAAATTGGAGACGCAATTTATTCAGGTTGTATTTTGAATGTCCTAAAGGACTCAGGTACTTTAAATTATCTATAATCTATCAAAAAAACTTTGATTTGATCTATTTGGAAGTCTATAAATGGGGAAAAGGTATATTTCAAATTTACTTTCATAGATAACTTGCTTTCTTTTAAAAAATATTCATGAAAAATGTTGGTAAACCTACTAGGAGTAGAAATCTTATCAACCTATGTTTCTTCTTGTACGCTCTTCGCTATTCGATAAAAATAGCAACCTTTGGTCTACTTTGGTACTTCAATTCGATATTTTAGTATCCTTCACGTTTCAGGTTATTCCTTCGTTGCATGTTTTACTTAAAAATGATTTTTGTACTATTTTGTTGAATATTTCAAGTTTATGAATGGAGATACATTTAAAGATGGATCGAGTGTATTAATTTCCTTATCTGTGCTAATCATTCAAACATCAAGACATGCATCTGGTATAAATTATGTAAAATTCATGTTATATTTGCAATATTTGCAATTTTTATGGTTTTTTTAACTTTATTTATATCGATATTTTTAAATATTTTCTGTTTGTTATAATTAAATTGTTCCTATATTGGTACAAACAAAATTTTCCTCCTAATAATTATTTTTCTAATTTCTGTTTGTTAGCGACACTTAACAGTTCGTTTCCGTTTATTTGTCATGTATACACACTGGATACGGTACAAAAATGCACCGCGTTGATAGCCGTCGAACGTATTCCCGGAAAAAATTTATTAACTGGCGAAAAAATAAACAGAAAATCGAGAGAATCACTAAAATATAGACATATGACACCTGTCCTCGTCTCCCAGCCTCACAGAATCCTCACGGGCGTCGACTTTTCAAAGGGAAAGGGTCAAGATCAACAATTTGGAGTATAAATTTTATATTCTATTAGAGATATTCGTATTTTTTAACATATAAAATCTAAAAAAACCATACACTCAGATATTTAGCAGAATTTACTACAAAACAAAGGTTGTTCATCAGACCATTATTATACAAATGTTAATTAAAGCACAAAGATAAAATTAAATTGTATACGAGGATATATAAATTACATCTCTTATAATTATTTTTCCTTAATTACATGTGGTCTTTTTTCAGGATATCAAAAGTTTTTACATTTTGCGCCCATATTTTGCGCCTATAACTTAGATATTGCTTGAGTTTTACATAATATTTGGATATGTAAAAATTGAAAATGTAGTGTTAAAAATAGCAATAATTAAAAAAAAGGTTTTAAAATATTGAGTTTTTCCTTTAAATTTTTTCGACCGTTTAAACATAACATACAGCTTTTATATTCCGTTTAGAAAAACTTTATAATAAGAATGAAATGTTTGCTAAACAGCACTTTTAATATTCGAAAAGAAAAGCTTTTACGTATAAATAGAAGCTGAAGTTTTCATTCAAACACACATTGAAACATTAAAATCTGTCAACTAGAAGAGCCTAGAAATTTTTTATAATTATTTTTCTCTTTTCTCTTATAATTATTTTTCCTTAATTACATGTGGTCTTTTTTCAGGATATCAAAAGTTTTTACATTTTGCGCCCATATTTTGCGCCTATAACTTAGATATTGCTTGAGTTTTACATAATATTTGGATATGTAAAAATTGAAAATGTAGTGTTAAAAATAGCAATAATTGAAAAAAAGGTTTTAAAATATTGAGTTTTTCCTTTAAATTTTTTCGACCGTTTAAACATAACATACAGCGTTTATATTCCGTTTAGAAAAACTTTATAATAAGAATGAAATGTTTAAACAGCACTTTTGATATTCAAAAAGAAAAGCTTTTACGTATAAATAGAAGCTGAAGATTTGATTCAAACACACATTGAAACATTAAAATCTGTCAACTAGAAGAGCCTAGAAATTTTTTAAAGTTTTTTTTTTTTTATTTAGAATTTCCGCATCAACCATTAAAGGTTATTAGCGGGTTTTACAGATTTTACAGTTGTTATTACAAATACAAATTTACTAATTACAAATTGCGTATTAAATTACACATAATAAATTACAAACTACAAAGAGATACATATAATATAACTTAAATTTTGTGTAGTAAACGTATGTCCTTAAGGAATTTGATTGTATTAGATACATTACTGTTTAAAATATCTTTAAGTTTCTTTGCTTCTTCTGGTAAGTTGTTGATGGCTCTTTCGTAGGAATAAAGAGGACATTCAATCAATACATGTTGAACAGTTATTGGACATTCACAATAGGAACATTCAGGTGGTAGTTCTTTTGTTATGAGATGCTGGTGAGTTAACGCTGTGTGTCCAATTCTTAGTCGGTTTATAATCACTTGCTGCCTTCTGTTTTCTGGAAATTGTAGTTTAGTGCCAATCCTAGTTTTCACGTTTTTAAGGTTAGCCTTAGTAGAATTCCACATTTGTTGCCAATTTTTTACACAGTGCTGTTTAATATTGAGCTGGATATCACTGAATGGAATTGTAGTCATAATTTCAGTTTGCTCGTCAGTAGCAGCTTTCTTTGTTAATTCATCTACTTTTTCATTTCCTGCGATACCTGTATGTGATGGTACCCAGAGAAATGTAACGTTCACGTGTCTGTTTTGTAGGTGATAAAGTGCTAATTGTATTTGTTGCAGGATAGCATGTACTGGATATATTTGCCTTAAGCTCTGAAGAACAGATAAAGAGTCAGTAATGATAAGAAAATCTGAGCTTGCATGACTCTTACACATGTCTAAAGCCTTTAAAATGGCGATTGCTTCTCCCGTGAAAATGCTGCAGAATTGAGGGATGCGAACTGCATATTCAGACTTTCCTAGAATAAAGGCCGCTGCGTGTCCGTTTTCAGTTCTTGACGCATCGGTAAAAATCTTGTTATGACCAGTGAATTCTAATATCCGTTCTTGATATAATTTGTTAATGATTATGGGATTTGTGGTACTCTTTGGATAGGCCGTGAGGGATAGATCAATAGTGGGAAAATTAATAGTCCAGGGAGGTATAGTTCGTTGTGTAGGGTAAGAATGTGTGAGCTGCTCCATGTCAAAACCGTATCTCGTTAGACGTTCTTTAAGGGGTGGATATTTAATTTGTTGATGGCAATGAGTAGGTGGATATATTTTATAAAGAAGTGGATAGTTTGTGTTATTAGGGTTGGAAGACAATCTCGCGGCATAATTTAAAGAAATGTGTTGTCTTCGTATTGATAGGGGAGATTCATTTAGGATAACCTGAAAACTTGAAACAGGACTAGTTCGGTAAGCACCCAGAATTAGTCTTAAACATGTGTTTTGTATAATGTCTAGTTTTTTAAGTATATAATTACTCGCAGTTGAATAGCATATTGCACCATAATCCAGTTCACTTCGGATTAATGATTGGTATATATGCAGCAATTTTATGGTGTCCGCTCCCCAAGATCGGTTTGATAGCATTTTAAGGAGATTTATTTTAGATTGGCAGGATACGACTAGCTTTTTAATATGTTCTGCCCATGTTAACTGACTGTCCAGTCTTAGGCCAAGAAAGTCAATGCTCTCTACTTGTTCTAGGTTGATACCATTTAGAGTAAGTGTTGTTTTGCAATCAGTTTTTCTTTTATTGAATACGATGAAACGAGATTTATCACCTGAGAACGTAAAACCAGTCTTTTGGGACCAGTCTTCTAGTTTATGCAGAAATGATTGCAAAATGTTTGAGGCTAGTGTTATATTGCAGCTACTAGTATATACAACTAAGTCATCTGCATACAGACCTGCTTTCGAAGGTAGCTTTATCTCTTGAGCGATATTATTAATTGCTATTAACCCTTTGTTAGTCGCTAGGAAAAACTGAGCATCAAGAGTCGCTACCGTGTCTGAGACCGACAATTAAAAATATAGTTTTTGCTATAAAATTCATACAAATATTCTATATTGTGTATAGGAATAACTGAAAAATATTTTTGAAAATATTTTATTGAAAAAAAAAACAGATACAAAATGATAAAAACTAGTAAAAGAATATAATGTTAATATTGTGTTGAAGCTATTTTCTTGTGGAATTTTAAAGTAATTACTATTTAAATGGAAATAAGCCACAATTAAAGGTTAAAGTAAGTTTATTGGCGTTTCAATTTCCACTTCGGAAATCGTTCTTAAAATACAAACATTAGTTTGTATTACGTACTACTTATCTTATTCTAACATTTCTCGGTGGAATAACCTTTTTCCATCTGGTAACTCCATCTTTTCCAATAAACGCTAAGGTATTAATTCCACTTTCTTCTTCTTCATCTATCACATCTTGTTCCGATTCACTTCCGTCATCACGTTCTTCAATTTGATCGATTTCGTTTTCACTTCCCTCATCGTCAAAATAATTTTCATCGTCGGTAGGAACCATTTCTCATAATTCCAACAGGCGTTTTTGTTCGGCTTCAAAAGACATAAAAATTGACAAAAACTTACCGATAAAATGCAATAATAAGATGCTAAATATTTACCTGATCTGCAAGTTATGCTAACAAGTAATCGCTACACCGTTAGTCGCTACGGAGTCTGGCACCGAAAATAGCTATAAAACTCGCACAACTGTATCCAGGCAGGTAATAATGTACACTAACATGAGTTTGGTTGATAGGGAGAGGTACAGAAGGTGGCGATAGAAAAATAATACTTATTTGTAAATCCCGAATGAATAATTCTGTCGTCGGTGTGTGAGACCGATAGCGACTAATGGAGGGTTAAGAATAAAGTGGGGCTTAAGGTTGAGCCCTGTGGAATACCGTTTTCAAGACATTCTGTTTTTGAGGTAATTCCATTTACACGTACTTGAAATATCCTATTATTCATGAAATGTTTTACAAAGGCAAGAAAAGATTTTTAAAGTTATAAACAATGTTTTGCTTATAAATAAATAAAATACCTTAGAACTTTGAAAGATGCTTCTTAAAAAATACTGTCGGTTTATGGGTTGCCCTGATATCAAAGCTCAAAGTTGGCGTGTATTTGCCACCTAACCATGAAAACCTGCAGTTGTGTCAAGCATTGGCTCAAATGTTCTGATTATTATCTGCACTACAATGTAAAAAACTGCTTAAAATATTTTTTATTTATATCTTATTCACATATTTAAAGGGGTGTAAAGCTAATTTGCGTATATACATGCAGTATAATACTGCATATGCACCCTGGGTAATCTAAATGGACTAACACAAGAGGCGTCAGAGAATTTTTCACCAAATCTCCTGAAATTGCAGTTTTTAAAGTTCTTAAAGATTACACTGCTAGCAAATGGACGTTCTAAAGAGCAATTGACCAAAGAACTTTGATCCAGTGTACTAGTTTGCCAACTTAATAAAGAAGGCATGAGTGGAGAAAATTAAAAAAAAACGATATTGATCTGATCGCAATACAAGAAACACATGATCTATTTATGCTACCTACGATAGAGCCTATGGTGTAGCAACCTATGTCCAACATCCACGAGGTAACTGAAAATCAGCGATATCAAAATATATAATATTTATTTACTATTTGTATTTGTGTTTACTGATACACAAAACTTCACTGTGATTCAGCCACACGCTAAATAGAATAACTACAACGATCGGACACGTATAAATTTTGAGCTAAATAAACAAATAGAAGAGTTTAAACAAGATGTGAAGTCTTTGAAATCTCCAAAAATTTTAGATTTCTTCTAGAAGCTTCAAATAAAGAAGGACAAAGAGAAGATGTCCTATCGTAATAAAAAAGAAAAAGATTTAAAAAATATTAGTTAATTAAACCAGAATCATATATACAGTGTACGTCATTATTTATTATAAAATAAAAATACGTTTTCAAATTTATTAAAAATTTTTTTCAAAAAATCAAAATTTTTATACATAGAAAGTATTGTACGTTTCTCGTTTTTGGATTAAAATAGGTGTCTGAAAATATGCTATTTGAAAATATTGTCGTCCGAGACATCGATTTAAAAAAAAAGATCAAAATCGGATGGCAGGAAGTCGAGAAAATGCAAGAAGATGTCTCTTGTTTTCAGGAGTTTTCTGGTGGCGTTGTGGAAGATGTACCTTGTCCTGTTCTCAGCCACCTTCCTTGGAGCCTTCTTTGAATGGTTGCATTTGATACTCTATATTCCCAAGTCGACTCGTCGATTAGTCTGCAGCATGAAGTTTCTGATCTGTCCAGCTTCTTGCAGTTGTAGTCAGCAGTTGAACTTTATATTGGCACTGCGTATAACATCACCGACCTAACATGGGCCTGGTATAATTGAATCTTCTTGGCCATCGTTAGGGTCCTGAAAATATACGGAAGTATTAGTTTTTTAGCTATATTTGCTTTTACCTTAGTTTCTTTAACATGCTTCGTGAAATTTAGTCTTCTGTCGAGGTGGACTCCTAGGTATTTGACTGATGTTTTCGAGCGTATCACGTTTTCTTTTCATCGTAAGGTCGACTGATGGTGACCTGGTTTACTGTGTGAAGATGATGAACTGTGTTTTCTCAGCGTTTATCTTGATTTTCCATTTGTCCGTGAATTCTATGTATGGACTGACTATGTGAATTTGAATGTATGGACGATTCTTCTATCATCTTTTCCTGATGTGTAGATTGCCATGTCATGTCGTCTGCAGTTAGTGCTTTATTTGTTATTGCACCTATTGGTAAGTCTGCAAGAAAAATGTTGTATAACATGGGCGATAGGATACTGCCCTGAGGAATTTCTTCTTGGACTTCTTGCATTGTGGACATTTTTTGGTCAGTTGAAACTAGAAAAGTTCTATTAGTTAAGTATGTCACATATATTAACTGAATAATGTGGCAATCTAGCTCTGTCCATCTTGTGAATGAGGATTTTCGTCCAGACTGTGTCCTACGCCTTTTCAATGTCGAGGATGGTTATTCCAGTTTTCTGGTTTCTGTTAAAGCGTATTTTTGTGCCGCTGATTAGTCTTGCTAGCTGCAGTTCGCAGTGTCTTTCTCTTCTGAATCTGAATTGGTCTTCTTTGATTATTTTTCCTCTTTTTGCATGTTTTATCAGTCTTCTGTATATAATCTTCTCAAATATTTTTTTTTAGTCTTCTGATGATTTTAGCAACTTCTGTTGGATTTAGATGATCTTTCTCGACTAAAAATTCGTTTCTTCTTCTTTCTTTCGTAGGCGGTATTGACTTCGTGTTTTTCTGCTTCGTCCGACATATTTTGATTTTGTCTATGTATTGCTATCAGTCTTTGCATCCACTTTATGTTGAGTTTCGTAGTGTGTTCCTTTCTCGTCGAATAGTGGTGACATCTTCTGCTTTATCCTCTTCTCAGATTTTAACATGTTCCATACGCTCGCATGCACTTCGAACGACTTTTTACGCGAAAACAATTTTGTTGTTGTGTTGTTTATACTTAACGAAATATCAAGGCTGTAAGTTATGTGTAAGAGATCGAAAATTTTTTTGACTTTTTTGCACTTTTTTTCTAATTATTGCTATTTTTTAAGAATAAACAGTTAATTTTCAATTTCTTGCTAGTCAACTATTATGTAAAATTGAAAAACGAAACTTTCACCTTGTATATATTTTTTTCAAGGTACATCCTGAGGTGGCTCCAACAAAAAAAATAGCATTCTATCAGAATAAAGGTTTTAATGTTTTAAAAAATATAAAGAATATTGTAAGAATATTTTAAAGAACATAGAGTAAAAAAATATGACCATAAAAGAATATATCTCAATATATACCTTAATTTTCTCTAGTTAGTATTCTTTTTTTTTGATAATTATTGATTATTTTGCAAATCAAACCATTCGGTCAATGTTTAAATGGATAAATGAATAAATTAATGCGAATTTAAAAATAAATATAAAAAAATTAACGAATAGAAAATTTATGACGAATTAAGTAAAAATTACTACAATGTATTAAAGAAAATTAATTTAAAAGTGTGTAACATAAAATATTTTTAATATATTTTCTTAAATCTTCCATACTAGAAAAGAAAACACGTTCCAGGATTTTATTAGAAATCGAAGTAAGTAAAAAGATAAAATCAGGAGAATAACTCTAGATGGAGTTCCACTTTAAAATTTAATAGACGCTTTAAGAATTAAAGTAATAAAAAGAAAACGTAAATATATTAAAATGGTGGAATAAATAAGAATAAATATTTTTCCTTTTGTTAGGCTAGTTTAGTGGCGTCTCCATGCAATACTGAGACGAAAAATTCAAATACCAACAAGTATATTGTCACGTGATACTATTTCCATCGTAATACATGGATAATAACGTAGGTAGACAAGGGAAAATGCAATAAAAAGCAACGGGAAATAAAAAAGGAGTGACATTTGTAAATACAATTTATAAGTACATTGTTTAAATAAAAAATTTTAAAATACAAATAAAAGAAATCTGCAGACAGGCCGGTTCTAGTAGAACAATGAAAACGTATAGAAAACTTAAAAGAAACCTTTATGACAAATATACTTAATCAATTGCGATATCTTATTTGGTGTCTTAATAAATCATTATACACCCTGGTATATTTTTAAAATATTTATCGCCGAATATAATATATGCATCAAATTTAACGTTCATAATTTTAAAACATTGACCCTTCCAATGACAACAAAGTCGACGCCTATGAAAATCCCTCATGCTCGAAAAACATAGGCAAGCGGCTGTGTTCAGGCAATATTAGATCATAGAAAAAACCAACATAGAGTGCCCGGCTTCCGGAATGTTTGGTTTAGCGCAATACTCATACATGTATCATTTTTTCAATCAATTTCTGTTGGACGTAGGTTTACATTTTTGCTCTCTTTCGCCAGATCTCTGAGCTCCAGATTGAGTTACTTGATGAGGGGCGACTACCTATCACTTTTTATTATTTTTATACCTGCAGGTACGGTTTTAAAGTAAGCTGATAACGGATACAGCAAAAAGTAAATAGAGATTTTCGTAATGTTATTAAGTAAAAGCTGAGCTACACGTAATATTTGCAGAAGCAGGTATTTAACCAATGTTAAACTAACTAAAATAAATAGGACAATAGGACATAGAACCAATTAAATACACTGTAGGGCCAAGAAAAATAGGAAGTCCGTAAATGTCTTTCATTATTTGTTAGTTATTTTTTCATTTTGTCTTTTTTTAATAAGTGAAAAGTCCAAATATGATTGTTTTTTGCCGAAAAATGTTTAATTTTTGAGATATCGACGATCAAAATTTAAAAAATGGCAAAAATTGATAATTTGACAAAGACCGCGACAGCAGTCAACTCTATGCTTGTACCCTTAATGTTTTTGTTTATGAACTGGAAACAGTTAGTCCTTTCTAAGTCCCTAACTCTTTTTGTCTTGTGTTCATTTTATTCCCACGAGTAGGATTGATTCCAAAAAGGTTTCGATCAGCAGAGGAATGTCTTAAAGGTAGTAAATATGACAACATCTGATATTTTCAACTTATTTTTTGAATACGTTTTCCAGGGGGTCTTAGAAGCTACAACAATACGAATAAAGTGGAATGGACTCAATGGATAAATCGCATACAAGACTATCAGCAAATAAATTAAAGAATAATGGAAATTAGGATGAAAATATGTGAATAACCAAGAATAATTGTTGGAGTATATGCAATGAATGACAATGCGATAAGAGAAAAGAAAGACTTTTTTGGACGCAGTAACAGATGTTAGATAAAGCAAAGGAAAAAAAATTTTCTACTAATTAGAGATTTTTACGGCCACATAGGAAAGGAAGATGAAGATATACTGGGACGATTCGAAAAAGACGAAATTAGAAACGACAATGAAAGTCGACTATTTTAAACATGTCGAAAATACGACTTGACCATGACAAAAACAAGATTTCAGCATAAAAACATACATATATGCACATGCGAAGCACATGATTATCCAGTCTTTATCTGTCACGTCCACTGCTGGACATACTCATCCCTTAAACTCCTCGGATTTTGTGCTCTTTGTTGCCAATTTTTGGTGATACGCCTGATGTCGTCAGCCCAACGTGTAGGTGGTCTTCCTCTACTACGTTTGTCTGCTCTTGGCCTACAATTTGAAATTTTGCTCGTCGATCGTGAGTCGTGCATTCTCGTTACATGGCCTGCCCAGTTCCATTTCAGTTCCGCTATTCGTTCCATCACATTAGCAATACTCGTCCTTCTTCGCATATTTTCGTTTCTTATTCGGCCCCGCAACGTACCCCTAGTATAGACTGTTTTATTCTTCGCTATACCACTCTCACTTTCGAAGCCGTAGTCTTGGTTAGAGTCATAGTTTCCGCCTCATAGGTTATGAACTTTGCTTTTGAGGCTAATTGGTAGGTTGGCCCTAAGTGTATCTCGCAGTTTTCCAAAGGCTGCCCACGCTAAAGTAATTCGTCTTTGTATTTCTGGATTTCGCATGTTTGGTTATCCCTGCTGATTTTTATTTTATGACCCAAATATTTCTGCACCAGTTCTACCATTTTATCTTGAATAGTTAAATAGTTATTTAACTAAAATATTTATTTTAGAATAGTAAGAAAATCCAGCAAAACAATAATACAAGATGTAAGAGTATACAAACAAGCAGAATGTGCAAGTAACCACCAATTAATACTAAGGAAATTCATATACACGAGAGGACGACAAAAAGACAGTGTACGAGACGCACTGTTTCCAACAGACAGTATCCAGGGAGATAAGGACAAGCAAAAAATCGCAAATACGAGGTGTAAAGTAGAACTTCTACCATAATTTAATATTTGAACACTATATCAAACCAGGATGTAGATAAACGAAAAATGGACCTCAACAGAAATATATCAACATTTCAAGAAATAAAACAAACTAAGTGGCAAACAAAGTGCTGGGTATGGGACAATACAAGAATAAATATTTGGAGATATACAGTGAGAATACACCTAGAAGGGATGATTAAAAGGAAAAAAATAATACACAAAGTAAAAATGGGCGACGTCCTTCAAAAAGAAAATACTATTGTTGCAATAGACACCTAAGTTTACTACTCGATGGCGTACCATTAAATGCTATTTATATCTACACTGTTGTACGGTGTTGATAGATGGACATTAAAAGTAAGAAAAGGATGGTTTCTTACTTTTAAGAGACACTTCATGGTTTGATGAACAATAAAAATTGGTGTTCTTCTGACAAAGTTTATACTCCTAAAATTGGATGGTTCAGAATAATGAATGTTTTTCTCAAATCGCAAATAAAAAGAAACCCAATCAAATTTAGATGATTAGAATACTCTAAATGCTTTTCTCCAGTAGCTATATATTTTTTTTAATTTTGGGGCTAACAATTATAATAAAATTCTAATACCTTTCTTTAAAAAAAAGGAGACAAATCGGACCCAGAAAAGTACAGAGGAATTAATTTATTAAACACAACACTCAAATTAACAACCAAAGTAATAACAAATAAACTGAATGAGATTATAACACTAGCCGAAGAAGAACAGCAAGGATTGGGTTATGATCGGGAAGATCGTACACCGACGCTATATTTATAATGAGGCAAATGCAATAGAAATCGTTGGAGGCATTTGACAGAGGCATTTGACAGATTTACTAAGAATAATCGAAAAGATCGAAAATATCTACCAAAACAACACAATAAAAGTAAAAGTAGAAGACCAACTAACTGACCCAATTGAAGCTAGTAATGGGATGAGACATGAAGACACGACTCCTCTATTGTTCAACCTGTTCATGGATTAAACTTACAATAATCTGCTACGTAGACGAAGCAATACTACTATCTCAAAGTATAGTTGATTTAAAACTTATGCTGCACCAATCTAATATAACCGCCAAGAAATTTAGCATGTTAATTTTCCCCAAAAAGACAAAATGCATGGTTATAACAGCAAATTTACTAAGATGTAAATTGGAAGTAGAAGGTAAGATAATAGAGCAAGTGATGGAGTTTAAGTATCTAGGCATCGCACTATCTAGTTACGAAAAGCTCCAAACAAAAGTGGAAGATCAAGTGAATAGAGCAAATAGAGACGCAGATTGCCTTAATGAAACAATATGGATAAATAAAAATATCGGGAAAGAAATAAAAGGCAGAATTTACAGAACAGTCATCAGACCAATAATGACATACGTGACAGAAGCACTACCTGATAGAGAGACAATAAATAGAAACAGCAGAGATGTAAACTCTTAGAACAATTAATGGTAATACACTATGGGGCAGAGCTAGAAGTACGTAGGTGCAAGGTGGTGAACATCAAGGACTGGGTAAGAAATAAAAGAGTAGAATGGAACGATCGTATAAGTGAAATGACAACAAATAGAGCAGTGAAGACGACTACAAACGGTTCCTCAATATGAAGATGATTAGTAGGAAGACCACGAAAACTATAGTACAACTTAGTGGAAGCACATTAAAAAACAGACAGAGTTATGTTTACATAAAAACAAGAAGAAGTACCAATAAATATTGAAAATGGTGTTTCGACGTTCTAAGCAAATTTTTAAAATCTTAAGGGTACTTGGAGATGTCTTTAATTAAATTAGTATGACTTCTTCGTAGAATCCACTTTCTTGTAAACCAAAGTTTTGCTATCACTTCACATTTAATTTGCTTTTACCAACAAGCAATATTTGTCGTGTAAATTCTCTTCACCAACGAGGCACACTGTCGTGAAATTATTAAGATTCGAGTCACCATGAGTGTGGTTCTTGCTCGTGATTCACAACCCATATTATCAAGACCCCACATGCTTCGGTGTGAGAACATAAAAATTAAGCGTAAGCTGGGAGAAAATGAATGGAGTCGGGTTGATTTATTTTTTATAACCTACCCTAGCCAAACATCATCTAACCTAATCTAATCGAACAACGAATCTAACCAAAACCTACCAAATTTCATTCTCGCACTCACTCGCATCTCAAACCTTATCATTTTTGTGTTTTGATTGTAAAGACTTCTGTTGCAAGAAGCCACATCATATATGTTCCTACAAATTTTAAACTTTTTGTCGATATCTCTAGAAGTAAACATTTTCCGCGAAAAATAATATCAGATTCGTACTTAGCACTCTTGACATGAAGACATTCTTCCAGAGACATAATTTATTACAATTTTAAATTAAAAATTTCTAATGGTATATGCAATTAAAGAGTATCTAATTAAATTTTATTGTCTTTAGATTTACAATCTTCTAATTCTAGATTATTAGTATAGTGCGTGCAAGCACTCTTGACCACGACGCAGTAGACGAAATTTGGTTTAGTCGCCACTTCCGTGCGAAACACATTGTACTATGCAATGCATAATTCCACTTACAATAGAAACTTTCTGCCTTTACGTGAATTTGACTCCGCCTTCGCGCAGCTCCATGGTCAATAGTGTTTGCACGCACTTTAGAAAACGGACTTTTCTAAAGAAAAACTGAAGTAATGGAATCTATAAAAATAATAATAATAATAAATAAACACTGACTTAGTTTGTTAAACCTTATTTTATATAAAAATAACCAACATTTTATTCCAAAAAATTGATTTTAAAAATGATACACATATGAAAAGCATGCTTTGAATGAATGTGACTCTCAACCTAAGAACTTTATGAGGTAAAAATGGTAAGGTAAAAACCAGGTAAAAGTAGCTATAATATTGTTTAAATTTATTCATCTTTAACTGTGAAGAATGTAGTGAAGGAGTTACCAACAAAACCGACATCTTTATAATGTTCAAGACACGTATTTAAAAAATCAAAATTTAAGTATTTTAAATTAATATAATCGAAACAATTCACTACATTTTTCTTATTTTTTTTTGTTTAACTTTTTAACATTTTTTCAAATTCTCAATGTCGCACGTTTTTCTCACATTAATTCACAGTAAACGTTCCTGTTAAATACTTTTTAATTCTTTTTTCGTTTATTTTTAACTTTAACAGTCAGTCAGTCAGAAACCATATCCCTAGGTGGAAGGAGAGCCAGGTAACTTTTAAAACAGGAACAGTTGTTATAGATCACTTTTTACATTTTTTTATATTAGCTTATATTTAATCAATAAGTAGTTCCAATTATGTTCATATTGGATCGTTTTATATCTGAATGCCTTTATATTACTAAAGGAGAAATAAATATGTCTGAGATTCAAATAAGAATGGGACATCACCTCAACATGTATCCAACTTGTTTTTTCAGAATACTACCATATTAATTAATTAAAATATCTTTATATTGATTTCAGTATTGGCGACGTGCAAGTACTTGGAGGGGATACGAGAAACGATCGTGCGCGAGTCGTGGAGAAATCTTGCATTTTTTACTGTACATTTCATAGATTATAGATTTCATAAATTCATATTGTCAATTGTCATATTTCATATTCGTTTTGTTTATTTACACCTTCTGTCACTGAAGAAAATGGGATTTAAGAATTGCTGTGATATAAATTGTAAAAATACAACAAAAAATTGTCAATTTAAGTCTTATTCGTTTCCAACTTGGAAGCACAAAGCTAGTTCAAAGAGAAAAGTGAATTTATATCATAAAAAAGCATAAGTAACATAACCTAAATTATGCATTATTCTTGCGCCCGATTTTAGAGTCAGTTTGAAATAAATAATAAATAAAAGTTCACTTTTGAGTGTAAATTTTAGTTTCATAACACTCACTTAGAGTTCCTTTATGCATTAGCATTATTTATGGTAATTTATTTTTCTTAATTCTTCCACTCCACGTAATTCTTCCATTCTTTTTTGACACTTGCCACTACTAAAGCTTTTCCCTTTGACTCGTGCTTGGTTGAAAAGTTATTTAGTGATTTACTTTCTCAAATCCAGTTTTTAATATTGCATCCATATTAACAGTAATGCTGTAATTCAATAATATATTTATTTGTATTTACGCTACATCAACGTTTACCTTTTAATAACATATCGACATAACCTCAATCTTACTTTTTCTTCTTATTCTTTTTTGGGGCCACGTCCTTGACAGTTATCCGGTAACCTCGATCTAACATGAAAGCGCAGTAAATTTGGCTGATTTACGACACCAGGTGTCGCTGTTCCGAACTTGCACGGTCCCAATAGCGTTTTAATATATACGTAGTGGACCAAACGTCTGGAAACGCCTAATTATCTCTTAAATGGATGCTTCGAATTATATAAAAACATCGATGCATCTATTTTGTAATACGAAGATTTGTCATTAGTCAGTTTGGTTATAACACCCTGTATATTGTCTTATTCTTCTTCAGTGCCTTATCCGGTCCGGATATTGGCGATCATCAAGGCTATCATGAGTTTGTTGACTGCTCTGCGAAACAGCTCCTAGGAGGTCATCCCAAACCATTGTCGGAGGTTTTTTAACCACGGCGTTCCGGTTCCCTTCCTGCCAAATACTTTACCCTTGATAACAAGTTGAAGAATTCGATATTTTTCTTCGTTCCACATCACGTGCCCGAGGTACTCAAGTTTACGTTGTTTCACTAAATTAAGCACTTCTTTTTCTTTTCTCATGCGCTGTAGGACCTCAACGTTGGTGACATGGTTCACATACGATTTTAGTATCCTTCTGTAGATCCATATCTCGAAGGCTTCAATCCGCTTTTCTGTGGCTTGCGTCAGTGTACAGGCTTCATCTCAATGTGGTAACACTGGAAGAATGTAGCACCTTACTATCCGCATCTTGGTTCCCAAACTGAGATCACTGCAGCACAGCAAGGATCTCAATTTGATAAATGTACAAACATTAGTAAATAAATATCTACATTGATAAATGTAGACCATGACATTTCAATTCTGGATCTAATCTCTTGAGCGTAGTCCCATTGTAAGTTAAGGGTAGTTCCGAGGTAAATGAATGTGTCGACTCTCTGGATCTCTTCGCTACCTGTCATTAGAGCCCCGAATAAATCATGAATTTAGTTTTCTTACTATTCCGTATGTTACGCTCACAGTTCTCACTTGGTCTGTTAAGGCTTGGAGATCATTTAGGTTGCTAGTAACACAGAGTCATCGGCGTAGCGGATATTATTAATGTATTCACCGTTCACTCGGATTCCTATCTCTAGGTTTGTGAGGGCTTCAGTAAAAATTTCCTCAGAGTATATATTAAAAAGAATCGGCGAGAGCACACAGCCTTGCCTTACTCCTTGCATGATCTTCAGTTGGTCGGTCAGCTGGTCTTCGACCTTGACTTGAGCAAGCTGGTTCCAGTATAAATTTATGTTGATCCGAATGTCCTTCTCATCCAATCCTACTCTTTGTAGGGGTTGCGAACATCTTCTGGTGTTGACAACGGTCAAAGGCATTGGCGTAGTCAATAAAACAAATATAGACATCGCGACATCTCTGAAGTAGGACTTGTAAGGTGAAAAGTGCTTTACGTGTACCCATGGAATTTCGGAATCCAAATTGCATTTCGTTGTCATTTATACCTTTCAATTTTCTTCGTTTTTCCATCATCTGCAATATTTTATATGTCATCCATTCTTGCCCATCCTTTTCTCTTTTCGATTTTAGATATTCATGCGAAATTGTGGTAATAGATGTCTTCATTTCGTTCCACTGTTCTTCTATTCCCCTAGTAGTGTCTTCAACTATTTTCGCAAAATTCTTATTAATTTCTGTTTTTACTTTTTTCTAGGCGTCATTTTCTTTTAGTAGTGGTATGTTGATATTTGCAACCAATAAAATATGATCTGAGAAGACATCTGCGCCTGGATATATTTTTGTTAAGGTGATAGAATTTGGTTACTAGACTAGTTCTTGTTAAGGTGATAGATATGGTTACAACCATATCCATCTCTTGGCAGAATTGAATTAGTCTTTCTCCTCTTTCGTTTCTTATGCCAAAACCATATGACCCCACGACATTCTCGACTGTACCTTGTCCTATTTTGACATTGAAATCGCCAATGATAATAGTAAGTTCATCTTTTTGGTCAGTTTCAGAGAGTCTTCTAGAGTCTGATTGAAATTTTCTATTTCTTCTTCAGTGGATACTGATGTCGGTGCGTAAACCTGAATGATGTTTATACAGGGTGAGTCATAACTATTGGGACATAGACTAAGGACAGGTTAGTTGGACCAAAATATGGCTATTGGGCAAAATATGCCTTAATAAAATGTTGTTGAGTAAAAAGATACAGGGTGTTAAAGTGGAAATTTAAAATTTTATTTTTGGCTATAACTTTCATATTTGTAAACATTTATGTATAAAAATTTACAGGTGGCTACTATTGAATATCAGAAATTATAATTTGATGCATACTTATATATATTTAATAGAGGGCGCCACATACGCCACATACGTGGCATACATTTACACTTAACTTTTTTGTTCTTTAAATTACCGGTATTCTTGATAAAAAATATTAAAGATACATTATTTTTACAAAAAAAAAAAGGTATACTTGTTAATAACTTCAACTATAATAAATACTGCAGCAGGTTCTTTAGAACCAATGATGCTATTTAATATGAGATGATATTTTATGGAACGTATTGACAAATTAATTAAAAAAAAATGGTAGACATTTCAAACACTTACTTTGACAAAAAGTTTAATGTTATTTAGTTTACCTATTTTTAAATTTGGTTTGTAAATAAAATGTTTTGATTATGACTTTAATTTAATACAAAACGTAAAATGTTTGATGTAAAATCCAATTATTCTGTTATTTTATCAAATCCCATTATTAATTATCCTGCTGGTTTATTTATTTTATTTAATATTTCGTTAACTATTGACTTTATTAAAGGTATTTTATAACAAAATTCAGAAGTATTAATGTTTTTATCTATTTCTCTTTCATTGCCTGAAGTAATTGCGTTAAATCAGAATTATGCAGTTGATTTGTAAAATGCGATTATCTCGAAAACTATTGAGTTTTGAAGTTATTAACAAGTATACTTTTTTTTTTTTGTTAAAATAATGTATCTTTAATATTTTTATTAAATAATCAAGAATACCGGTAATTTAAAGAACAAAAAAGTTAAGTGTAAATGTATGCCACGTATGTGGCATATGTGGCGCCCTCTATTAGATATATTAAAGTATGCATCAAATTATAATTTCCGATATTCAATAGTACCCAGCTATAAATTTTTATACATAAATGTTTACAAACATGAAAGTTATAGCCAAAAATAAAATTTTAAATTTCCACTTTAACACCCTGTATCTTTTTTCTCAGCTACCTTTTATTAAGGTATATTTGGCCCAATGGCCATATTTTGGTCCAGATAACCTGTCCTTAGTCTATGTCCCAATAGTTATGACTCACCCTGTATTAGAGGGACTTCAGTTAATTTTTAATAGCACAACTCTGTCTGATATGGGCGTAAATCCTAGCTGTTTCCCTTTGTATTATTATCGCTACGCCATTTCTGTTTCTTATTGTGTCGTCTTCATTGACCACTTAAAATAATAAAACCCCTTTAAAGTTGTAGTTCCTTTTGGCCCTATTTTTTTGAACATAATCAATAGCCTATAAACCTTGATGCAATTTTTCCTTCACATGAAATTTGTCAGTCTCCCCCACATCTGTCCCACAATATTAATATATTGTTGTTCTGAAGCTATTTTCTTGTGGCATTTTAAATTAATTACTATTTAACTGGGAATAAGCCACAATTAAAGATAAAAATACGTTTATTGACGTTTCAATTTCCACTTCGGAAATCGTTCTCAAAATACAAACAGTAAATTAAAAAATTTTGTTTTTTGTTACATAGTGAAAAATTCTTCTAATAATTTAATTTTATCTGACTCATTTATATTGACAATTCAGACATACATTATGCATTTTAAAGTAGACGACTTTAAAATGATATTGCCAATATTGTTGAGTTGCGCTCCTGGGGCTACTTTACTTACATGAAATTACATGATTACAAATTACAAATTACATGAAATCAACTTTAACTTGAGAATATCCGTCAGAAAAAATCATAGCATATAATTCGTATTTAAAAAGACAAACACATGACATGATGACAGTAAAATTCTCCTGTTAGTGATTCCATAGTAAATTATGAGGGAAAAAAACCAGGAAAAAAAACCTCATAATACTATCCCGACATGGTAAGTATTTGTTCGTGCATTTAGTTTACCTTCAAGAAACACCAAAATTCTGATTTTATATGTTTCGTTATTTAAAAAACATAAATGATGTATCCTCTATATGTTACTAAAAGGATTATCAGAAAAACTTAAAAGGATAGGCAATAAATTCAACATTTCAACAACATTCAAAACAACAAACACGTTGAGATCTATTTTGTCCAAAACCAAACCTAACAATAAACAAGAAAGGACAAAGAATTGTATTTATAAAATACCTTGTGAATGCGATCAGTTTTATTTAGGTGAAACATCAAGGCCATTAAATGTTAGAATAAGTGAACATCAGTCTTATATTTAAAATAGAGAATTTGATAGATCTCAAATACGTAAACACGCATGGGATAATGAACATAGGGTTCAATGGAATAATTCGAATGTAGTCCTAAAAGAGACGGATGGTAAAAAAAGAAAAATCAAAGAAGCGGCTTTAATTATGCTAAATGAGGCCAATTGTGTCACCAATTGTGTCACCAATGGAATCACTAACAGGAGAATTTTACTGTCATCATGTCATGTGTTTGTCTTTTTAAATACGAATTATATGCTATGATTTCTTCTGACGGATATTCTCAAGTTAAAGTTGGTTTCATATAATCGAATGAACTAAGTAAAGTCGTCCCAGGAGCGCAACTCAACAATATTGGCAATATCATTTTAAAGTCGTCTAGTTTAAAATGCATAATGTATGTCTGAATTGTCAATATAAATGAGTCAGATAAAATTAAATTATTAGAAGAATTTTTCACTATGTAACAAAAAAAAACAAAATTTGTTTAATTTACTGTTTGTATTTTGAGAACGATTTCCGAAGTGGAAATTGAAACGTCAATAAACGTATTTTTATCTTTAATTGTGGCTTATTCCCAGTTAAATAGTAATTAATTAATATATTCACCAAGAACTCTTTTGTTATTGTAAACATTATTCAATATGTAATCGTTTTAAATTCGTATTAGAAGTTATCCCACCACCTTTCAGTTTTAATAAATTGTGGATTAACACCTAAAGAAACCACAGTGTGATAAAACATGTTATTTAAAAGTAAATTCAATAACAATTGTTCAAAAATATAGTAATAATGGATTTCCCTCCAGTAAAAAGTCAGGCAAATGCATATTTGTATATTTGCTATCAATCTAGAAATAGTTGATGTTGAAATAAAAAACATTTGATAATTTTTTTTTTAATTCTATTTGTTAATTTTTGGTAAATATAAAAAAATATTTGTATTATGATCAATGGAAATCTACAAAAAATTCATGATGGTGTGAAGGATATAAATAACGATCTTTTATGAATTGTGTAGTTTTTAACCTATTGCTCTCTCGATATCACAATCATTGGAATTCACGTCTTTGGTATGTTATCTTTTACCTCTTTTTTACATTTTTTCTGCTTTCTTGTTTATCTTGGTATCTTTTTAACGTCTAAATGTTTTTAAACAAATGTAGCCCATAGAACAAAATTATTTATGTATTTTTCATGTACAGGGGTGCCACTTCAAAAAGTCCAACAATGAATCATAGCCCAACGATGTACGGAGATCATCTACCTTCTAACGTTCAGGTATGTTTTTATATGCTGCATATTTCAATGTTTTAACTTGTTTTATAAAGTTCATGCAGGCTTCTTTAATGGAAGAAAATAACCTGTCGTTTTTGAATTCTTCGTTGCTGGTTAATCGAACGAGAGATAGGTCTGAGTCGCCACCACATGACCATTTAATCAGGTAAGCTTACTTTGTGATGTCTTTATTTAAAGAAGATAACATTAGATGAATTAATTTTTGTTTTTAAATAAATATGCATAAATATATTTTGGTTAATTATTAAAAGCGACTACGAACTGCCCCACGCTACCTGGGTACTTAGATAATATTTTTGTGAACATATATATTTGTGAAAATCATTCGTTAAGTTTCGTGTGAAATGATTTACATGCGTTTGTAGTAAATATAAGAAATGATAAATTTGATGCCCACATGTAAGGTGGAAATGTTGAATCTTCCTTTAAATAATTATCAACTAGGTAATCACAAAATTGCAAAACTTTCTCATCTGGCATAATATTAAAAAGTTCATCAAAAAAGTCACCAACATCATTTGGATGTAAATAAGAAATGCCGCTAATATCAGATGTGAGGTTAAAACTAGCAAAAATTAAGAGAACAAATACAAATACCAGCACACCTATAAATACAAGAGAACTGATGAGAGACGAAAATCTGAAGAAGAGTTATGCGAATCAAATTAATGAAAGAATGCGAGTAATAGAACAAAATGATGATATCGAGAGATGGTCAATGATATTAAAGGAACGATTCTGGCAGTAGACAGGGAAGTTAAAACACAGATCAGAAAGAGAAAGCATAACGAATGGATGACGGACGAAATTATGGATCTAATGGAAAAGCGAAGGCAACATAAACAACAACGTAATCAAGACAAATACAAACAGATACACAAAAAATCCGTCAGAAAATTAAGAAAGCAAAAGAACGTTGGATGGTGGAAAGGTTCAACGAAATAGAACAATTACAGGAAAAAGGAGATAGTTTTGGACTACATAAGAAGATCAAAGAAATATCGAATATACACAAAAGCCACCACAGAACAAGAATACGCAACGACAGAAACGAATACATAGAGTCAGAAGAGGAGATAGCAATGGCGTGGAAAGAATACGCAGAAAGCCTTTTTAATGACGAAAGACCAACACAACCAACGCGCAAACTTCCTTCCGAAAACTTATCAGGGCCATCAATAATGCGAAGTGAAATAGAATATGCAGTTAGAACCACAAAGATGCATAAAGCAACAGGTCCAGATGAAATTAATATAGAAGCAATAAAACTACTAGACGAGAATATCGAAATCTTGGTAAGGCTGTTCAATAGAATTTATGATACTGGTTACATCCCGCGAGAATGGCTGCAGTCATCCTTTGTGATGATCCCAAAAACAGCTAATGCCACAAAATGCAATGAACACCGCTTAATCAGTTTAATGAGTCACTTGTTGAAACTCTTCCTTAGGATATTACACTCAAGAATGTACAAGATACTAGAAGAACTTAGCGGGTCAACACAATTCGGTTTTAAGGGAGGACTAGGAACAAGAGAGACAATTATGTGTTTGAACACTTTAATACAAAACTGCTTAGATCAACGAAAAGATGTGTACCGCACCTTCATCGACTACGAGAAGGCATTTGACAATGTTAAACATGATATCATGATGGAACTAGTACATAGGGCCAACATTGACCAGAAGGAGATCAGAATTATTCAGAATCTATACTGGAACCAAATGGCAAGGTGAGGATTGATCAAGACCAATATACGGATGAATTTGAAATCCGGAAAGGTGTCCGCCAAGGCTGCATACTCTCTCCGATGCTTTTTAATTTATATGTTGAAAATGTATTTGCGGAAGCATTAGAAGATACGGAATTAGGCATTAAGGTGAACGGCATACCAATTAGCAACCTACGCTATGCGGACGACACAGTGATTATAACTGATAATTTGGAAGATCAGCAGTTATTACTTGATAGGGTGAATAGCATAGGTAAAAAATATGGCCTCAAAATCAACATTTTGAAAACGAAATATATGGTCATTAGCAGAAACCCTCCAGAAAACCCGATAATATGCATAGGTGACAATCGTATAAATCGCGTGAAAACTTTTAAATACCTTGGCACCACAATCAATGACCAATCGGATCCACAACACGAGATAAAAACCCGAATTCAAATGGCAAGACAAGCTTTTGTGAAATTCAGACCGCTCCTATGTAATCAATTCCTAAATTTCGAAATACGCTACAGAATGGTCAAGTGCTACATATGGTCCATCTTGCTTTATGGCATGGAAATTTGGACTTTAAAAAAAAAACATCTATCAACAAACTTGAAGCATTTGAAATGTGGTCATTGAGAAGAATGATGCGCATACCTTGGGTGGATAGAGTTCGAAACGATGACGTCCTTAATAGAGCCGGCGTGGAAAGAGAACTCTTTGAATTAATTAAAAAACGCAAGATTGGTTACCTTGGGCACATATTGAGAGGAGCAAAATATGAAATACCACAGTTAATCCTACAAGGGAAGATTGAAGGTAGGAGAGGAGCCGGCCGCAAACAATTGTCCTGGTTAAGGAATATTAAAGAATGGACAGGAATACACAATACAGGTGAGCTGTGTCACGCCGCCAAGAACAGAATTCTAGTAATGAGATAGTCGCCTACGCACTTTTGTGTATGGCATGTTAGGAAGAAGAAGAAATGCCGAAAAACAATTTTCAATAACAGTTTGATTTTTATATTCCGAGGACAAACCTAAATTTTGAATTTTTCGGTACCAATATTGTGTTAAATGAAATTTTACAACAACAAATAATAATGTTGGGCCACACTAACTTGGCTGCATTTTGAATTGCTATTTCAAAATCAAAAATTATTCGTTTCGGTTTGAAATTTAAATTCAAATATGTACAAACTGTTATTAATGTATCAAAAGTACTTTTGTACGACTGCTGTAATTTATTTTTTAACATACAAAATACTAGAGGAACATAGAAACCATTTTTGTAGCCTTGTATAGTAAACATCTGACAAAAATATTTAGAACAGTATAGAAAAGTTCCATCTACATACAAAGAATCTACATTACACAAAAAGTAAAGATTTGTGAAAAAACTAAAAATTGCGAAATTATTTTTCGTAGATAATAAAAAGTTTTCACCTGTATTTGTTTTTAAATTTAAGTTCACTAACACTTGTAGAACTTCTTCCTGTGAGTTGGGCAATGATGGTGTGGATTTCGCCTTGCAGCATAGATATTTCTTCGAACGCAAGAAATGTCTTTCGTCAGCAGTAAGGTTAAACACAGACAGGGCGGTTTGCGCCGCATCTGCGCCTCGTCGGCTGCCGCGCGGCTTAAAACATATTAGGCGGTTTAACAGCGGCAGTAGTTTTGCCATTGTATTCGGTGATGCCAAATTTAGTCGAGTTTTGGACGTAGAATTGTATAATGATGTTTCTAGAATCATCTAGTGAAAGTGACGACGATTTGTTTTCCTAATAAGTGCAAGTTTACTTCATATTAAATCAAAGAAGAAGAAGAAAGGCAGGTATTGGATACATTCTATAGTAAATGAATGAAAAAATAAAGGAACGCTTTAGACGTTAGTTAACGAAATTAAAGATGGCCCAGAAAAGCATCTTTCGAAATAAAGCTGTGGGTAACCTCTTCCCAAGTTTGTTTTTTCTTTATTTTATTCGAATAATTATCTGAGTGCATATCCAAAATTGCTGGCCGTGTGTGGATTTTGGTAATTAATTTATCGGTGTCTACAGCTTCCATAATATATACAATATTTGGCAAACACCCACAAAAGTTACCAAATAAAACCGCTGCAAAACAGTCACACGTCTGTGTGTTGAAGCACGAGATATCTATTACTGATGTGTCGCCGGAAGTCATAAAACCGCTGACGGTGCATGATACTGACCATAGGCCGCGCGGCGGCCGACGCGGCGCACGTCGCTATGTCTGTGTTTAACTTAAATTGCTGAAATTTTCTTTCCTCAGTTCCTTGTGGAGAATCTTTAAAGGTTTTTCACATATTACTTCTACAGCTTTCCTCTTTGTAGAATTACTAAAAATTTGTCGGTCAACGTGGATATCTGGAGCATGATTATACTCCACCGATGCTTTTTCAAGAATAATGTAATTTTTCATCACCTTCCTTTATGTACACTTTTTGTTGACACCCTTTTTGATGCATCGTCATCTAACTTTTTCATCTTCGAAGACATGGGCCTTTGAATATTTATATTCATTAATTATTAATAAAAGTTCTCCCCTTTGACTAAACATAGTCGTTGGATTCGCCATTTAAATGTTAAACACTAACGGACAAAACTATTCCGTATTACTTGCAACTGAAGTCAATAACTGAAAATATTTATATTCTCACTTTCAGCTATAATCAAATTTGTAATTGCCGGTCATTAAGACTTAATCCCCAACTGTCTCGGCGATAGGGCAGCAGATACTTTAGATTAATGGACCCAGGTAGTTCGTGGAGCAGTTAGATAACGCCAAATTATTTTATGTTTTAAATTAAATAATCAACTCAATTTATTTTTACAACCCAATACTTTCTTATAATATTATTTACATTAGTGAGGATAGTCTGATTAGTCTGAAATTTGGACAGTGGATTATGTTTTATTTTTTATTCACTTTTCAATCTATACATTTTTTTGCGCTTAGTTATAGTTTTTCTGTAACTCGCATTTAAAAAACTGATATTTTGACATAAATTTGAAGATGCCACCGCCATTACAGCTGCTGTCAATGATGTGCGTGTGCGTAATACATACTTCTTGATCCAATGTTGCCACACTTTTCAAATATATTGTTTATTGTGAAAATATTAATTCCCAAGTACAATCATAAAGGAATAATGATAATGAGTATTATTTCCATTTTCTGTTTCTAAGGGATTCATATATCTGTATTTCATTTGTTATTAACTTATATTATTACATATAGATTATAGTTTATTTCGTTTGCCGTAAATAAATTAAACCGGGTTAATTTGTCTATGCATACCCGATTAAATGTCACTGAACAGCACTGCTTCCGACTAAAACATGGCTGATTCCGTCTGCGCGAACGAGATGGGCGTACTTATTTTTTCAAGCAGAGTGGGCATTCTGATTGTTTATTATTCTGTGATATTAGTAACAAATATTTCAAAAGCTTTATTAAAATATTTCAAAATCTCAATCTTTTAAGTTATATCCACCGGCATATTAGCACTATCGGTAGGTAACAACTTATATGGACATATATTCTTATTAAAACTTAAATTCATTATATTTACTCCGAAAAAAACAAATGTGTATATGGCAACATTGCACCTCCGCGGAATATTTTATATTGTGCGCAAACGCGTTTAACTTGTTTTTCCAAATAAATGAATTTTGGACATTTTACAATATTTTTTATTTTTGGATAATTTAACGGGGAAAATGATAGGTATTTTTAATTAATTTATAAATTTTATATAACTATTACGGCTATTTCGTATTTCGATATCATATTTCTCTTGCTAATTTTTGATTTCCTATACTTTTTATGAACTTGTTTCAATTTTTTTTACTTTTTATCACTTTTTGTATATTTCCCTAGACGTGAACATAAAAATGTTTTGTTTTTTCTATTTTTCAGGCTAAGTCCACCAAAAATTCGCATTTTTAGGGACCCTCACTAATGTAAACAAATACCACACAGATTACTAAAGAATAGAATAATTTATTTAAAGAAAGTGTATGTTATTCCCATTATATTATTTTAATAACATCGATAAAAGTGCTGTATTCTGCTAGAGTTTCTTTATATTTATTATATTTGAATATCCTTAGGTCTCCCATGAACGGTGGACTTCATGTTAAACAAGAGTTGACCCAAGAGCATCACATGAGGAGCGATCGTGATCGTGACCGTGATCATGAAATGCATCATGTCATAAAGCGTGAAATGCTCTCTGAATACGAAGACTTGGATCAAGAGCAGTCGGAAAATGTAGCAGAAGATCTCACAATAGCTTCAGATCATACGGAGTCGAACATTGTCGACCAATAGTGATATAAAGTGTTCAACTCACTCGAATTCTTTAGAACTTTTCTTCGTTAATGAACGAGAACTATATTGGTAAAATAGGTGAAGATTTGAAGAATGGCTTAAACTTTGTATATTTGTGTGTTAGTGTATGTACATATAGAAAATATGTTTAAAATGGATGAGAGTGTTATGGGTATTGTTATCGTTTAGACAAATTTGTCGAGTGTTGTATCATCAGAAAAAGATCTTGATTTTTTATTAATACAGGGTTATTTGTTACGCGATGGACTTTTTTTGGCTAAGCCAAAGATTATTTTTAACATATTTAGTGTTAGTTTTTATGATATTCTCCTAAAATCTTGAGCGAATTTTCAAAAACCGAACACTATTTTTTAATTCCTCTAGGTAAACAACTTTAGTGTATTTTTTACGTATATCCAACGTCTCCTTTATTTTTCACTTAAAAAATTTCGTCTTGTTATGTTAAGAATCTTTCTAGTATGTATAAAAAAGCAATAAGTAATATACAAGAAAATGCCAAAATTAAATATGTAAATATATTTGCCATAATAGAATCAACAAGTAGGTGAACCACTTAGTGTTAGGTGAGTCATTTTAACCTTGCAGTTTTTATATTTATTTTTAATTTAAATTTTAATTTTGCCATATATAATTTGGGAAAACCAGATAGATATCATCCCATGTGCATAAAATCGTTTGTATTAGTTTCTATTTCTCTTTTATCTTTTCTTTTTAATTTTTACAGATTTCTAATCAAATATATTATTTCAACGACTTTCAAAGAAGTTTTTGTAGCTATTCTTTTTTGTTTTACCTGTTGTTTGGGGTACGACCTAAATTTATTATAAAATTAGCAGTAGCACTGTGTTATTTCATATACATATATGCTAAAAATCATCGTTTGACATCAATATGCTCTTCCTTCTCTCAATATTCCTATAAAAAAAGTACAAAATGATATCAAATTTAGACAGAAAATAATTTAATATTTCTTTAAAATTAAAAAAAATGATCATCACTTACTATCAACTTAGCCCACAAGTTTTTAATTTTGGTACCTCTAATAGTAAAGTACCTTTATTATTTATTTATAAAAAGAAAAAAAAATCCAAGAAATTAAGTATGTATAGGTCCTACTCTTGCTGCATATAACTAATTTCCAGAACTCCACATTGTGATCGCAATACTGCCCAGCTCAATTCTACATAATAGCTTTAACGTCACCTGTCACATCACGTTATGTCAGTACGCACGATGTATAGAAGCAGAATATGCATACGGTATTTAGTCAAAAGATGACTGTTCTATAACCTTGAGGTATAAAATTTACAGACATACTCTTATGTACTCAATAACGTTGTTATGCCTATGTATACATAGAGATTTAAATCCATAAAGATCATTATTTGGCTTCCATACTCTTCTAAATCTAAACTACTTCTTCAGGAGGTTGTCAATTATAACTTTTGAAGCAGCTGTTCTAAACATTTTTTTTTGAGCTGCAATGATCACATTCCCTTGAGTTTCTGAGCCAAGACCTCACACATCTTCCTTTATTTTGCCGTGGATTATCAACGTGACTGTTTAAAAAATTAACATTGTGGTTCGTCAAACATCCTAATTTTTAATCTTCTTTAACACGTTAGCTACAATAGAAACATATTCTGGAACTTTGTATTTCCCAAGAACTTTGTAGCGACTTCCTTCAATGCTTCCTTTTCATTTATGGTTATTGTGGATTTAAAGTTAACCAACATTATTTGTATTAATGTCAAGAATGACAAAGACACTATCTTTTAGTTTAGCATCTGAAAGGCATGCCAACTCTTGGCAGAGATACTTGAAACATGGTCTATATAGAGAGGAAGTCTGAAATCTTCAAAAGATATCTCAATCCAGGACGCCAAACGACTGACCTTAGTGCAGGATTCCTTCTTCGTAGTAGTCGCGATAGTAGGGTAGATTTAAAAGGCACACTCTTTGCCAAGTCTACGCCGAACTCCTACTTGCTAAACCAGACCCTCCTATATCATCCAGCAATCCGGAAGTGGAATGGCAGCTGTAAGGACGAGCAGTAACTTCCAAAGGACTACCTCCATTAACCAACGACTGTCAACAAGGAGACTCCCTCTCTCTTTCCCTGTTTCCACTTTTTTTATCCCAAAAATGGTTACATTCTTGTTAAAGAAACTTATATTCCTATAAATTTTAGACTAGAGCCAAGCAATTCAATTCAGCTTTTTGTTTTTTTTTTAGTCCTTCTCTCTATTCGGATTGCCGAATATAGATAGGCCTCTCTTAATTCTCGTCATTCATCTTTGTTCTTTTAATATTGTCGCTGCAGCGCATTTGCGGTCTTTCTCGTGGTATTTTGGCTTCATATGGCCGTCAATTCCTGATTTCTTTATTTCATCGGCCATCCTTAAAACGTTCGTTATGTCCAGCCCATTTCCATTTCAATTTAGCTGCCTGTTTGACATCGCATCTTTTACTTTGTTCTATTACGAATGTCTTCATCGGTTTTATGGTCATTGAGAGATACTCATCATCTGCCATTCCCGATCTATATATATATATCTATATATATATATATATATATTCTATATATATATATATATATATATATATATATATATATATATCGGTTTTGAAACGTTCTCCTACGTCTTCCGATGCCTAGTCGCCATTCACTTCGGTCCATCCAAAGGTCTTCATCTAATTCTCTTTCTCTCATACTTCGATTATGCCTTCTCTCCAACTAAGGCGGGGTCTTCCTCTTTTTCGTCTACCATGAGGGGTCCACGTTAGGATTTGTTTCGGGAGTCGTTCTTCGGACATTCTTTGTACGTGTCCATACCATCTAAGCTGTTTGGTACTAATGTCATCTACTATTGTGTGTTTCACATTCATTATTTCCCTAATTCTGTTGTTGGTTACCCTTTCTAATCTTGATTTTCCTGCTGAGCGCCTCCAGAAATCCATTTCTGTTGCTACAAGTTTTCTCTTGTATCTTTCTTTTATTTGCCATACTTCACTGCTGTAAGTGATTATACTCTTAACAATTGTATCGTATATTCTATGTTTGTTGTTGTTTGATATTGCCTGGTCCCACAGTATGCTATTGAGAAGGGTAATTGCTTTTCTTCCCTGGTTGTTTCTTTCTTCTATCGTCCGGTCTACGTTTCCTTCTTGTGCGATGGTTATACCCAGGTATTTATATGCGTCGCAATGTTTAATAATTTCGCCATTCCCCAGTGTAAGGTCCTGCTGTGTCCTACCGATACACATATATTCGGTCTTTTTTATGTTTATTTCCAAACCACCTTTTTTGTACTCCTCTATTAATTTCCTTGTCATATATTCTATATCATCGTAGTCTTGCACTAGTACAAGTTGGTCGTCTGCAAATGACAAAGTGTATATTGTATTGTTGTTGATCGGTAATCCCACGTTTTTGCATTTGCGTTTCCAAAGTTTTAGAGTTTGCTCGAGGTAGATCTTAAATAATGTCGGTGAAAGGCAGCACCTTTGTTTTAGGCCTTTGCTAATTTGGAATCCTCTCGATAGCCCGCTTCCAACTTTCACCCTTGCTGCAGTTTTGGTATACAATTGTTTCGTCGCTGTTATTAAATTTGCGCTTATATTGGTTTTCTCTAATGCTTCCCATAGTTTGTTTTGTGGGATGCTATCATACGCTTTTCTCAAGTCCACATATAACAGATGCACCTCCTGGTTGACGGCCAGTTTCTTCTCAATAATCTGTGTAATACAAAACAGATGGTCTACCGTTGATCTCCCTGTCCGGAATCCTGCCTGTTCTTCAACTTCTATATCTTTATATTCGTTTTCGATTTTATTTTTAATCAGTTTTCCGTATATTCGGCTGATCGAGTTCGTTACAGCGATGCCTCTGAAGTTGTCACATTGATCCCGTCTGCCTTTTTTATGTTTGGTGGATATCCATGATGTCTTCCATTCTTCTGGGATTTCCGCTCCGTTGATGTATCTTTGAAAGAGTTTAGCCAGGTTTTCATATAATTTTGTTGTGCCATATTTTATTAGTTCAGCTGGTATGTTCCCTGGTCCTGGTGCTTTGTTATTTTTTAAAGACTTACATACTTCTTCTACTTCTTTTGTTGTTATTCGTAATGGTGAGGCTAAGATATTTACGTTGCTGGTATCACTGTTATTTAAAAATTCCGCTCTGTCCTCATTTAGGAGTTTTTTAAAATATTCGTCCCATTGATCCGGTGTAATTGATGATATTATATCTTTTTTCTTTTCCTGTCGTAGCGATTTTAATACTTTCCAACTTGCTGTACTTCTCCGTCCTCCTAAATGTGTGTTAATCATGTTACACTTTTGCTCCCAAGCTTCATTCTTCTTTTGGCATATCATTTTTCGCACTTTAGCTTGGGTCCTCTTGTATTCTACCTTATCAGCGTCGGTCCTTGTGTTCAGAAATTTTTTATACTTCTCTCTTTTATTTTTAATCTCTTGTTTTATTTCTTTGTCCCACCAATACGAAGTTTTTCTGTGGTTTTTTACTTGGAGTCCGAGAGCCTCTGTTGCTTCTTCCTGAAGACATGTTTTTATATAATGATAATGCTCTTCATTGATGGTAAATTGCATGGTTTCTAACTTTTTATCTAGTCTACTCCTGTATAAATCCCCCACGCTTTCTTGTTCTAAGCTGTTTAGGTTGTATTTCTTTTCTGTTAGTTTTTCTATTTCCTCTGATCAGCTTTTTGTAATATATTGGAATTCTTTATCATCTTGTTCATTTAAAATTTACATCAGAAAATAGTTTAGTTTGAATTTAATTTAAATCCTCTGGAAATTCAGGGATCGACAAATCTACACCGTGCCCTATTGATCGAACGACGGGCAAAACTTTAGCTTAGCTTATTAATTTCTTGTTTTTTGGCCAATAATATCAACATTTTAAAAGTAACAGTCGTAGAAACAACAAATTTAAAGATTTTTTTCTGATTTTTTAAATACTTCCTTAGATCCCCAACACATACATAAGAAAACTTATACGGCCCTTAAGATTTATCCTGATCACCAACTTTAGTTCCAAAGTATAAAAGTTTTAACATTGCACGCTGTTTAGTTCTTTATGAAAGCATGTGTCAAATAAATTTAACTATGAAATGAGAGGAAGTGGTAGGGGAGACAGTGGGTGAAAAAAAGTTTTTTCATCGTTGAACAGTGTTATCCACAAAATTTCATGTGACATTTAGTCTTTTACTCTACTTTTTCTAACTGGTACATGATCGGTCAGAAACAGGTCGGTTCGTGGATCAGAGTGCTAGCGCTATTCTTACAGAAACTAATTGCCAAGTTTTTTGTTTATTATTCCATAATCCCAACTAACTGATTAATTTTCGAAATCCATAATTGGTCCGAAACTTGTCGAAAACCAGTCATGGATCAACTATATATCAGAAACTATCTCTGCGAACAAAGTTATTGTCATATTTTAATGAAAATGCGCTTTGACATCTCTAGATTGTTGTTGATAACTTGCTCATTTGCTCTGCCATCTTTGATATCTTGTTTTAGTTGCCCTGTTTTGCAGCTTTCACTGGTCTATATTTAGTTTTCCATTGCTGTGATTTTTTTGAAGTCGGAATCTAGCAATAAAAGATAGTTAACAAAACTTTCTGTTTCTTGAAACATAAGGATTCACCAACATGTTTCTGTACATACTCACGCTCAGAATTTATATGTGAGAGCAGCACTATAAACTTAAGGTGAGTGTCTGAAATTGTAACCGGACGTTTATAAAAGAGTCGTCTTTTGACGAAGAAGGCATCTTATGTATATTCTCTTTCTAGTGTTAGTTACTGACATGTTAATATAAGATATAAAAAAATATAAAACAATTAAATGATGTGGGACTAAAGACCCAAGAAAGAAAGAAATCTTGTTGAGTTCGTCGAATTTGTGAATGTAAAATGGTGTCATTTAACGTCATAGGCATTTTATCGTTGAACAGTGTTATCCACAAAATTTCATGTGACATTTAGTCTTTTACTCTACTTTTTCTAACTGGTACATGATCGGTCAGAAACAGGTCGGTTCGTGGATCAGAGTGCTAGCGCTATTCTTACAGAAACTAATTGCCATGTTTTTTGTTTATTATTTCATAATCCCAACTAACTGATTAGTTTTCGAAATCCAAAATTGATCCGAAACTTGTCGAAAACCAGTCATGGATCAACTATCTATCAGAAAGTATCTCTGCTAACAAAGTTATTGTCATATTTTAATGAAAATGCGCTTTGACATCTCTAGATTATTGTTGATAACTTGCTCCTTTGCTCTGCCATCTTTGATATCTTGTTTTAGTTGCCCTGTTTTGCAGCTTTCACTGGTCTATATTTAGTTTTCCATTGCTGTGATTTTTTTGAAGTCGGAATCTAGCAATAAGGGATAGTTAACAAAACTTTCTGTTTCTTGAAACATAAGGATTCTCCAACATTTTTCTGTACATACTCACGCCCAGAATTTATCTGTGAGAGCAGCACTATAAACTTAAGGTGAGTGTCTGAAATTGTAACCGGACGTTTATAAAAGAGTTGTCTTTCGACGAAGAAGGTATCTTATATATATTCTCTTTCTAGTGTTAGTTACTGGCATGTTAATGTAAGATATAAAAAATATATAAAACAATTAAATGATGTGGGACTAAAGACCTGTATCTTGTGGAGTTCGTCGAATTTGTGAATGTAAAATGGTGTCATTTAACGTCATAGACATTTTACCTAATATTTTTACTCCACACAACTGTTCAAACTACATTTTATTCATGCATTCATCTTACCCCGAACGTCGTTTTAATATTTTTGTCTTCAGTGTGCATACGTTGCAAACAAAATCGTGTTCAATGACTTTTGTTATATAAATGAAATTATAACACCCTCTAAAAAAAATATTGAGCCCAGCTACTATATTCTGACATCTTTTATACCCACGATATTAACCAATAAATTTTAAAGTACACTTCATAAGGTTTTACAACTATCTCCCATGTACTAAGCGTGGTAACTTACCAGTTTTTATTGTACAAATAATATCAGTATTTCTACTGTGATCGGAGTTTTGAAAATTCGTAAAAATTCGCACCGTTCTAAATTAGCATATCATTTGCTATGTGTGCGTAGAAATGAAAAGTGTGCGAAGATAATGCCATAGTACATGAGAAGCTCATGGTTTGTGTTTAAATAGTGGCGTAGCTTGAAGAAAATACTTACATTTTATTTATGCATAGCCCTCCCAATCTAGCTTACGCTAAGCGCACACACACATCGAATTTGGACGGTCGATAAAAGTTCGACCGAACAAATTCCTTTGGTGGCGCGAAGAAACAAATGTGAGCGGGCACACACATCGATCGCCAAACGGCACGGCATCGATGTCGTGTGATGGTCGTGTGGCGATCGATGAATGTCACTGCATTCACGGCTGCCGTGGTCGTTGCAGTCGTTCCAAGGCGTATAGTATCAAATGAACGCGCGCACATACATTGATCTTTATCGACCGACCAAAGGACCAGTTGCGTTTTTGACACTGCTCAAGGTACGTCGCTTCGTGTTGCTACGTTAGTTCTGTGTTGCTCGACATCGGCAAGGCATCATCGACAAAAGTTCGTTCGAAATTTTGTCGACCGTCCAAATTCGATGTGTATGCGCCTAGCCTTATACGGTCGGATTGGTAGAATGACCGAATACATACCACCGGCCAAGCTACTTTGGGCTATAGGCCAGTAAAGAAAAAAAACAGCTGAATAAATCTTACACAGGTTTTTGAAGTTTGTAAAAGTATATGAGGCTATTTGATGACAAATCCTAAAAGACGTACAGCTCATTTCAGTCAAATTTCAAAGAAAAATTAGTTTTAGATCCTAAAAAGTTCTTTAATTAGCGAATTTCTAAATTAAAATACATGAAAAATTGGCCGAGATAATTGCAAAAAACCCCTTATTAATTAATGTTAATAACTTTGGTTTTTTGCATATCTTTTTTTTTTAATCGAGTTTTTTTTACCATATTTTCAGTGATCCTAGTTACAAGCGAATGATATAAAAAATATCAAAGGTATTATAAATGTTGATAGGCTAAAAAGTCAGCCTTTATTTAAACAGTTTTCCTAATAACAATTTTGATAAAAATGTTGGAATTTATTGAGATAATCTTAATAATGAAGTCTCAAACAATGATTGCGATCTGTTAAATACTTATAAAGTCACTGTTCGGGCAAGTACAGCGTAGGCGCAAAATTTCGGACCGATACTTTTTAAATGTATTGATTTTTTTCGAATCCTGAAAAAACTAATATATATTTTTGAAAAATTTAAACGCAGAATAAAAGATTACATTATTACCGAGAGCCGAAAGTCCCTTAGAATAAACAAAAAGTTTTTTTGAATGAGATATTTGAGATTAAAAATCACACTAAATTTTCTCTTCTATTTCACCCCTGTCATCATCATCATCACTGGCTCGACAACCCTTTTTGGGTCTTGGCCTGTTCAAGGATTCTTCTCCATTCTGACCTGTTTCGTGCTTTTTTTTCAGTTTTTAATTTTTAATGTTGTTATATCATTTTCTATTTGTTCTACGTATCTCAGCTTCGGTCTTCCTCTTGTTCTTTTTCCTTCTGGCACTTGTTTGAATATTTTGTTTGGTATTTCGCCTTCTTCCATTCTTTTCACATGTCCAATCCAACGTAGCCTTCCTATTTTAATGAATGTTATGATATCCGGATCCTGGTATATGTTGTATAGTTCAAAGTTATACCTTCTCCGCCAAATCCCGTTTTCTTTTGTGCCCTTATATATGTGCCGCAAGATTTTTCTTTCAAAGGTGGCTAATAACGTTTCCTCCCTTTTAGAGAGTGTCCAGGTTTCTGAACCGTATGTGAGTACCGGTCTTATTAAGGTTTTGTATATTTGGCATTTTGTTTTTCTGGAGACGTTATCTGATCTTAGGCCTAATTAAGTCCATGGTAACATTTATTGGCAATAAATATTCTCCTCTTCACTTCCTCTGCAACGTTGTTATCAGACGTAACTAGGGATCCTAAGTATGTAAAGTTTTTTACCGCCTCAATGTTGTATTCTCCTATTGTTAAATTTGGCAGCTGCCTTATTTGTGCGTTTTTATTTGCAGGCATATATTTTGTTTTTGTCTGATTGATTTTAAGACCACTATTTTTTGCAGCTCGTTCTATTTGAGTGAATGCCTCTATCATTTCTCTTCTTGATCTTGCGATTATGTCAACATCATCTGCAAATGCTAGTACTTGCACGCTTTTATTAATTATTGTTCCTCGGGTATTAACTATTGTGTCTCTTATTATTTTTTCAAGTATGATGTTGAATAATATGCATGATAGAGCGTCTCCCTGGCGTAGTCCCTTCTTCACATCTATTGTTTCCGTTAATTCGTTTTGTATCCGGATTTTACTTTCTACTTTTAGTGTTTCTTTTATCAATTCTATTAGCTGTGTTGGTATATTAAATTCTTTCATTGCTTTTGTTAGGAATTCTCGGTTTATATTGTCATATGCGCTTTCGAAGTCTATGAAGAGATGATGTGTGTCGATGTTATATTCACTTGTTTTTTCAAGGATCTGTCGCAGAACAAATATCTGGTCTATTGTTGACTTCTGTCTACAGAAGCCACATTGGTATTTGCCAACTATTTTGTCAGCGTATGGTCTAAGTCTTTTCATACATTACGTTGGACATTATTTTGTATGCCGCATTCAACAGCGTGATTCCACGGTAGTTTTCACATTCTAACTGGTTTCCTTTTTTATGTAGTGGTACAATAATGCCGCTATTCCACTCCTTTGGTAGCTGTTTATTCAACCATATCTTTCTTATCAGCTCATGTATGGCTTTAAGTAATGCGTCTCCTCCTTCTTTCAGTAGCTCCGATGATATTTGATCCGATCCGGTGATTTATTGTTCTTTAATTTGTCCACTGCTGTTCTAATCTCTGCTATTGTTGGTGGACTCTTTTCTCTGTTGTCTGCTTGGTCCTAACGGTATATCAGGGTTCATCTCCGTCCTATTCACCCCAAGCTTTTCCTTAAAATGTTCTGTCCATCTTCTAAGTATCTCTTGCTGTTCTGTCAATATATTACCCTCCTTATCTTTACACATCGTTGTTCTCGGTTTGAACTCTTTTCTGCTTTTGTTGAGTTTCTGGTAAAATTTTCTTGTCTCTGTTGGTTTACTTAGTTCTTGTAGTTCTTGAAGTTCTTTGTTGATATATTCTCTCTTCTTTCTTCGGTGAATTTTCTTCTTTACGTAGTTGTTTATATTCTTCCTCTGCTTGTCAGGTTCTGTGCCTCTGTTACATCTGTAGATATGCTCTGTTTTTTCTTTCTGTTATAGTTTGACATTCTTCGTCAAAAAAGTGATTCGTTCTTGTTCTTCTTTCTTTACCTTCCATGCCCAACACCTCTTTAGCTGTTTCTTTTATGATTTCTCTGCACTCTTCCCACTCCTCATTTAGGTTTTCATGTTTTAGTCTGTTTTCTAGTTTGATGCTTATATTTTCTTTGTACTCTCTATTTTTATTTGTTTCTTTGAGTCCTTCTATATTGTATCGTTCATGTTTAGAGCCTCTTTCCTTTTTGATGTTTGAAATTCTAGCCCTTATCCTATTTTCGACTAGGTAGTGATCAGAATCCGCATTTGCCCCTCTTCTGGTACGGACATTTATTATATTGGATTGGTGTCTTGAGTCTACAATAACATGATCTATCATATTCACTGTAAGTCCGTCTGGTGATTTCCAGGTGCCTTTGTGTATATCTTTTCGAGCTAAGTATGTGCTGGCAATCACCATGTTAAGTGATCTTGCTAGGTTTACCAACCTATTGCCATTGTCATTTGATTGCTCATGGAGACTGTGCTTACCTATTGTGGGTTGGAATTGCTGCTCTCTTCCAACTTTTGCGTTTAAGTCTCCATAAATTATTTTTTATATCACTTTTTGGGCATGACTGGTATGCGGACTCTAATTCATCATAAAACTCTTCTTTGACTTCCTCTTCTTTTTATTCTATGGGGGCATGTGCATTAATTAGGCTGTAGTTGAAGAAACGTCCTTTAATTCTTAAAATACACATTCTGGGGACTGATGGCTCTGACCTGTAATTCACCCCTGTAACTTCTTAAAATAAACGTAATAGAAGTTTTCAGGGACTTTCGGCCCTCGGTAATAATGTAATCTTTCATTCTGCGTTTAAATTTTTTAAAAATAGTTATTACTTTTCTCAGGATTCGAAAAAAATTAATGCATTTGAAAAGCATTGGCCCGAAAATTTTGCGCCTACGCTCTTAATTAATCTTTCTCCGGGATAAACAAATTCAATACCTTACAAACTATTTAGTCGATCTAGCTGAGATTTAGCACACTTCAATAACTCATTAAATGTTATAATTTCAAGTAGTTATACATGTCATTATTTAAAAAAAACAAAGTTATTAACATTTATAAATTACTGCAAAAATAAGGGTTGTTTGCAATTATCTATGTTAATTGTTTATGTATTTTAATTTAGAAACGCACAAATTAAAGAACTTTTTAAAATCTACAACTTTTATTTGAACCATTTTTCTCTAAAACGTTTTGTAAACAAATTTTTTTCATTTTTATCATATCTTACAACCTTTAAGAACCTGTATAACATTTTTACATAAAATCGATGATTTTTTCATACATTGACTGGGGTACGAATAGTTCATATCAAGTTAGTGAAATTTGTGTTACTTAAATATCATTATGCCATAGAAAAGTAAAAGTACCACAAAAATATAAGTTCGGAAATATTTCAAAGTGAGATCTCATATACACCATAGCCACAACTGCGATGACGGTAGCAATCAAATGTGTCGTAAGTTATTATTTCAGCGATATAATTAGTAAATATTAATATTTTTCGTTTTAATAATCTAAAAATAGCAAACAAGTAAATGTAGACAATTTTTATTAGTATAAACACTGAAAGCTAATATATTTTTACTTGCATAGAAATTTTCGCCGATATTTTAATTTTTGGTGTTTTAAAGAAACTCATGGTAAGTCGCCTTGACCGAGCTGCGTTAAAACTTGCACTTGGTCATGTATGTGATCACAAAATGTCTTCGCGTGCATTTCCGAGCACATAATGGCAATCACACCGACATCGTAGTCGTGGTCCTGTTTTTGTTCGTTCACTTTTTAATCCATAAATATTCCATTTATGTTAATCCAATTTTTGATTTATGTTAGTTTTAAGTATGTTATTATGTTAGTTGCGCCACTTTGTGAAGGTTCCATTACGCTCATATAGTGATGTTATATAAGCAATATTTGTAAATTTTCTCGTTAAGCATCTGCGCTATTGTAATCTATCTTTACTGCAAATATTAAATTCCATATCATTACCTAAAATAAAAATCATATATCAGTGTATAAAATAGTATAGATAATACATTTCATTATTATTACAGTAGCTAATTTCATAAAGACTCGAAAAGGCTACTATTTACACTTGTACTTAACACGGTCACCACTTAACCTTTAGGCTGCATTAGAACAACATTTTGACTTACAGGTACCAATTTTATTCACTAAATTATTTTACAAAAATGATTTTTGTTTCTTAATAATTTTGATGTCATTTTCAGTTTAATTCATTTAATAAGTACAACAAGTTCCTCCATTTTCCTTTTTTCGATCTCTGGTTTATAAAATATTGATGATAATGAACTTAATTTTTATAACCAGTAATGTCACGCGCAAAAAAATTTATTTAGTCTCAACATAATTTATTCTTTTTTATCTTTCGATTGGAATCTTAGAGTTCAATTCTGAGTGTTTTTTAAATTTTGAACAACTAATAAGAACAGCAGAAGACAGGGAAGAGTTGTCAATTGAAATAACCAACGTCCATTAGGGAGCACTTTAAGAAGAACAACGTTTTTTAGTTCCGTTAATTCAAGATCTATTCATTTTTCCACTAATATTAAAATACGTAATGGTTTCGACCGTAACTTGACGGCAATTTAATTTATTTAACAATAAGACACTGAAAACTTTTGTTCTCAACACTTCCACAACATTTATTGTAATTTATTATAGTCAAAAGAAAAAGTACTTACATAGTGATGTATACAAAATTAACTGTTACAACTGCCCAAAAACTTACATCGGTCAAACTGCTATAAATTTTAACAAACGTACAGTAGAACACAAAAGGACTTTCAATGATAGAAAAACAGATTCTATGTACGCAATTTAGCTTCTAGAGCATAAGCATTCTTTTAATGACCAATTTCAAATTCTTCACATTCAAAATAATGGCCTTAGGCCATCTGTATTAGAATCTATGGAGATTAAAAAATACATATATAATTCTGAATGACGAACTTGAAAGCAAACTCTTCCCTCGGCAACGTATTCAGTTCAATACTACTTCCGAAACAGTTGTAGTGATAATAAATCATAATAAATTTTGTGAAAAGTATTGAAAACAAAAGTTGTCAGTGTTTTATCGTTAGATTATGAAAATAGTCGGTTTATCGGATATTTTAAAATGAATTTTTGACGTTGACTTCTTTGTGACTTGTTTTCAATTCAATACTATAAAATCCCAGATTAACAACTTAGCTTCTACTCATTTAACTTCTAAGTTGACCTGTTGCTAGGTAAGCACTTCCTACTGGGCATTTTCCGATCGCCGAGGTATCTCATGTTGATGGACGCGTACTTATATATCTAGCTGATGCAGCAGTTAGTTTTCCATTTTCCTCTGTGCAATTCTTAGTCATCATCATCATCCAGCCGAATTTTCACATCCATTGTTGGATATAGGCCTCCTCCAAACGTCTCCAGTTCTCTCTATCTCTAGCTGCTGCAATCCAGTTTGTTTCTATTCTCTTTAGGTCGTCGGTCCATCGGGTGGGTGGTCTGCCTCGACTTCGCTTGTCGGCTCTTGGTCTCCACTCCAATAATCTCTTCGTCCATCTTCCGTCTTCCATTCTAGCAACATGTCCAGCCCACCTCCACTTTTGTTTATTGATTCGCAGTATAATATCGTCTACGCCAGTTCGTCGACGTATCTCCTCATTTCTTACGCGATCTTTCAAGGTTAGGCCCAGCATTGATCTCTCCATTCGCCTTTGTGTTACCCTCAGTTTTTCGGCAGTAGCTTTCGTTAAAGTTAAGGTCTCTGCTCCGTAGGTCAAGACTGGTAAGATGCATTGGTTAAATGCCTTCCTTTTCAGGTGAATTGGGATATTTGTTTTAAAAATGTCTCTCATCCGTCCATATGCCGCCCATCCCAACGTGATTCGTCTATTTAGCTCGCAGGTTTGGTTGTCTCTGGTTATTCTAATTTCATGACCCAAGTATGTGTATTTATCGATTAATTCTACCTTGTTGTTATTGATCTGTATCTCTTCGCTGGGAACCATATTGGTCATCATTTTGGTTTTCTCAAAATTTATCTCCAGCCCAGTTTCTTGTAGTATGTCATTCAGTTCTTGGAGCATGTCTTTGATCTCTCCCAGATTATCTGACAGAAGCACGATATCGTCCGCAAAACGTAGATGGTTTAATCTTTCTCCATCGATGGATATTCCTTTCTGTTGCCATGTTAGTCTTTTAAATGCATACTCGAGAACGGTAATGAACAGCTTTGGTGACATGGTATCACCTTGCCTGACTCCCCTTTTTATCTTTATTTTATTAGTTGCAGAATATAGACTTATGATTGTTGTGGCATTTTCATATATATTTTTAATTATATTACAATATCTGTGGTCGATCCTGCAATCTTGTAGTGCTCTTAAGATGGACGGTAGTTCCACTGTATCAAACGCCTTTTTAAAGTCTACAAATATCAATGCCAAGGGACGGTTATATTCGTTAGTTTTTTCTATTAGGGTTTTTAGGCACTGCAGGTGATCGTTTGTGCCATCATTAGGGCGGAAACCAGCTTGTTCCCGAGGTTGGTAAAAATCCAGCTTTGTCTCTAATCTATTCGTTATTATTCGGGTGTATAATTTATAAAGATGGTTAAGGAGACTGATTGGTCTGTATCTTTCCAGGTCTGCTATATCTCCCTTCTTGTGTAAGAGTACAGTTATTGAATTATTCCACTTTGTTGGGATATTTTGATTCCATAGGCATAGATTAAAGAGCTTTTGAATTTTGGCTATCAGTACTGAGCCTCCCAACTTTATCGCTTCCGTGACGACACCGTCCTCCCCCGGAGCTTTGTTATTCTTCATCTTTTTTAGAGCCTTGTAAATTTCGTCCAAGGAGATTTCTGGAATATCTTCGGAACCCTGATTTTGGACCTTCCTCTGTTGATATTCGACTATATCTAGAGTCGATTGGTTGCTATATAATGTCTCATAGAATGATTCCACAATTTGTAACAAATGTTCTCTGTTTGATGTGATGTTGCCATTTCTATCCTTGAGTTTGACTATTTGTTTATTTCCATTTGTGAGTTTGCGTCTCATTATTTTCATACTCTTATTTTCCTCAATGGTTTTGATGATTTTCTCATCTTTGTATTTTCTTAAGTCTTTTCTGATTTCTCTTGATACTTCCTTGTTCATTCTATTTATATCGTCGTTACTAGAGTTTTCGTAGCTTCTCAGTATTCTTCTTTGTTCCATTTTTTTCTGTGTTTCCAGACTAATTTTTTCTTCTTTCACGCTTTTTGGGCAGCATTTCTTTTCAGCTTCTGTTATTGCTTCTACTATTATGTCATTTAGAATGTTAATATCATTTGTTGATGATTTTTCTTGAAGGAATTTACCGATATGATCTTCAAAATTTTGTTCGTTGTTTGGATGTGTCCATCTGTTTATTTGCTTCTTTTTTTATCATATTGTGTCGTTCATAGTTGGTATTTAACACAATGGTGGCTCTCACCATACAATGGTCGCTTGATTTCGCAAATTTATTTAGCACTGTCACATCTGTGAATATGTATTTTTTATTTTTTTTTTTATATATTTTCTTAGTATATTAGCATTATTTTTAGTAAGCGTTAGTGTTTCAAATCTATATACTATAGCTAGAATCACGCGTCGATTGTATACCTTTCTCTGGTGATTTTTCAGTCATTTCCAAGATATTGATATTGTGTATCTTCTCTGGTGTTGTTTACTAATTTTATTGATTCTCCGATGACCAAGATTATCATAAAATTTGTTTATTTGCAATCCTACTACTTTTGTTGCCTGTAAAAGTTCATTAAACTTCACATTTATCCCGGTCTTGTAATAATTGGGTGTTTTGGAAGCCCACTCCAGAACTGCTAATGCTAAAAGCTTTGGCGTTCAGCAGTGGACGCGAGAAGCTGGATGATGATGTTAATAAATTATTAAGAAGGTAATGTAGGTACTTATTTTAAATACAATTTGACATTATGAAGAGGTATTTTCTTGTAGAATACAGCCTAAAAGTTAAATAAGATTAAGATCGTATTTCCGAAAACCCGTACTCACTATCAATACTCATTTATTTGGTACATAACCTATCTAAATTATACCAAAATTGATTAAAACATATAACAGGTATTACTGGTAAGACAGTATACCAGGTTTTAATTTTACCTTTTCATAATAACTTACAGAGTTAGATAATCAAGCATAGCGTTTGTTACATACTTTGATAGGCAAACATTGTGAATCATTTATATTCAATATTTAAACCTCCTTTTTAACTGTTTTCTATACTTTTTATCTGGAGTTGTACCAGTAATTAAGTATGTCTAACTACTTATCAGGTCCTTCTTTGTATTCTTATATTCTTCTGTTGCCTTCAAAAACTCGACACATTATGCTCTAACTGCAATTGGCTTCTTGAGAAGTTATATGTAACATTTTAGTATAATTTAGATAATCATTTAGGTAAACGTATTGCAAATCTATGAAAAACGCATACTACTAAGTTTTCGTACAAATTAGATTTTATTTACGTACCTCGGTGCTTAGGTTTGACAATACTTTAAATTTTATAGATATTCAATACGATTATTGTTCACACTAACCGCTACTGGGTTGTTTGAAACCAGCAGGAACACTATTATAGACAAATATTATCTTACCTTTGGATCTTTTCGACATTTTTGAGTTTATTCCATTCTTACTGTCTTAGTAAGGATACATCTATTTTTCAATATGAAGATTTCTAATTTGATGCTTGCACTATGGATATTGTACCTTTACCTATTTATTGAAATCTCGACTTCAATACCAGTTCAACAAAACAGTTCAAAACAATATTTGCCTTTTGTTATATAAAACTGTGTTTATTGTAGAGCTTTTAAAAACACCTAAAACAACTGCCAGCTTTAGTTATTAATACAATTTATTTTACAAAACTTTTACCTTCAATAAACGTCAAAATGTCAAAATCACAGCATTCTAGATTTACTGAATTACTTCAAAGCTATTTAGCACTGAAAATTTTTATTTATTTAAGACCTTTATTCCTAGATTAAATACCAATTATTATATATGGTTAATTTCGCATTAAAGTGAGAATTCCAATCATAATACAATATAAAATGTTATATTTAAAAAATCTAAAGTGATTAATGATATCAGAAAAATTGTAAATCTGGAAAAATTGCAAGCATCAAATTTGAAATCTCCATTTTGCAGAATAGATTTAGGTATGATGGTTTTTATACAATTCTGACCATTCATTTAAGAGATAATTAGGCGTTTCCAGACTTTTGGTTCACTCTGTAGAGTAAATATCTAAAGTATCCTCCCAGTATTTTCTGAATTATAAAACTGAACTTAGATTAATAAATTTTTTGGCCAACTGAAATAAGTTATAGTGGTGTAATCATTAAAAATGGTAGACGCCACATTGTAAAATTATTTCTAGACGAATTATACAAGTAATACTTACTAAAAGTTAAGTAAATAAATAAAGGAATGAATTCTGTAATACGAAACTGAAAATAGTTCGAGCGTTTTCCATAAAATAAAATATTTCGAAATTATCAGGGATAATCCATACTTTCTCACTGTTGCTATTGAGCATTAAATAATTGCCATAATAAACACAATATCGTATTCATCACTAAAACAAGAGAGAAAATGAATAAAGAGCAAGACAGTAACTATCTCGGTAGATGCATCTGGCAACATAAACAAACAATTGGATCGTGTATTAGTACTTGGAGACTATTTTCTTCGAAAAATTTAAATTCTTAGATGTTTCTCTTTCGAATATTTGTAAGATGCAAATTAAAGCCTTATACAGGATGTGAAGAAATGCTAAAATGCTTAAGTTTAATTATCCAAAAAGGTATTACCAAGTTTTATTATTCAAAAAATAGTTGGAGAGATACGAGTTTATCAAAACTATTGCATGTAGCTGCAATGCAATGAACTACGCAATCTCCACAAATTAATGGCAAGGTAATTTTGTACCATTCGTAACATCATATTTTTTCTGGAGAATCGTGTTTTCACGTGATTTAAGTGTTCAGCAAAACGACCTTGTAGTGTTGAGTGAAAAAACGCACATAGAACAAACTTCAACCCTTACATACATCGGAAGCAAAGTCATTGCTTTTATTTAATACTTCTGCCATACAGTTGCCAAATACATTCGCATAGTTGTGATAGAACCAGGGCCTGATTGGTGTGAGTCTAATAAAGGGGCAACTAAGTTTCAATGGGCGATAATTAGAAATTATACGTCAGACATTTTGTATTTTGCTCTAGCATGATTAGTGTGCCAAACTGGCCTTGGATAGTACCTTAGTTTATTCAAATAAATTAGGTTGATCAACAATCAAAGTAACAAAAAGTTTTATAATTATGATTATAAAGAACTTTATATAGTTTTTTATAAAGAATGCTGGAATAGGCTAATTATAGTTTTTCGTGATGTTCATTCTACTGGTTTTTCTTACCAATCTACTTATTCATTTCGTTAGTACATTTATCTTCGATTTTATATAATTCGTGGTCTTTATCCCATTTATTAAATCGTTTTCTCTTCTAATTTTTCTCTAATAATATTTTTGTACTCTTCAGATTTACCGCCTTCAATTTTTAAACGTTTTATCTATTAAAAATTACTCGAATTCTTCGAAAAAGATCGATTTCATGCAGGGCATTTTTAAAACCTACTTTGTGTTATAAATGGCGATGTCAGGAACAACTCATCAGTCCTTATAATAGCAAATTTTTGCTTACTATTTATTTATAAGACTTTAAGGGGTAAAATGTGCATTTTGATTAAGATTATTGCAAATCTTAAGGTAAGTATAGTTGCGGTAAGACATACCGGGTGGTGAAACGCCAAACGGTCCATAGGAAATTCAATGGAAAATTCTAAATTGTTAAATTCCTGCTTCCCTAATTATTTTACATCAAAATTCATAGGAAACTATTTGTAAAGAACTAAAATATGTATTAAAAACAAATGTTAAAATTGTTCTACGAATTAGATGTATCCCAAAATTTTGTAAAAATATAATACATTTTTTAGGTCACCCCTTAAAGTCAGGCCACACAAGGTACAAGAATGTGTATGACGTGTTGCGTTTGGTCATATTTATGTTTTTACTATTTGACATTATTTGAATTGTCAATATTTTTAATTTGTGATTAAATCATACACAAATACTAAAATGCATAAGTTTTCACAAATACTACTACTAGTGAACAGTAACTAGTACTTTGTAAACAATAAATTATACTGTTTACAAAGCAATAAAATTGATGAAATGTAATCAGTTCACGAAAAATCGCAATAAGGCAATAGTGCGAGCACTGCCAGATCTTTATTTAACACAAGATATCATAATACACTCCATTTCAATTCCAGGTTATACAACAATCAAATAATTTCTATATAGTTTTACTGTGATCCTTCCTAATAATAATTTATATAATTTATGATAATTTCAACATAAAACTATAACAAATGTTCAAAACAATAAGCCATTTTGTACTAAGCAGTATCCCACTCGATTGTAAAATTCTCGTCTAACATTAGCCAGAATGCGTGACGTTATTTTTGCACACTCTTCAATAATTCGCCTTTTTAAAGTTTCAATATCTGTAAATTTTTGGTCAGAATAGATTTTTGATTTTAAATGCCCCCAGATAAAATAATCGTTTGGAGCTAGATCTCCCGATCTCGGAGGCCACTTAATATTACAGTCAGGTCCAATCAAACAATTATTAAAGCTGTTTTTAAGGAATTCCTTAACCTCCCAGTTATTATGCGCAGGGCAGCCATCCATTTGAAACCAAATTTTTTCTTCATCTGGAACTAATTCTGCAAGTCTATGTAAAATTTCTTCTTGTAGCAAGTCTAAAAACTTTTTTGAATTTAAATTTTCCTCATAGAAAAATGGTCCAATAATATTGTGTCTAAATATTCCTAACCAGACATTTATTTTTCGACGATATTGGGTATGGCTTTCAATAATATTCTCAGGCTTTTTTGTCGATCAAATCCTATAATTTTGAACATTTGGTTCATTATTTAATGTAAATGTACATTCATCACTAAACAAAATGTTTTTTAAAAATTGTCTGTCTGCATTAGCCCTCTCTAACATTTCCTAACAAAATTCCGCTCGTCTTTCAGCATCTCCTTCTCTTAGTTCTTGATGACATTGGAATTTATAAGAACGGAATTTATTCCTTTTCAAAATTTTTAAAGCAGTATAGTTATGAATATTTAACTGATCTGCAATGGTCCGAGAACTTATTCTAGGATTTTCTACAACTGCTGTTAATACATTTATTTCATTTTGATTTTCTAAATTTTTTGGTACTTCAGCAATATTGTTTGTACAGGTACAATTAGAAATCACGGTCCCAGTATTTTCAAACTTTTCTAAAATCCTTAATATTGTTGAGTGACTTGGAATTGGTCTATTGGGATATCTTACGCTAAATAAAGAACTGACAATTCGCGCACTATTGCCAGAATAAAACATTTTTATTATTGCTACTTTCTCCTCGACTGAATACATTTTTTAATAAACTATGTTGTTTTTTAAACAATAAATCACTAAATTAAAATTTTGGCAATTCAAATAATGTCAAATATTAGAAACATAAATACGACCAAACGCAACATCTCATACACATTCTTGTACCTTGTGTGGTCTGACTTTAAGGGGTGGGCCTAAAAAATGTTTTATATTTTTACAAAATGTTGGGATACATTTAATTCGTAGAACGATTTTAACATTTGTTTTTAATACATATTTTAGTTCTTTACAAATAGTTTCCTATGAATTTTGTTGTAAAATAATTAGGGAAGCAGAAATTCAACAACTTAGAATTTCCCATTGAATTTCCTATGGACCGTTTGACGATTCACCACCCATACGACCCCTAACTAACTAACATTGAACTTTATCACTAATAACAAAATATTGAAATGGCTTGGTCTGTATAAACTTTGAATTGCAACGTTGGCAGCAAAATAAACGAAAATGTTATTATAACATCGTGACAACTTAATGTTCGGAGAATTCAAGAAATTACTATTTTTCATATGAGGTTGCATCATCACGCGCCTTAAAAACCGCGACAATTTTGTCTGGCATTGTCCATACTAACGATTTACGTAAGGCAGGCTCGAAACTATCCCATAATTCATCTAATTTACTCTTCAAATCGTGACTGTCCTCTGGGGATCATTACGCAATTTCTGTTTTATCCTATGCCCAATATCTCAATAAATATTAAGGTTTGGACTGTTCGAAAGCCATAATGTTAATGTTATTATCTCAAAACCATTTTTTAGTTGTTTTTTTGCTGTATGGCACGCCGCACCGTCCTGCTAAAATATAAAATTCAAGTCCAAGTAGAGATGGTGAGCACTTGGTACAAGACTATTTTTCAAAATTTCTTGATACTTTGCTGCGTTAATTTTTCTAGACCCGCTGATATCGTGCAGCCCCAAATCATAATTCCTTTAGGAAACTTCACAGTTCTTCTTGAGGCAATCTTTATGGAATGTTTCTTTTTGACTTCTGCTAACCCATTTTTGAAAGTCTTCAACAGAAACATCAAATTTCAATTGGTCACTGAATGTGACCAATTTGAACCAGTCATCAACGGTCCAAGAGAACTTTAAGCAACCGCTTCAATTGAAGATTTCATGGACCGTTGATGGCTGGTCCAGAGTCATATTCAGTGACGAATCGAAACTTGATGACTTGTGAGATTTTCGAAAATGGGTTATTACAAGTAAAAATGAAGCATTCCATAAAGATGGCCTTAAAATAACTGTGAAGTTCTTTTGAGGCAATCTTTATAGAATGAATTTGCAATCCTTTGAATCTAAGAAGATATGAGGGGCTGGAAGGCACAATAACACAGCAATTAAAGTATCCAGTATCATTTTTGAAAAATAGTCTTGTACCAACTGCTCGAGATTTCTACCTGGACCTGAATTTTATATTCCAGCAGGATAGTGCTGCATGCAATACAGCTAAAACATTTAAAAAATGGTTTGGTTGGAGACAATAACATTAAAGTGCTTTCATGGCCCTTTAGAACGTTTAGAACCCTTTAGAACGTGAAGATGAGCGTTTTAAATAAATTTTCGTTTGTCCGAACATTTAGTTGTTAGGGGCTCGTAGTAGTCCGAATAAATTTTGTTGAAAAAAAGAGGTGTCTACGGCCTATGGATCATAAAACTTTTGTTTAGTGATAGGTCTTGAAGCCAGCAATCATAATATTTAACTTACAAAACTGTTACAATGTTTAGCTATAAATGATATAAATGTCAGTGATAAAATATGAGTCTTTGTAGATCAAACAAGTTCTCTTTGTCAACCATTTTCCATCCACTCCTGAATCTAGGTCCCTCCCAATTGCCTTAATCTTTTTTATCTTGCACCAATCTAATCCACTGTGCCTGCCACTGCTCTTATATTATCTACCCATCTTTTTTCCATGCTTCTTGTTGTCGTCCTTGATCTCCATTATAGAATTCTCCATGTCCACCTGTTGTCATTATAGCGAGCTACGTGACCCGCCCAGCGCCATTTCATTTTTGTAATTTCTTCCACAATATCTCTAATCTTCGTTCTACGTCTTATCTTGGTGTTTCTAATTTTGTCTCTCAGAGATATTCCAAGCATGATTCGTTTCATTGCTCTTTGAGTTGGTTCTAATTTTTTAGCAGATTTTTTGGTTAGGGCTACTGTGTTCAAGCCGTAAGCAGAAACTGGTAGTATGCATGTGTTATACCCCTTTTTCTTTAAGTTTGCAGGAATGGAGGTGTTTACCCCTTTTTCTTTAAGTTTGCAGGAATGGAGGTGTTTTCCAAGATATAATGCTAGTTTGCCGAAAGCGCCCATGCCAGTTGTGTTCTTCTTTTAATTTTAGCATCTAGGTCATAATGACATGACCTAGATATACATTATGTTCAACATTTTCTATGGTATGATTTTGTATTGTTTTATTGGTCTGGTCTCGGCTCAGTATTTTTGTTTTACTGTAGTTCAATTTTAAGCCTACGCTCCCGAAACTGCATTCTTTGGGCATGAATGGTATGCAGCATCTAGTTCTTCATATAAATTTTCTTTGACATCGTCTTTCTTTTCCTCTGTAGGGGCATGCACATTTAAGACGCTCTAATTAAAAAATGTTCCATTTAGTCTCAGGATGCACATTCTAGAGTCCATAGCACGAAAGTCTTTTACAAGGTGTTTAACCTTTTTATTTACAATAAAGCCAGTAACTTGTGCGCGGTCTTTAGTTGTGCAACTATAGAACATAATGTGGTGTCTTTTGTCAGTGGTGCCACTTCCGGTCCATCTCATTTTCTGCAGAGCTGTTATATCTATTCAGTTCACCGAGCAGATTTTGGAGGGCTCCCGATATATATAGTGATCGGATGTTTCATGTCGCGATTCTTAAATCATGTACCTTTTTCTCGCGCAGTCGTCGTCGTGTGATCAGTCCGGTTTTTTTTCTTCATAACATCTGTGTTTTCTAGGATAAGGTTATTAGCCCTTTTCGGAGGACCATTTCTCCCTTCTTCGTCGGCTCTGACCCAACTTTTCACTGGGGTTGGTTACCCAATCTCCGGTAGGGTTGCTCAGGTTTGCCACAGTCACACTTCTTGGAGGTGAGGATAGGAATTGAGTAGGAGTGACTAGAGGTGTTATCAGGAAGCTACAACTTATATTACGCATCACTACTCCCTTGAACCCGTGACGTTTTGATTATTTATTTAAAAATAGTTCCACTAAAAAATTGATGAATCCCTAGATGAGACTCTTCTGTAATATCTTATACTTCACATTTCAACTGTCAAATCTGTCTGTACAGTTGAACCCAGTAAAAAACTAACTTAATTGGCATATTGAGAAGAAAATGCATCTTAAATTAGGTGTCTAGAATTTTTTTTCTAGAAAGTTGTTGCCTTTTATTTTTTTTGTCTTAGGATAAATAAATTATTGTTGTTAGCAACAAATTGGCCGGCGCTATTTTGCAAAATATCATTTTGTTAGGATTGAAAGGGCTATCTAATTCACCAAAAATTATTATACAAGCATTTTGACAAAAAACGTGGCCATTTTAATAAAGTAACGTTTTTCAGCTTTGAGCTCTAATTATGCAATAACGATTGATCGAAATTAAACCTTTAATGAATATCTGAATCAACACCCTGAATCAAAAAGTGTATATTTTACCCGTAAAGTCTCATAAATATATAATATCCAAAAATTTGCTATTCATAGACTGAGGAGTTGTTTGTGACATCGCCCTTTATAACACAAAGTAGGTTTTGAATTTTTTTTACAGCCTGGGCTAATTGGTTTTTAATATTTCACCGATATTGCTACTTTCGTGTTTTATAGATCAATATAGAATAATATAGTACTTTAAAAGGTAGACATAAAAATTCTTTGTATCTTTTGCATTTTCTCCTTGTCTTGTTGCGGTATTTTGCTCCATCTATAAGTATATTTTATTATGCTTTGACCTTTTCGTGCGTGTTTATTATAAATCGCTAATTTTATTTCTAAACAAGTTGTAAAATTGTGTTCTCTAAGTTTATACATTCATAAGATTGATTCCACATATTTTTAAAGATAAATAATTGTTTTGATTGTTGAACAAGTGCTTCTAGGGAAAACATAAGGGATCGATATTACGTCAAACTGTTAATTGCGTTTATAATTATGTATATGTTTGTGGAAAGTATTCGTTTTAAAGCATTTACGTTATTATTAAACTTGTGTTTTATTTTTAGACGACAGGTTTTACCGAAAATTATTTTTTGTATGATAAAACCATCAAACAGAAAAAAGTTGAAAGTTGCTCTTGAATTGGCTATTCAAGAGTTGTTGAAGATGTAGCTACCAATATCTAAAGTTAATTTAAATTGTATTAGATTAAACAAAAGTTGTATTAGATATAAAGTAATGGTATTACTACTTAATAATTGATTTTGTTAATTATAAAGATATATATTTGTGTTAATTAAAAGACACATATGTTGCGGATGTAATGTCAGTCCTGACCTAGAAATACGTTACGTGTACATAGATTGTAAATGTACTTTTTTTTATTTCAAGCTGTTTTATTTAAATACTGGCTGTCTGAGCTGAAATCTACCAAAGACGATTTATACAGGACCACCTTGTATAACAAAGTATTTAGTCATTAGTCATAGGTTATTAACATATCACAGTAGAAATTATATGTAAAAAAGGTTACATTTCATGTATCACCCGTTTGAATATCAACGTAAATTGGGTGTTATTTTGAAAGTTTCCGTATGTCCTTTAACGTGTATTTTGGCCCAAAATGGCTCAAATAAAAAATCGTTTAAAGACAGTAACTTTCAGCTCAGTTTTTTGCAAAACTATCACTATCTCCATGTAAAATTGTAATGTATAATATTTCTGGTATATCAATTTCTCATTTGTTTAAATAAAATATAAAAATATCAGTAAATGAGCGTTTTATTTTATTTATTTCCATCATATGTAACAGGAGTTCCCGTTTATTTGCAGCAGTTCCTGTAAAGGTGATGTCCCGCCATACTTTTGACAGTCATCCACTACAGCTCGGGGAAATACGATTTCTCTCAGGACTGTGACAAATCCAGTTATCTGAAAATTTTTTAGTTGTTACAGGCCTATATAAATAAAACTTATATGTTTTCTGCAACTATTAGTATAAAACATGTAATTTTTTCGATTTTTTGTCTACCATTACAAAGCTTAAAATTTGAGGTAAATTTACAAAACTTTACTGTCTTTTAAAACACAAAAAAGCTTTAAAATGGCGGTTGCTAAGAGTTTTAATATTAATTTGTTGCTTAGAAAACTGCAAAATATGGCAAACTCATTCATTTTGTTTATAACTATTGTATAAATTAAAGTTGTATATTATAACTGTCAATGGGAACTGTCAAAATGTCAGATCATTTAATTAATTAGCTTAAAGTTATTCTATTTGTTTATCCCAGAGACTTTTTTGCAATAACATTAGTAAAAAAATTATGATGATACGGTAATTCTACGCCTACAGAATTAAAGATTAAGAGCTAAACTATCAATATTAAATTATTATTAAACAATTAATTCCCAGCTGCTAATTTCTTTATAATAATTTAAAAAAAAGTAATTAGTTTCATTGTAAAGACTTTTAAAAAAATGTAAAAATAGCTTTTTTGATACTAAATTGTTAATAATTAAAAAAAGACGCCAAAATCTCTGCAGAAAACGTTTAGGTTTTCGCTATATGTGCCTATAATAACTAAAAAGAAATTCAAAGATGTACATGTACATTTTTGCTTATTTTCCTGTATTATTAAGTCTGCTTACGTACATGTAGACGCGGAAATGAGATACTAAGCCTATCAATTTTCCGCAGCAAGTCAAATCGCTGTGGAACTTCTTGTATTCGATTCGGAAAAGAGCCAAGAACTATTGTGAACAAAATTTGTATTGGTAAAATGTGCACAAAGAAAATGCATTTCCAAAATACATAGAAAAAGAAAAATTTACAACATATAATAACAACGATGGTCCTTGAGCTACCTGGTGCGCAGGGTGGAACTCATCTCCTGGAGTTTTATAAGATTTTCATTCGAAATCAGTAGAAAGTAATTACTTGAGGGTTTTTGAGACCTCTGAATATGAATATTATGACTAAGATGATCCTCAAGCTACCTGGTGCCCAGGGTGAACCTCCTTTTCCGCAGTTTTATGTTATTTTTGTTCAAAATCAGTCAAAATTCATTACTCAGGGGGTTTTCGAGGTCGATAAACACGAATATCATGACAGCGATAATCTCATATCTTTTGACTGATTTCGAATGAAAATAACATAAAACTCGTTAATTCAGTCAGTTAATTTATTTAAAAACTGCAACAGAGAGGTATGGTGAATACTAATACAGATCGATAGTGAAAAACATATTTTTCTAAAACAAAGAATTACATACAGGGTGTCTCATTAAAAAAAAGAATTAGCCGAAAATTTAGGATACCTGTTTTATGCCAATTTCGACAGCACCCTGTACAACGAAAAAGGCAACTTTACACTGTAAACGATAATGCTGTATGCGGGTAATAAGTTACCAAGGAATTTAAACTATTCAAATTACATTAGAGGATATTGAACTTTGCATACATGGTAGAAAAGTGTAATTTTGATATAAAAACCGTTATAACTCAAAAACGGCTCACAATAGGTATAGAAAAGTATTAACAAAAATTGTTCAGAATAAAGTAAGTATTTCTAGAATTAAAAAATATATATAGGGTATTCCATTAAAAAAACGAAGTTATAAGCAAAAATATATGAGAAAATAGATGAAAATCACTCTTCAAAACCCCTTCATTCCAATTTTCATGATTTAGCTACCTTTAGTTCTCGAGACATTTCTAATTGACCGTTTATCTGCTACATCCTGTATATCAGTTGTTCTTACTATGGTACTGATGTTTCGGCTATTATCTCTACCCCATCGCACACATCGTTTTTCTTTTTTCATATTCAATGTTTTATAGCAACTTAATTTGTTTATCTTCTTATGATAATTGTCTTTTAAAGCCATGTGATTTTTATCTTTTCCTAATCTAGCAAATGTTCGGAATAGTTGATAGTCACTTATGAGTATCCATATACAAATATCCTATAATAGACCCGCATTTAATTGTTTCCTAACATTGTTTGTTATCCTTCAGTTTTACCCTTTTTTAGACTACCTTTATTAGAGACCTAAGTACTTTCTGATAATAAATATTTGCTATGTTAAAGGTGAGCTTTTTATAATCTTGCTCTAGCTCTTTTTTAAATTTAATAATTCAAAAACAGAATAGAAGTTAAAAATATATTGAATTTTTATGCGCCATCTTGTGGACGAATACTGCAGTTTTCTCATTGCTTTTAATAACTTCCTTCGCTAGGAAAAATCTGTGCCATAGAGAAAATTACAGTTCCCATTAATAATTCATCATTTTCTATATATTTTTTTATAATTTACCTACATCTAAACTTACTTTCTATTGAACAGAAATTCGTTTGTTTCCGAAGTGTAAATCAAAACATCAAAATAAATTTATTGTAAACTAAAATTGTAGTTAATTTCCAGTAGAAATAGTAAATTGTATCAAGATGTCCACAAAAAAATAGCTTCAGAACAATTAATTAATCGTTATTTAGATAGAGCTTTTGTTTTTTTAGAAAGAGATAAAAATACCTATTAAAATTTGAATAACGTATTTAGGTACACTAAGAAAATGTTGAATAAATACGGAAAATATGAATAATATTACTAATAAAAAATACCTAATATTTAAGGTTAATTAAATAGATAAATATTATTAAATATCATGGGGGATTAGTTCGGATACTACTACAAATAGGTATGAAAATAGGAATTAAATTTAGAAAATATTATTACTGCTTACGACTTAACTGTGTAAAAAATATTTTTCTGATTAAATTTATTAAATGCCTAGTTCTGTCTACTACAATAAATTCATAAGTAAGTACCTGATAAGTACAAGATCCTTTTTAGAAGATTTTCTTTTGGGATACTTATGCAAACAAGCAAAAAATATTTGGAATTTCAAAGACTTGAACAAGAATTTTAAAATATTTATCGAACAGAAAATAAACAATACTTGCTAAGAGATGTAAGTTAGGGGAAAAAAGTCGGTTTATTGATAAACAGATAAACTGGACCTCTTTTTACTTCTACTTTCCCTTCCATTATGAGTTGAAGAAAGTTCTCCTCTGTAAATATGTCCTAGAACTCACTCGTTTTTCTGTTGATATCTAGAAATCCTCATTCTTCTCAGCACCTCTGTCCACGAAATTTTCAGTATCCTTCGAAAAACACACATTTCAAAGGCTTCTTTTTATACGCCTTCAATCAATCAATTGCGTTTTTACCTTGTTTTAAGCTCTATGCTTCTTCAAAGGGTGGGTTTAATTATTTGGGTGCTAATGCTTGTTTGGTTTGAATGCCAGTTTTCGTTCGTATGACTTCAGTTGGACTCCGAAGACTAGGGGCGCCGCCGCTAAAAAGTGTATAGGAAGAGGAGGAGGACGGGAAGGATACCGAGAACAAGAAGAAGGCAAGAGGCGGAAATGGTACCTTCCTGAAGAGTTCAAGTATACCAAGCCTGTCACGAAGTACAAGTTCCGTGGAAAAACGATTCCTTTCAGATTGTTGGAGGGTTAAAGGAGGGTTGAAGGATAGCTGTGGCTATATCCTACTTCCGAGAGTCCAATTTTCCACTCCAAATAGTAATAAGGAATAAATTATTGATGTTTTTACAAATTGATATCAAAATCACCCTTAAGACCCCCTCCCCTACAACAATTTCTGGGGATCTGCCACTGAAAGGTGCAAAAATCTAAATCGTATATAAAAACCACCCTCAAGACCCATGACCCCCCCCCCAAAAACAAAAATTTTTGGATCCGCCACTGGTACTAGGGTAGCTATGCAATTTTTTTTTCTAAATAAATAAAAAAAATTTATTACGCTTTTTAAATTAAGTATTTGTACAATAAGTTACAAACAAAAAACAATTTTTAAAATTATTTCAGTACCAAATGAATCCAACTTAAATATTATCCATCCATCCATATTAACGTTGATTGAATAATCCATCCAATTTGGATTATTCAATCAACGATATTAATAATTAACCAAACAACCAAACTGATCCGCCCACCACCGCCTAGGCGATCAATTTTAAAGTTTAGATAGAAAATCTAGTATAAGGATAACAGAAACGGGTGAAGAAAGTGTCCGTCCCGTCTGCAACTCTGTATGTACGCGAACATTCAGCAATTTTAACTTAATGTACAAAATCTAGTATCAGGATAACAGAAACGGATGAAGATCGTCCAATTGTCTGTCCGTCTGCACTCAAACATTTTCAAGCAAGCAATCAAACTAAATTTTAACATCATCATCAAACTCTAGTATCAGGATAACAGAAACGAGTGAAGATCGTCGTATCATAGCTGTCCGTCTGCAACCCAACGCCAACATTGTTAAGCAATTTCAATCTTCATCTACAACATCTGGTATCAGGATAACAGGAACGCTTTAAGATCACCGATATATTAACATTTTCAAGAATATTTAAAACTGGAAGTCTGTTATATCTCAAAGATATTGGTATTTTATAGTAGCTTAATATATAATATATATATAATATATATATATATAATATTTATATATATATATATATATTATATATATATATATATATATATATATATATATATATATATATATATATATATATATATATATATATATATATATATATATTATATATATTTATATATAATGTAATTTAAGGTAATAAATATTTTTAAACAGTTCGTTTGTATATTATTTAAATATTAAATGAATTTTGGTATTATTTACAGTAGCCATCTGTCATCAAAGAGTCAAAGTTTTGCTGGAAATGTAGGGAGAGTCAGTTAACGTTAGTTGTTAATACATTAATTTCAAACTTAAAAAACTTAAGTGTAATTTTTACATATCTTATTTCTTTAGTATAACAAAACTAAACTGTTTAAAATATATTTAATATATTATCAAAATATGATAGTGTAATATTTATATGGAACACACTTCTAAAAGTTTATCTTAAAACTTTGTCTATTTGCCAATAGGCGGCGCCAGTATTAAATATAATAATTTATTTGATTATGATAGTATAACACAACTAACTGTTTAAAATATTATCAAAATATAATAGTGATTATTAAAGACTAATATTTATGTAGAACACACTTCTAGCTGTAGATTTTCTTTAAAACATTAATGCATACCATGTTGTCGGGCCACCATTTGTGGGCGTGTCCAATCTATATCCACCGACATGAGCCACAGACTGACGGATACTCGGACGATCTTCTCGCATTTCTGATTATCCTGCTACTACATTTAGTAAAAGTTAAAATCAACGGGCAGAGCAATCATGCAGTTTCGTCAAAAATAAAACGAGACCTGAAAATAAAAGGGAGAGTGTTTGTCTTAAACAATATGCTAGATGGAACAAGAGAGAATCGGAAGAACTGATTATTATGAAAATTCATATAGAATTTAGAAACAGTAATGGACCAAGGCTTCAATTGCCAGGGATTCAGTCCACCATGTACAAAACGCATGTTACAAAGATTGTGAAGAAAACCACAAGTGAAACTCTGCCAAATACTGGCAGAACAAAAAGCAAAGTTGCTAACTACCAGGGACAACATCCAGCCAGTTTAGAGAGGTCTTAGTCTGGGGAAGATCTAGACAACAACCACAAATGAATGTAAGACAAATAAACAAAACAAATGGGCACCCCAAGCCACAAGAAACACCTTATGTTCTATGATTTGTCTCTAAATGTCTCTAGATATTATTTTTACTTGGAGAGTTTATGGACTTTGTCAAAGGGATGTGCTCTATCTACAATGGTTTGAATTTCATCGCCGTTTGAATATCTATGGTATTCATCCTTTATTGGGTATTAGTGTGCATAAAATGAAGTGTTAGCTTGTCTAAGGTTGAGAGGAATGATTCCTGGGTTGTCTTTTCAGGTCGCTGATCTCCCATCGTCAGGGTAATCCTATGGGGAAGGTTCAAAACTAGTTTTTGACTGAATTTTATGTTTTATATTTTTCTTAATAGTCACCATGTCTTTTCTTTTATTAGTTTTGCAGAATATCGAATAAATAAGTAATTATTTAATTTTCTCTACGTCAACATCAAACGGATCTTTTCCGTCGATATGTTCGTTTAATATGTCAATATTGCTTAACTTCGTTGTTTGAACATATGGAATTATTCTACCGTATAGCATTTGTTCTTTTATCGATCATTTTCCTTTGTTGTTATTTATGATCTGAATTCTGAAGATATTCGAATATTTGATTCATGTAGGATGATACCTCTCAATCAGCCCTTTGGACTGCGGGTTCTCTGGTGTTGTATAGTGGATTGAGATTTTAATGTGAGTTATTATGATATATAAATTCCTGTACTACCCCTTTTTTAATTCAATACCATTATTGGCTACTATCATTGTTGGGAGTACATGATGTGTGAATTATTCCAGTGGCTTAGTAGGAGATGGTGTAACCATAAATTTTGGCTTGGGAGAAAGTCTGTCATATTTATTATCTTGGCATATATCGAAGAAGTTTAGGTATCAGTAATATCGTTTTCTTATTAGGCTTTCTGTTTACAGCTATTCATCTATGGTTATTTGGTCTTTCATGACAGTTGTTTATAAGTTACTTTTGTTATTCTTAAAAAATAACATCATCCAATAAAAGATTGTACCTTACCAAGTCGTATGCATTGTTTTTAAATATTTTTCTGATAATTTTGCAAATTTACGCAAATATTTCTTCTTCTACTTCAACTAGACTTGCATTTTTCTTTTTCCGGGTTGAGGTGCTCTTAAAAAAAAATTATATCGGCTTGTAACTGGTCTGTAGATAGCTGAAAATGATGAGACGCGTTTTTATTTGAAAATGTTTGGGAAGTTGCTGGAGGTCGTTGATTGTAGTTAATGACTTTGATAATAATTTGCTTATTAGTGGATTTTCTATCTCTTCTATTTTGATAGAGTTCAACATGAGAAGCTTTTAAGTATTCTTAAGACTAAAAACATTGATAGTAGAGATCTACAAATTATATCGAATCTGTATCAAAACCAGAAAGCAAGAGTAATAGTCGAAGGAGAACTGGCAGAGGAAGTAAGTATACTTAGAGGAGTTCGACAAGGGTGTATCCTTTCACCACTCTTATTCAACGTCTAGAGTGAAGTGATTTTTCAAGAGGCTTTATTGGATATCGTGGAAGGTATTTATGTCAACGGAAATAGCATTAATAATATTAGATATGCCGACGATACTGTCATATTTGCAAGTGACATGGGAAGATCTACAGTACATAATACAACATGTATACAATGCATGTGAAAGTTACGGACTGCAAATGAATCTCAAGAAAACGAAATCAATGATATTCTCAAAAAAAACCACAAAATGTAAATAACCTGATCATCAATAATACAACGATAGAAAGAGTAAAAACATATAAATATTTAGGAACGTGGCTAACCGAAGATGGAGATCAAGTAAAGGAGATCAGATCTAGAATAGAAATGGCAAGAAACACGTTCATAAAATTGAAGAAATTACTTTGCAACCGTAACCTTAATCTAGAGATTCGCACAAGAATGCTACGTTGTTACGTCTTTTCTACTTTACTATATGGCTTGGAAGCGTGGACAATAAAGCAGTCTGAAATCAAAAAATTAAACTCCTTTGAGATGTGGTGCTACAGGAGAATGCATAAAATATCGTGGATTGAAAAAGTAACTAATATAGAGGTGTTACAAAGAATGAAGAAAGAATGTGAAGTCATAAAAACTGTTAAAATTAGAAAGATTCAATATCTGGGACATTTAATGAGGGGTGAGAAGTACGTATTACTGAGGTTGATTATGCAAGGGAAGATACAAGGGAAGAGAAACCCAGGACGACGCAAAATGTCCTGGCTAAGAAATTTGAGAGAGTGGTTCGGCTGCAGCTCATTAGAATTATTCAGAAATGCGGCCAACAAAGTTAAAATAGCGATGATGATTTCCAACCTCCGCTAGGAGAAGGAACCTGAAGAAGAAGGATTTTTTAAAATAGGTATTTGCCGCTGTACCTATGTCTTGTTTCATTCCTGTCTTAATCTATATTTTGATCTTCTTTTTCACCAGTGTCGTCTGGGATAATTTCTAGGATTAATTGTTTTGCTTTTGCTTTACAATCTCGTGGATTATTAGATCTTAATCTGGGTTATTATAAGTTTACTATCCGTCATCTTTCACGTCGCCTAAATAATCAAAAACTACCTTAATTTGTGAATCCATGTCCTTAATGTCATGTGTGTATTTCAATTCGAGACAATGCATCTGCGTTTGTATTAGCTTTGCCTTTTTTATAAATTATTATACCTCGCCAAGGCTGATATCATCATGAGGTCATGATAGTGGATAGACTATCATGACCTCATGACTACGATTGACCGGTTTGAAGTTGAATGCTCATATTTATATCTACAAACACAGCCTGTAGTCTATAGCCCTAACCTTATGGGTACGATGACTAACCTATAAGTTAGGCCTTAGTTATCCATGCTCTTTCTCTGAGTATATTACGGGATTTTAATAAAAAACTATAAAACTAAGGACATAATTTGGCAGAATTCGTAACAGTGGATATCCCATGTTTTATAGTTAGATACGAATATACCTAAGTAAATAATATTTAACATCCCTAATTATTTATCTACCCATGACATTTGTTGCACAAAATATCATATTAAAAATGTTCTCTTCATTGCCCTCACTCTATATCTAATCAAGCATTCATTTCAATAGCTTTAAAAATGATTCATGTATGGAAATCACTGTAAAACAATTTTTATTTGATTAAATTTAATACGTTTTTTACAAAACATGTCTTTGTTGTATCTAAAATAAATAACCAAAACTGTTAAAAATATATAATAAATAAATAACCTCAATCATCACTCAAACCAAAAAATTATGACAATAATTCCATATATCCAACAAATCCAACAAATCCAACATATCCAGCAAATGTCTTAGATTTTGTATCAGGATAATAGGAATACGAGAAGATCATCGGATGTTTTGTCGGTTGAGGGTGTCTCTGGTTTTACAGTTTCAGGTTCTATTTATCCACACTTACCAACTTTGTCTATTTGCCAATAGGCGGCGCCAGCATTAAATATGATAATTTTTTTAATTACGTTAGTATAACAGAACTAAACTGTTCAAAATATATTTAATAATTTTCAAAATATAATAGTGATTATTAAAGACTAATATTTATATAGAATACACTTCTAGAAATTTACCTTAAAACTTTGTCTAGTTGCCAATAGGCGGCGCCAGTATTAAATATAATAATTTATTTGATTATTATATTAGTATAATAGAACTAAACTGTTTAAAATGTATTTACTAAGTAATCAAAATACAATAGTGATTATTAAAGACTAATATTTATGTAGAACACACTTCTAGCTGTAGATTTTCTTTAATTAACATTAATGCATACCATGTTGTCGGGCCACCATTTTGAGGGCGTGTCCAATCTATATTCACCCACACCAGCCTCACAATGACTGATACTCGGACGATCTTCTCGCGTTTCTGTTATCCTGTTACTAAATTTAGTAAAAGTTAAAATTAACGGCCAGAGCACATGCAGGTTTGTCAAAAAGTAATGAGAGAGGGAGCAGATAATCGGACGATCGATCTTCTCGCATTTCTGTTATCCTGCTACTAAATTTAGTAAAAGTTAAAATTAACGGGCAGAGCAATCATGAGCTATGGGATGTTGGCACCTCATTGATCGAATTTCGTAAAAATAATTATACCGTCTGAATGGTCACGTTTTGGTCACAAATGGTCAGTTGGTTTCAGCTTTTGGTCAGGTCTGGTTAATTTTTTATTAAGGGTTGAAAATTTTCAAGGACAAAAAAAGATGTTGGCACCTCATTGAACGAAATCTATAAAAAAAATGACTGCATTCGATAGAGATTAAAACGCTGACAAATGGTCAGATATATTGAGAGTTTGGTCAGGTTGTTTTAGGGGTGAAAATAATTAATAAAGTTGCAATCACCTTAGCACGCAAGCGCAGTCCATTAAAAATTTTAAAAATACCAGGATTGCAGTACCTTGCCGCAATAAACATTTTAAAAATACTAGGAGAACAGTAGATTCCCGCGTTTTCCTAGTTCACTATGTTACAGCTAGTATTTCTGAAATATAATTATACCACCTGAAAGATCACAAATTAATCTCCAATGGTCAGATATTTCCAGAAATTGGTCAGTTCTAAGTAATTTTTTATTAATTATTGAAAATTTTTCAAGGACAGTCTGATATTGGCTTCTTATCCAAATAGTAAAATTTTTACAAGACACCAAGTCGTGCAGTGTTGCGCGATTTAAAATAAGTGAGGAATTGTAAGTTTTCACCCAGAAACATTCTTTAGATTCTAATCACAGCAAGCGGTTATAGTACAATTCGTTGATATCTAGACAGTGTAACAGTTGTTAGTGATAATACAAATTGTAATATATTTCTTTGTTTTGGATATTGGACGCGATTAATACTAATATATTCCAACGGGAATAACTTGGCTGATAGGTTTGGCAAATACGCATGCTAACACACATGTTCTCAAATTTACACCGTTGTCGCGTCTAAAAGATAGTTTTTTTACCTCTCATTTTTTTTGTAAAATATCAAATTTATGATTCTTAAATCCGATTTTTATGCAATCATTTTATTTATTCTTTTATTAGAAAAATGTAAAAAATATTACTTAGACGCACAATTTCACAACAGTTGTAATTAAGAAAATTGCGAAGAGTTACTCAAGATCCTTGAAATCAAGTGTCCTGCGAGATACTATGTTCTGATTCAAGTGTTCTGCGACTGTTTTCTACTTGGAATTTCAGTTGAAAATTCACATTAGCTAAGGTCTCCCTAGATTCTCTTACGTTAGGTTGTGCAGTTGTGATTCATATCATAACAGGCGTGTCTTAAGCCGGAATCAGATAGCTCGTGGAATGATGCTCTTCGCTTCGGCAAAGAGAAACAAAAAATCGATATTAGCGATCAGAAAAGAGACAACGGTTGGCACCCACGTTACTGTGAAATTAGTAAATATTTACTTTTTGGTAAATGCAATCGACATATCCTAAACAGTAGTCCATTCCAGTAGTCCAGTAGTAGGACCATTCCGATGATCGTTATCGAGGATTAACTCTGTTGTACGCCATCAGTGTTGGTATTAATTACTATTTAACTGGGAATAAGCCACAATTAAAGGTAAAAATACGTTTATTGACGTTTCAATTTCCACTTTCGATTGAAGTGGAATTGAACGTCAATAACGTATTTTTACCTTAATTGGCTTATCCAGTTAAATATTTAAAATGCCACAAGAAAATAGCTTCAGAACAATATCAGTGTTAGTGGTAAAAATTTGATTCTTTTTCTTTTTTATATATAGACATGACTCTGTCTGTTTTTCAATGTGCCTCCAGTAAGTTGTCATTCCATCGTTTTCGTGGTCTTCCTACTGATCGTCTTCCTATTGGAGAACCGTCTCTTGTCGTCTTTACTACTCTATTTGTTGTCATTCGGCTTATATGATCGTTAAAGTATACTCTTCTATTTTTTACCCAGTTTTTTATGTTCTCCACCTTGCACCTATGTAGTATATCTTTACTTCTAGTTCTGTCCCATAGTGTCTTACCATTAATTTTTTTAAGTGTTTTCATCTCTGCTGTTTCTATCATCCTTTTTGTCCTCTCTGAAAAATTTTATCAATTTGGGAAATTTGTAAATTAATAAAAATTCCAACACAACTTCGTTGGACCACTCTATGGTAAAATTATGTCGGCAATAACCGTACCTCTCCTAACTGCCTCCCTAGGTTTGGTAATGTGGTGCCGCAGCTTCAGATTTTTTTAAACTGGATCGATTTAACGATAAACAACGGTATAGCATCCGCCAGCAATAAATAGACAGTTTTGCCCTATCACTGGGTTCGTAAACCACAAATATTGAGAAAAAATACGGTACTCTATGTTCTGTTGGTTCTCTTCTTTATATTTTGTCTTTTTCTATTACGTATTTTCTATTTCTCTTTGCCGATGGAGAACGCCACTTCACGTTTTGTGAGACCGCTCCTTTACAGAAGTCTGCTTGAAACTTTTAAATTTGTAACACTGGAACAGAGACGGAGAATGCAAGTATGTAATGCTGTTTGTATATGTTATTGTGAATAAAGTAAAATTAAAGATTATTTATTCTTCATTGACTGTATTAAGTTCTTGGTATCTAAGATTAGCTTGAGGTTAAGCCATAGAGGGCTCTTTTGTATTTGTGAGACAGATTGCTCGCCCATAAACAGCATGATGATGCATAATTCTAAAAAATAGCAACATAGATATCTTCAACACCAACACCACAGCCATTATAAATCTAGCTATCTAAACCATCTTCGACCTCTATATAATAGTGTGTGTGTGTCTAGCATAGATATATGGATGTCTTTATGTATGTGTATATGTATATACCTATACACATATATGTGTGAATCTGTACCTATATATATTTTTCGAAATATGTGTATCTAAAATTTCTACTTGTTTTTATTCTGTAAAATGAATTTGTTGTAAAGTATATACAATTTTACTTTAAAATAAGTTTATTTGATGTTTTGATTTCCACTTCGAACATCGTTCTTAAAATATGGTTTCCTAAGTAGAAATAAACTTATTTTAAAGTACAATTATGGCTTATTCCCAACAAAAATAGTAAATTACATTCATATGCCACAAGAAAATAGCTTCAAAACAATATTCTTATCATAATACTATACTAGGTATATGAGATCAAGGTCACGTTTTTGATAGCATGTACGTAAATATATTTAACAAACATTAAAATCATTAATTAATGTTAAAGTTGTATGTAAAATGAATAAAACAATAATGGAAGCCATCGAGATATACTATTATATAATATTTACTTAAAAATGTAATTTTAGTTTTAGTTTAGTTTTTAATCTTTAAGTTTAAAGAAATATTGAAAGACGAGCAACGCTGTACGCACAGCTGATTTCAGCTCATCGTTCTCAACCTCATTTCGGAACACTACCCCTACCCTAATATCATCTGTGTAGTGTTCCGTAATGAAAATGGATAGACGCATGCGCATACTCTTTGATACTAAGATAGTAACAGCTGATATTTGGCTTTGTTGCATGTTTTTCAATATTTCTTTAAACCAAAATTAAATTGCTTAACATAAATTACATTTTTAAGTAAATATTTAAACATTATATAATAACATATCTCGTGGCTTCGATTAATGTTTTATTAATTTTACATACAACTTCAACATTTAATAATGATTTTAACGATTTTCGAAGTGGAATTCGAAATATTAAATAAACTTATTTTAAAGTGAATTGTGGCTTGTTCCCAACATAAATAGTAAACTATTTATCTATATTTTAGAACAAACGTATTTTAGAGAATAAAAAAAGTAGGAATTATAAAACATTCACGTATCTATACTAGACATACACACTATGATATAGAGGTCGAAGCAGGTAGAAAGCTAAATTTAATGGCTTTGGTGTTGGTGTTAAAGATATCTATGTTGCTATTATTTTGAATTATATTGCACTCCCTTATAATGCTGTTTATGGGCGGCAATTTTTAACTGAAAATCCAAGTAGAAAATGTTAAAACGGTTGAGAAACCAGTTAGTTAACCCCTGCATCACTCGCGCTATGAGTATTCTCTCACACCTACCAGTAAAATGCAAATTTTATTAACGGTAAATCACGCATACTGCTACCCCCCACTTCTAGCTGAGTTTCTAAGGGTCTTCGTTGTTACGCTTGAGCGCATGCAATATTTAGTGCATGTTGGTAATAGATATCGGGCACTTGTCGATCGTGTGCAGATCTCTGTGAGAATTTCTCTCATCGCGCAAGTTCTAACGTAGTATATTTTCTTAAGGTTGAATAAAGTTTTGGTAAGTAAATTTAAGATTTTTTTATACATAACTACTTTATTTGCTTTTTAAAATAAGGTCAAGGTGTTCTATTATTGTGGTATTGTTATTTTAGATAGTAAACAATGAGTAGAGGACTGACGCTTGCAGAATTAGGGCGAATTCGATATGAAGAGGCACAAAGAGAAGGTATGTCAGCTAACATACCATGGAGTGGGCAAGAGGAATGTCAAAATCAAGAAATTATGGAAGATGGCGGACGAGTGGATGTTGAAAGTGACGCTTCCAGTGAACATAGTATGCATAATACCGATTCCGAACAATCTGATGTAGAAGTTGAAAATTTGTTTATGAAGTTGACGATAATCCCGCATATACATCAAAACATCATTTCACTGGTAAAGACAAAAAAACTCACTGGATGGCTTATCCTCCACGACCTAACGTAAGAGTGCCTACAAAAAATATTGTTAGTCATCTTCCCGGAGTAAAAATATTGCAAAAGATGCAAATACTGTCGAAGCATGCTGGGAATTATATATTACAAAAGAAATGGTTGAAGAAATCGTACAATGCACAAATATCTATCTAGCAAAAATACGAGGTAAACTATACGAGAGAAAGAGATATTTGCTCCTGCTTGCTTTAGACTAACGATGTCACGAGAACGATTTCATATTTTAGGAAGAGCACTAAGATTTGACAATATCAATGACCGAAACGAAAGAAAAAAATACGATAATTTGGCTCCCATTCGAAACATATTTGAACAGTTTGTGTCCAAGTGTCAAGAAAACTACCAAGTTGGAGAGTATTGTACAGTGGATGAAATGTTGGAAAGCTTTAGAGGCGATGTAAATTTCGGCAATATATAGCCAACAAGCCGGCCAAATACGGCATTAAAATATATGCCTTAGTTGACTCAAGGATGTTTTATACCTGCAATATGGAGATATATGCAGGAAAACAGCCAGTTGGCCCTTTTTATCTAGACAACTCTGCATCTGCTGTTGTTATGCGTATAGCAAATCCCATATTAAACACAGGTAGAAATATAACTATGGACAATTATTTCACGTCAGTGCCGTTAGCCAACAATTACTTGATAGGAAAACTACACTTGTTGGTACCCTAAGGAAAAACAAGAGGGAAATTCCGCCAATATTTATAAATGTGAAAAGACCTGTACCTAGTAGCATGTTTGGTTTCCGAAAGAATACTGTATTATTATCGTATAAACCCAAACCTCAGAAAAACGTATTGATGTTATCTACATTTCATTCTGGGGACTACATCGATCCTGAATCTGGCGAACTGGAAAAACCTGAGATCATTACATTTTATAACCTAACAAAAGGAGGTGTCGATGTGGTTGATGAATTAAAATCAACTTATTCTGTTTCCAGATATTGTTGCCGATGGCCACTTAGAATTTTTTTTACAATTTTGGACGTTGCTGCTATTAATTCCAATATTGTATATAAAAGTAATACCGAAGTTATTGAAGAACGTAGAATTTATCTCAATCATCTGGCCGAAGCTTTGATTAAACCTCTGTTGATTCGTCGTTCATCGATCAGGTCTTTGCCAATTAATATTCGAAGCATGCTAAGGGAATATTTAAATATGCCTCAGATTGAACAGAACAGAGAATCTGTTCTAGATTTCTGTGGATTTTGTCCAAGAAGAAAGAACAGGAAGTCAAAAAAACGATGTGTTAGCTGCAATGTTGCCATTTGCACGGAGCATACCACCTTCACATGTCCAACGTGTTCTGGCGTAAACGATAATAGTGGTACTTCAGATGATTAAATTTTTGATTAATATTATGTTTATTTATCTGATTTAAGGATAACATTAATTTAAAGATAGATGTAAAATAAAATATACAGGGTATTTTTTTTTAGTTCTTAGCATTGTATAAGTTTTCTTTTTAGTATTTTTAATGTACTTATAACTCTATTTTTGGCATTTATTTTAAATAAACCCTTTTATTATTACCAATAGTTTTTGTTTCATTTGCATAAAAAAAAATAAAAACAGTTACACCGAACAAAATCTTGAAGGGTTCGTCGTGTGAGAGAAATTCTCACGCGCGAGTTCTCGCGTAATTTTTAAGGCGCGAGTGATGTAGGGTTAAGATTCACTTTATTTTGTTCTAAAAGTGAATACAATAATTGACAGTTTACATTGTACAAATCTTAACTTCCTCTAAATGATATATTGTGCTAATATTTAAAATTTTTTAGTTAATATCAATATTTTAACACCCCCATTTATGAATAAAACAAAATTTATAGGTTACCTATACCAAACAGTTTCAATAATCTATGCAATATTTTTAGCAATTAGACCTTTACCAGTCAACACGTTAGCTGGAATAACATCAGTAGGCATATATTTTACATTAATTATTGTGTCAGATATTAGGTCTTTCAAAAAAATGACATCATACATCAATATGCTTACTTCTTTTATGATAAATTGGATTTTCTGATAAATTTAATGCACTTTGATTGTCATTAAATAAAGTAATATATTCAGTTTTTTCAATTAAGTCACTTAGCAAACCTCTAAGAAAAACAGCCTCTGAGAGGGCCGTATATTCCGCCTCGTAGTTTGCTTTGTACTTTGCCAAGATATTGTAGAGCTACAAAGCTTAAATACATATCCAGTAAAGGATTTTACGATCTAATGTATTGCTTGCCCAATTGGCATCTACAAAACCTTGCAATTCTGAATCATTTTTTTGAGTCAATCAGAGAATAATTAATAGTATCTAAAGTATCTTTTAAATACCTCAATACTCTTTTTGCACATTTCAAATAAGACTTAGTATATACATTGTTAAATTGGCTCAAGAAACTGACTGGAAATGATATATCTGTTCTGACCAAAACAGATAAATACATCAAACTACCAATTACCATCTGATAAGGAAACTTATAAAAAAATCTCTAATACAATTTTAATATCATCAATTGTTAAAGATAATTTTGGTTCAATTGGAGTTTTAAGTCCTTTGGCATAACTCATATTAAATCTCTTTAACAACCGAATAATATAGTTTTTCTGATTCAAAGAAATATACCCTTTATTTGGATCAAAGTCTATTCGCATAAATAACCATTCCTTAATTCTATCAAAACCTTTAATAACAAATTTACTTTTTAGGTCATTTTTTTAGTCTACTTGTTTCACTTTGATGATTCGAAAACACACAAAAATCATTTATACTTCTACAACCGTAATTTTATTGTTTTCTCTTTTTTATAGATACAAGGCTCATGTTTTGATTTCTTATAATTAATATTTTCCAAAACATTATTTACTTCATAATTCCAGATCCTTGAAGAGTGTTTAAGCCCATAGTCTTATTTAATTTTAAACATTTGTTACCTGCTAAATCAAAACCTTCTGGCGATTGCCTGTATATTTTCTATTTCAAATGACCATTTAGAAATGCTGTTTTAACATCTAAATGAGTAATATCCAAACCTAATTTTATAGAAAGTAAAAAAGCAACCTTAATGAAAAATGTCTTATTACTTGCGCAAAATTTTCTCAATAGTCTAATATATTCTCTTTCATTAATACTAGCTACTAGTCTTGCACGATATGTAATTTTATTTCGCTATTGTACTTAAACTTAAACTTTAACTTAAACACTAACTTATAGTACAAGGATCACTACATTCATAACGTATTTCATCAAATTCACATTTTTACATACATTTAAAATTAAGAGAATACATTGATAATAGTCACCACTCAAAAAGTAGCCGCAAATATGTTTAATTTGAGATTGATATAAGGTTGGCTGAGAAAAATGGTCACACATTAATTACCAGCTGTTAATAACGCGAATTATCAAAAATAAAGTAAAATAAAGTCGCAATGACACTGGTTTGACAAGTGATAATGTGTATATTATTTTATCTAACGACGCATGCTTTAAAATCTAACACAACTGACACTTTAAACTAGTAGCGTTGAGCGACTGGTGTTTTTTATTTCATCTTTGATGCCACGCCTTTTTAACAACTGAACTAACTAAACGCATGTTTTTCGGATGTTTTAACCTTCCGACATTCATTTTCATAGTAACCGGTTTATTTACAACGATAACATCTAATTTTCGACAGATCTCTGTCTCTCTTGTTATTTATCTGTCATCACTTCTGTGATTTTCAAACTGTCTGTTGTGATTGGTTCGGTTACTAGTACCACTTGTAAACGCACTTACCAACATCACTTTCCATAAATTAATTACTATTTAACTGGGATTAAGCCACAATTAAAGATAAAAATACGTTTATTGACGTTTCAATTTCCACTTCGGAAATCACATACCTAATAAAAAAATTTAGATTTCCGAAGTGGAAATTGAAACGTCAATAAACGTATTTTTATCTTTAATTGTGGCTTATTCCCAGTTAAATGCTAATTAATTTAAAATGCCACAAGAAAATAGCTTCAGAACAATATCACTTTCCATGTCCAATACTTTTGTTTTGATTGAATCGATAGAAATAACAATCTCAACAACTTTTTTTAAAGCGTCCCAAATTTCTTCAGCGGTTTTTGCTTGTTTTATATGTATATATAACGATGGATCAAGCAAAAGAACTAACTCGGCTTTAGATGTTTCTTGTTTATCTACTTCGGTTTCAGTTCCATCCAAACACATGGACAAACCTTCTAGAACAAAATAATTTTGCACTGCAAAACCCAATCAGTGTAATTTTCGCGGCCTCATAACTTTGGCACCGTAGACATGTAATTCACTGCTATTGTGAACCTTAACATTTACTATAATAAGTATAGTATAGTATACAACGGTTATCTATTTACCAACGGAAAAAATGGTCTGAGTCACTATAACCTGTTAAAACTTACAAATGAAACGAACCAGTTGAGTATACGGTTAAGAATACTTTATTTTGTTCCAAAAGTGAATACAATTGACAGTTTATATTGTACCAATAACTTCCTGTAAATGACATATGGCGCTAATATTTAAATTTTGTTTACTTCATATCAATATTTTAACAGAAAACAGTCACAGAATACTTGAGTCAGAACACAGTATGTCTCAAAAATACTTGAGAATTTCCAGAATCTTTAATGACTCTTAGCAATTTTCTTAATTACAACTGCTATGAATTGTGCGTCTAAGTAATATTTTTTACATTTATTCTAATAAAAGAATAAGTAAAATGACTGCATAAAAATCAGATCAGATTTAAGAATTATAAATTGGATATTCTACAAAAATATAACAATGATATTAGACGAGAAAAACTAATTTTTAGAAGCGACAACGGTGTATATTTGAGAGCATGTGTATTAAGATCCATATTTGCCAAACCTATCAGCGAAGTTAATCTCGTTCGAATATATTTGTATTAATCGCGTCCCAATATCCAAAACAAAGAAATATATTACAATTCCTAGTATCATTAACAACTGTTACACTATCTAGATATCAACAAGTTTTACTATAACCGCTTTCTATGATTAAAATTTAAAGAATGTGTCTGGTTGAAAACTTACAATTCATCAAATATTCAAAATCGCGCAACACTGTAAGACTTGGTGTCTTGTAAAAATGTTAAGATTTAGATGTGAAACTAACATCAATTGTCCTTGAAATTTTTTCAATAATTAATAAAAAATTAATTAGAACTGACCAATTTCTGGATATATCTGACCATTGGAGATTAATTTGTGATCTTTCAGGTGGTATAATTATATTTCAGAAATACTAGCTGTAACATAGTGATTTAGGGAAACGCGGGAACCTACTGTTCTCCTAGTATTTTTAAAATGTTTATTGCGGCAAGGCACTGCAATCCTGGTATTTTTAAAATTTTTAATGGACTGCGCTTGCGTGCTAAGGTGATTGCAACTTTATTAATTATTTTCACCCCTAAAACAACCTGACCAAACTCTCAATATAGCTGACCATTTGTCAGCGTTTTAATCTCTATCGAATGCAGTCATTTTTTTTATAGATTTCGTTCAATGAGGTGCCAACATCTTTTTTTGTCCTTGAAAATTTTCAACCCTTAATAAAAAATTAACCAGACCTGACCAAAAGCTGAAACCAACTGACCATTTGTGACCAAAACGTGACCATTCAGACGGTATAATTATTTTTACGAAATTCGATCAATGAGGTGCCAACATCCCATAGCTGCAATCATGCAGGTTTTATCAAAAAGTATATAGAATAAATAAGATACCTGAAATAAAAGGGATGGAACAAGAGAGAATCGAAAGAACTAATTATATGAAAATTCATACAGAATTAGAAACAGTAAAGACTTCAAATGCCAGGGATTTGTACAACAAATTTGCCATTGTACAACACATGTCACAAAGATTGTGGAGAGAAAACAAAACAAACAAGTCGAAATACTGCCAAATACTGACAGAACAAAAAGCAAAGTTGCTAACTGCCAGAATATCATCCAGCCAGTTTAGAGAGGTCTCAGTCTGAGGAAGACTCTACAACAACACAACAACCACAAATGAATGCAAGACAAATAAACAAAACAAATGGGCACTCTAAAAGTCTCTAGATATTATTTTTACTGGGAGAGTTTATGGAGTTTGTCAAAATGGATGTGCTTTATCTTCAATGGTTTGAATTTCATCGCCGTTTGAATATCTATGGTCTAGTTTATTTTTTATTGGTATTCGTTTGAAGTGCATAAAATGAAGTGTGCTCTTATAGTGTGAATATTTGCTTGTCTCAGGTTGAGGGGAATGATTCCTGGGTTGTCTTTCAGGTCGCTGATCTTCCATTTCTCCCATCGTCAGGGTAATCCTATGGGGAAGGTTCAGAACTAGTTTTTGACTGAATTTGATGTTTTATATTAAAAGTCACTATGTTTTTCCTTTTAATTAGTTTTGCAGAATATCCAATAAATAATTATTTAGTATTATTTTCTCTACGTCAACATCAAACGGATCTTTTCCGTATATATGTTCGTTTAATATGTCAATAGGGCTTAACTTCTTTGTTGAACGTATGGAATTATTCTACCCAATTATAAACCTATAACATTTGTTCTTTTATTGATCATTTTGCTTTGGTGTTATTTATGATCTGAAGATATTCGAATATTTGATTCATGTAGGATGATATCTCTCAATCAGCCCTTTTTACTGCGGGTCCTCTGGTGTTGTATAGTGGATTGAGATTTTATGTGAGTTATTATGAATATAAATTCCTGTAGGTAACTACCCCTTTTTTGAATTCTATACCATTATTGGCTACTATCATTGTTGGGAGTCCATTATGTATGAACTATTCCCAGTGGCTTAGTAGGAGATGGTGTAACCATAAATTTTGGCTTGGGAGAAAGTCTGTCATATTTATTATCTTGGCACATATTGAAGAATTTTAGGTATCAGTAATATCGTTCTCTTATTTGGCTTTCTGTTTCACCTATTCATCTATGGTTATTTGGTCTTTCATGACAGTTGTTTATAAGTTACTTTTGTTTTTCTTAAAAAATAACATCTTCCAGTAAAATATTATACTTTACCAAGTTGTATGCATTGTTTTTAAATATTTTTCTGATAACTTCGCAAATTTCCGCGAACATTTCTTCTTCTACTTCAACTAGAATTGCATACCTCCTTTTCGGGTCGAGGTGCTCTTAAAAAAAATTATGGTATCGGCATCGGCTTGTAGCTGGTCTGTAGATAGCTGAAAATAATGACGCTTTTTATTTGAAAATGTTTGGTAAGTTGCTGGAGGTCGTTGATTGTAGTTAATGACTTTGATAATAATTTGCTTATTATGGATTTTCTAAAATAGGTATCTGCCGCTATATGTCTTGTTTCATTTCCGTCTTAATCTAGGTATATTTTGATCTTCGTTTTCAACAGTGTCGTCTGGGATAATTTCTAGGATTAATTGTTTTGCTTTTGCTTTACAATCTCGTTGACTATTAGATTTTAATCTGGGTTATTATAAGTTGACTATCCGTCATCTTCCACGTCGCCTAAATCATCAAAAACTACCTTAATTTGTGAATCCATATCCTTAATGTCATGTGTGTATTTCAATTCGAAATAATGCATCTGCGTTTGTATAAGGCTCCTCTACACATCGGCAGACGCATCCGCGGACGACATCTACGTATGCATCTGGAGATGCATGGAGATGTGTACGGGGTAGACCAATGAATAAGTGATCGAACCTCTGAATTTCAAAGGACGAGCTCGTCTTCGTTTAACTATTATTTGAGTGTACATCGAAATAAAATAATTAAAAAAAAATGGAAAAGAAGTATGTGGTGGATGCTGGATATACATAAAAACAGAACAAAGTAAGTGGAATATAGATTCAACTAATAAAATTTTTAATTTACATTTTAATGATATAATTATATTGGTAGGTAATAACTTGTACATTACATATATTTTTTAAAGGTATAGCATGGAAAAGCAACTTGCTGAGCTTTACTCGGAGCCAACTGGAGAATTTAGTAATTTTGTCCGAATGTCTTACAGCGATTTTGAATACCTTATACAAAAGATATCTCCAATGGTTGCTAAAAAGGATACTTATTGGAAGGATGCAATTCCAGTGAAAGTTCGCCTGGCAGTAACATTAAGATACTTAGCTACTGGAGATAGCTATAGAAGCTTACATTACCTATTTAAAATTTCAAGCCAAGTTATATCCATTATCGTCCCTGAAGTATGTTTGGCGCTCAATGACGTGTTAAAGGATTTAGTGAAGGTAAATGACATTTTTATGCTTAAATATTTATTTATTTGTTATAAAAAATTAACAGTTGGGATATAAAATATATAAAAAATCAACAGTAAACTAATATTTCTGTGAATTATTCATAACACTTCCAGAGATCTTTCATAATATCTTCTACTATCTGATTCTTGAGTTACTTCAGATTGTTGGTTGTTTGATTGCCCTGCACATGAAGGGTCACTTAAATAACTCGGTGACTGTCTATGTGATCCAGATGCACTGTTGCTGGAGCTAGGTCGCCTGGATCCAACTTGTAAAGGAGAAGAAACATTACTTGGTATACCCTGCATCATTATGTTGTACCGACGACGTTTGCTCAACATAATGCCATGTAGTTCATACGTTATTTCTTCTCTTTCAAATATTGGATACGCTCTTATTTGCTTTGCCAACATTTTACAAAATAAGTCACATTCATCTTCTTTTCTTTTTTCTTTTCTGGCCAACACGGTATTTAATGCAGTAAAAGCAGTACTCATACTTCTGCTCGCTTCCTGCAATTCGGGCGGATTCAGAGCACGACGTTTTTGGGATTGAATATTTGGGTTCCTTTTAGGGATAGGAGGAACGTCGTCTGGATCATTATCCGAAGTGTTGGCTTGAGAAGTGTTGGCATTTTCAGATTCTTCCTGGAAAAGAAAATACAATAACAATAAAAATTTTTGAATATTTTTTTTTATTTTTTGAATATTTTTGGCAATCAGAGTAATATCAATTGGTATGGTGTACATCAATAAGATTAATATCTTGTCAAGAACTAATCGCTAGTTAAAAATATATTAGTTGTTAAAATAAAATTTAAAATATCTAAAATATTTTTTTTAATTTTTAGATGTCTAACACTACGGATGAATGCTTTTCGAAGGCAGAAGGGTTTAATTTTCCTCATTGTATCGGCGCTTTGGATGGGAAACATGTTATGATACTACCACCATCCCATACCGCAACGGAGTATTTCAATTATAAAGGACATTTCAGTATTGTACTTTTAGCACTAGTTGATAGTGACTACTGTTTTATGTTTGCAGATATAGGTTGCCCAGGACGGATTAGTGATGGTGGAGTGTATAATGGAAGCGTTTTAAAGCAAAAAATTGACACAAACGTTATCAACTTGCCATCTCCTAGTTGCTTACCCAATAGTAACATTAACTTACCATATGTCTTTTTAGCTGATGCGGCATTTGCACTGAGTGCACATATTATGAAGCCATTTCCTGGGCATCATGCTATTGGTACTCCAGAAAGATTATTCAATCAAAAACTATCTAGTTCACGTGTAGCAGTCAAAAATACTTTTGGAATACTGTCTAGCGTTTTCAGAATGTTTAAGAAGCCTTTACCACTGAATGCCGTCAAAGCATCTATCATTACAATGACATGTGTCTTGTTGCACAATTTCTTAAGAAAAGTGAAACATCTCGACATATATACACTCCACCAAATTCAATAGATAAGTATGTCAATGGAGAGTTAACCCAACCAGGATCTTGGAGACAAAATAACACAGGAACATTTGATCCCTGCAACCTGTACCTCGAAGGGCTCCTATATCTGCAGCTGAATCAAGATTAAATTTTATGAAATATATTTACGATAATAATACCTAGTTATGAAATAAATAAAATATATTCTAAAATAAATAAGATTATAGATTTTTTACTTTTACTTACATTTTCCTCTGAGTTAATTTGGCTTGCGGATGTGTAGACATCTGCCAAAAATGCTTCCATAGCATTATAAAACGGCCAGATGGGCTAATACTTCCTTCTACACCAGCTCCCGACCTCAAAGAAGACTTTTTCTTTTTAAATTAACCCTAAAGGTAGCAAGCAGATTCTCTTTTTTCTTTTTTAATTCCATTATGGGAATACCCATCTTGTCTGCAATGCGTTTCCACGAATCATGATTAATTCTTTACTTCTTTTTTATTATATTAGTTAAACGTATACTTACAATATTTTTGTTTTTGTGGCATATATGTTTTGGGTTCCAAAGACAGTTTTCTGCCTGGTATAGCTCTATAAATTTGATCGTTTCTTCAGAACTCATGGCCATTTTAGCGAAATATTTATAATAAAACACAAAACTCAATAAGCAATCGTTTATAATACTACGAATTCACTGTAAAACCGGAATCCCTTTGATCTGTGCTAAAAAAAACCGACAACAATCGGATATCTAGCAGACGCAGTCGCGGACGTGATATGTAAACAACAGATGATCAAATTACCCTCAGTGTTTACTTTAGAAAAGTGGTACTTCTGGTTTGATAATAGTTCAGATGCCGATCCGTGCAGACACGGTGACAAAAGACGAGCTCGTCCTTTGAAATTCAGAGGTTCGATCACTTATTCATTGGCCTACCCCGTACACATCTCCAGATGCATACGTAGATGTCGTCCGCGGATGCGTCTGTCGATGTGTAGAGGAGACATTAGCTTTGATTTTTTTGTAAATTAACTCTCCAAGACTTGCACGAAATGTGCATATTTGACCGCCACCGGTAAAATATTCTCGCTGTCAATTTTTTTGGTTATATAGTATGCGCTACTTCTTATCTAAGTTATCTAATTTTCATTTGGTTTTATGAAAATTGTGTAAATAAAACGACATTTAAACTTTATGTAAATTTCATTTTAAAAAATATGATACAATTTATATTGCTTATGTAGCATATAAATCACTTAGGTGTAAAGGCACTTGGATATCTTACTTACGAATCTTACAAAAATTTTGTGAATCCATAATTCTAATAAAGAAACATAAATTTTTAATAATCTGGTATGTACAAAATAAAAATGACACGAAACAGTTAAAAATACTATGCTTAAAGTCAAAGTGTTGTTTATTTTGAATAATATCTATTCATGTTACAAGTATGTAACTTCTTATATTTGGTATGACGATATACGAAGAGTATCCCCAAAAAAATACACCACCTTGCCTTTATGCATAAAGATATGGCTAAAGTAAAAAAATAACAAATCAACAATAATATATAAAAAAATAATTTTAATATCTAAACTTCCACTTTAAAAGGAGAACCAGGGATATGATCGTCCCCCCATTTTACTATTACTAGGTAGTCGCCTCTATCTCTAACCATATAATTAACAGCATACTGATTGTGTCCTTGATGTTTAATAAATACTTCCTCACATGGGCCTTTTGGTCCGTGGATTCCAACGAAAAGAATATTCACACCTGTAAAAAAAGAAAATACAGATTTTTAGTTTTCCACAAATATTTTTATCCTATAATAAAAAAAGTAGCAAAATATCCAGTAACATACTAAATCAAAATAAGAAACTAATAAATAAAGAATAACTCAGACGATTCCCAAAATATGGAAGGACTGTCAAATTTCAAGAGCGATAAAGATTAGGTTGATCAACTGCTTAATATTCCCAATACTGACCTACGGATATGAATCTTGGACTCTGGGACAATCGGAGAGAAGTAAGATAGACGCCACTGAAATGTTCTGTTGGAGACGAATGTTACGAATTCCTTGGACCGACCGTAGAACAAATAATTCAATTTTAAGAGAGCTAAAAGTTAGCCAACGACTCTCTAATAAAGTCCATCTCCAACAACTAAAATATTTTGGGCATGTTATGAGAGCAAACACAGAAAACGTGGAAAGACTCATAATACAAGGAAAGGAAGAAGGCCGAAGATCACGAGAAAGATCCCCAACAAGATGGATAGATCAAATTACAGGAATATGCCAAAGACCTATGCATGAATTAAAAGAAATGACCAGAGACAGAGATCTCTGGAGACGAACAATACACGACATCACGTCGACCACTACACTCCCCCTGGGGGGTCAGGATTAAAGAGAGAACTCAGATGAACAACTTTATCAGATGAACAACGCGGATTCAGATCCGGAAGATTCAGATTCAAAAGAATGCATACGAAAAAAAGGAAACGTTGATACAAGACGACGTTTAGGCAAAGTGGATCTGGTGCTGTCCTGGACAGACATCATATTTGATTTTTCTGTACTATCATATACCTTAAATCCTAAAATACCGCAAATGAAAAGAATTTTTGAGTATACCCGGTTGACAAATGGTTCCGATCTTGGCTAAGGTTCATGTAATGGAGGTCCAACGCTTACCGATATTGGCACCATGGCTGTCTGGCCCAAGCGTCCCATACTCCACTAGTGTGGGACTGATAATTACAATTATCTGAAAACAACAATCTTCAGTGAGCATCGACCTGTCATTATTGTCGGGCAGACTCTTTTTCGGTTTCTTTTAGTGCCTTCGTTATGCTATTATTTGCTTTTTCAATATCTTATATTTCGTTTTTTAAATCTTGTCCATGTCTTGCTGGTGTATCTTCATAGAGATCTTTGTTTTCTGGGTGAACTAATTTCTTCTTTCGTGTTTTAAGATCATCTCCGTTCTTTCCAATTTGACATTTAATTGTATCTTTGCTGGGATTAATCTGTGATCGATTCCTATCGAAATTTTGTTGAGCGCTTTGATATGTTTGACTTTTAAGCCACTATCTGTCCATCTGCCCATTTTTCCATTATATTCGCCTATAATAATTATTGTGTCATCATCATCATTGGCTCCACAACCCATGGTAGGTCTTGGCCTGCTCGAGGATAAGTTTTCATTCTCTCCTATTCTTCGCCTTGGTTTTCCAGTTTCGTACTCCCAACATTCTCAAGTATTCCTCCACCTGATCGTTAAATCGTGCTCTGGGTCTGCCTCTTCTTCTCATTCCATTTATTTTTTGGTTATAAATATGTTTGGCGGCTCCATCTCTCTCTATGTGACCTAACCACCGCAGCCGGTTTATTTTGATGGACCTAATAATATCAGGTTTGTCATACAGGCGGTAAAGTTCGAAATTATAACGTCTACGCCATAATCCGCCCTCCTGTATTCCACCATAGATATGCCGAAGGATTTTACGTTCAAAGCATCTTAAACGTTCTTCATCGCTCTTTGTCATCGTCCATGTTTCCGACGCGTGGGTGGGAATGAGCTTGATAAGAGTTCTGTATATCACTAGTTTCGTTCTTTTTGTAACTAGGCTTGTTGTTAAATTTTTTTTAATCCTTAGTAGACTCTATTTGCCACATATATCCGTCTGTTAATTTCTGCACTTACTGCCTTATTCTGATTAATTTTTGAGGTATATAAACTCTCTTACTCCTTCGAAAGTATTCGACCACATCCGCCTTTCTTCTTGCAATAATTTGGATGTCATCAGCGTACGCTAGTAATTGTACGCTGCGATTAATAATAGTTCCTCTGGATTCTCTTATCGCTTTCTCTAGTTCAATATTGAATAGAAGGCATGATAGGCTCTCTCCTTATCTAAGTCCTATCTGAGACTGGAACGTTCTGGAAACTCCGTTCCGCAGTCTAACTTTACACTCGGAAGGGTCGATTTCACTAATTTTACCAAGTGTACTGGTATGCTGAATTCTATCATGGCCTTGTACTGTGCGTTTTTTTTCAACACCATCATAGGCACATCTGAAATTAACAAACAGGTGATGAGTATCAATGCCATACTCATATATTTTTTCCAGAGCTTGCCTTAGAAGGAATATTTGATTGGTCGTTGATCTTTTTTTACGAAACCCACACTGATATTTACCTATCACAATATCCCGATAGTCGGTCGTACAAAATATATGCCAATATTACGTTTGGGAGGGTTATTCCTCTGTAGTTGTCACATATTGTTTGTTTGGAAAAGTATGTTCGAATTCATTTCATATTTTTACAGTTAATATTTTTTCTGTTACGGTACTGTAATGTGATCTAATTTGGTGCTGTATTTTAAAAGACCTTTTTGAAATATATTGTTTCCTATTGTCTCATAAAACTTAAACTGGATATCTCATTTATGATGTTGTGAATACGGAGAATTTGGCTTCTCTTTTGTGTTGTTCAAAAATATACACACGAGTGTAAAGTTTCGTGTTACCGTCACAATTAGTTAAAATTATCGGAAAGGTCGCAATACAATGGAATAATTTATTGGTACACCCTCTCGAACCACCGCTTAGAGGGTTCAATCTTAGCTCTGACCATATCAACGCATTTGGCACTTCTTCATAAGACAACGATCGACACAGACCTAGTTTCGGACGGTTCTTGTGCTGAGCCTCTGCGGCGACGCTAGCGTCAGTATCACGACCAACTCCTCATTCCTTTTAAGACGGCATCAATATCTTCAAAGGGTAAGTCTGTTCTTTGTACAAAACAACAATAATGAGTAAACCAGTTGATTTCATAACTTATTCACAATTTATAGTGGCTATTTTCGATAATTTTATGTACAAACAAATATTGCATTTTTCGTTATAATTATTTATCTGATATAATTTAACCAGCGACCTCTCAAGTTTAATCCTAAACATTGTTTGATCTTCCTTCTTGTGGTTAGATACAATTACACCTACAGTCCAGTCTTCTGCCAACTTTATTTGCTTCCAGATCAGTCCTACCAGTCTACATATACAGTATGTCAGGTTTTTTGCCATGCATTAAAGGTTCTAAAGGAATGCCATCTGCACCAGTAGCTTTGTTTTCTTTCAGTTTCTGTATAACTTGGCTGACTTCTACCTCTGTTGGGATGCTATCTTGCTCTCTTTCATCGTCAATGTCCTCGAGTTGAATTTCTGATTCGTGGAGCCCTGTATCACCTCTTATATTTAGCCTTTCCTCGAAGTTTTCTGCCCATCTTTCTAGTATCTGGTCCTGACCACCAATGATCTCCCCTGTTCTATTTCTAACGATTGATAATCTAGGTTTGAATTCTTTTCTGTTCTGGTTAATCCTCTTGTAGAACTTTCGCGTTTCTACTTGTGTCTTATAGTTCTCTAGTTCTTTTAGTTAGCTCTCTATATGCTCATTCTTCTTTTTTCGTTTCGTATTCTCGTCTCAGCTGCCTTTACTCTTCCTCTATTTGTCTCGTTCTTCGCGTTGGAGTTTTCTACATGCCTGATTTTTTCTTTGCGTTGCTTGTGCGCATTCCTCATCGTACCAGTCTGACCTTAATCTTTTACGTTTTTGCTTTCCGATAACTTCAGTTGCCACTTCTTCCAATATGGCTCTACACTGCCTCCAATAGTTGTTAATATCTTCAACTATAACATCCGTGCAGCCTTCCAGCTTGCTTTCGTCCCATGTTCGCCCCGCGTCTTGGACGTACGTCTATCACGTCGCTGAAGTGTCTTGCGTCTACCACCACATGGTCGATATGGTTTACTGTATTCCTATCTGGACTTCTACATGATCCCTTATGTATATCTTTGTGCCTGAAGCATGTGCTGGCAATCACCATGTTCATTGAGGAGGCTAAGTGTATTAGTCGAGTTCCGTTGTTGTTTGACTCTTCATGTAAACTGTGAATTCCAATTGTTGGCATATATTCCCTCTCCTTACCTATCTTTGCATTCAAATCTCGTATTAATTAATTGTTGTGTAACAAAGGGTATTTTCTTTAGAGGGATAGAACTTTGAAATCGAATAAAACAAAAATGTTTTTTATAAATTGACATGAAATTGACTTTATTCTAAGGATAATCTTTTTTCATTATAATTAAGTTTTTTTCGATCACTTTTTCCAATATTTGTCGTTATAACTGTCCAATACCAAACGTTTTCTTCAATAAATCACTTGTGGCACAAGTTGTGTGACATGTTGCGCCGTCTTAATGAAACGACAGCTCCTGCACATTATTGTTGTTTAATAGGGAAATAAAAAAGGCAGTAAGCATGACTTTATAGCGGTTACCATTGACTAACGTTCTGGCCAGCATCATTTTTAAAGAAGTACGGTCCCATGATTCTGCCAAGCATACCAAACAGTCAGTTTTTCTGGATGTAATGGTGTCTCAACATACATTTGAGGATTATCTTAACTCCAAATAGGGCAGTTTTGTTTGATGACGTAGCCATTTAACCAAAATAGAGCTTAATTGCTAAACAAAATTTACTTATGAAAATCGGAATTAACGGCAATCTCGTTTTGTGTCCACTCACCGAATCTACGCCTTGCTAGGTGATAATGTACTTTTAGTTCTTGCAGGAGTTAGATTTTGTAAGCACGAAAAGCAAGATATTTCTGCAAAATCTTCCACAAAGTCGATGGATACGTATCCAAATGCTGTGCACGATGGCAGACAGACTGATTCAGGAGTTCCTGTATGCTCCACTTTACAGCAATAACAACTTCTGTACGCACTGTACGACGTGTCTGTGGATGCATATTATCATTTAGAGTAAACGTGGTCCAAAAATGTTCAATGGTTAATCGAATTACTTGCTTTGCTGGAATATTATGTTGACCACAAAATGGACGACGTGCGTGATAAGTATTTCAAACAGAACCACAATTTTCAAAATAAATTTGTACAATTTAAAAATGTTGTCCAGGCGTCAAGTCTATTCATGCTAAAATGCCAAACTAAACTTAACATAAATCACTTGAAAGCTGTCAAAATGGCCTACAGGTAAACAAGTGTTACCAACTTACATTTCTATATCTCTAAAAAACACTCTTGTATGTTGGTGTAGCATGTAATGCTGTTTTTAGGTCCTCACAAAATAATCAAGAGTTGGAGACGGTTAGATAAGAAAACTTTGTAACGGGGATTAATATTGGTATAAACCAAGACACATTATACGGAGAAATGAAGAATCGAGGCAAAGAGAATGTTGACGAACCATTTTTAGCTAATATTACTGTATTTTTTAATTTTACTGATTCTTACCTGCATTCTGTGCTGAAACTGTAAATTGATTCTGTTTTCCTAGATATGCTTTCTTTAATCCCATTCCCTTTGATAGCACTTTGGATGCGTCACTTTTGAAAGCGGGCAAAACCGGTCCTTTGTTGTTATTTGCTTTTCCTGTTTTGGCTACAGTCTCTACCACTGTCGAAGATGATTCCTGACCACCAATATCAGCTACTTTTTTGTCACCTGCAAACAATAGTTAAATTTAATAATGTCTTGTTAATATTTATTAGTAGTAAACGTACCTTTACTTGTTACCTTGAAAGGTGAACCAACAATATGGTGATTGTTATATTTAATACTAATGTAGTAGTCTCCTGGGGCTAGTGGGGTATATCTGACTTTGTATCCTTCTTCTACTTCTGTACAATCCATCGATACTTTACTGGGACCGTCAATGTTTACCGCTAAGGTACCACTACCAGCATTCACGGTATCAACGATAAAATCGGTCTTTACACCTATAAAAAAATTATTTATTATTATTATTATCTATCTAAAAGACTTAAATATATCACAGACTTCGTGCAAACAATAAACAAATTTTCTTACCAGTTTTAACTTCCTTTAGTCCATTTCCACTGGCGTGAACAGCAGCTGGGTCAGCAGTGTCCTTACCAACTTTAACACTGAATGGGGATCCAGGTATATGTACTCCATTAAACTTGGCGTGAATTTTGTGAATACCGTTTTCTCTTGGCATAAATCGGATGGAGTATTCTTCCATATCAATGATTTGGACAAAGCAATCGTCTTCATGTCCTGAAGGTCCAATAATCTGAAAATACATTTAGTAAATTACGGTCCTTCCAAAAAGAAAAACTGCAGCATTTAATTAACGTTAGTTGAATGCAGGAATTTTAAATGATTCTTCAAAGAAGGTGACAATTGATATAAGTCATACATAGGAAATTAAGATAATAGAAATTATCAAAAAAGTGATGAATTGAAATTCCTAATGAAAAAAAATTATCGAAGACTGTCTAAAATACAGTTTTATAAGTCTTTGTTTGCATAGCATCATAATTAACAATATTCACAATCAAATATATCTGATATTTCTTATTATTTGAGATTATTCCATTCTTCAAGAGCAGCTTGTACTAGCTGTGCAGTGTTTTGTGGATCCTTCCGAAGAGCTCTAATTCTTCTCTTAAACTTATCCCACAATTGCTCTATAAGGTTAAGGTCAGGTGAGCAAGCAGGTAACTTAATAGGAGTTTCAAGGAGCAAAGGTCACTTTGCTAGTATGTGGAGGTGCATTATCATGCACGAAAATTAAATTTTCTCCCATTGCACCTCTTCAAAGGCTAACTACAGGTTTTAGAACCAAATCAACATCCCTACGAGCTGTTAAAATTGGTTGGATGGAAATTAAAGGAGTTTTCTACTGATTATGCCTCCTCAAAACATGACACTTCTTGCTTTATATCTGTAAACAGAATTGGCAATTTCCGTTTTTGCTTGTCTTCCTCGACCTCGCGGAAAATAGTGAGCAAAATCTTTTGTGGGAAAAAAATAGACAATGGATAAGAAGAATAAATAACGAGCTATAGGAGCTCTATCAATAATCCACCATATTAGCGGTTATTAAGGCACAAATACTAAGATGGTTGGGCCATGTGCAGAGAATGATTTCATCTAGAATTCCTAGAATGGTACTATCTAGTGCAATGGCAGGCAAAAGTGTGAAGAGAAAGGCCAAGAAGAAGCAACGAAGTTACAGAAGACCTAACGTAACGAACTGGGAGAGAAAAGCAACTGACAAAAAGGAGTGGAAAAGAATAGTACATCAAGCCATGGGCCTACTAGGCTCGTAGTGCTTACATATTATGATTATTATAAATTAACGAGGTGGATAATCACAAAAATAAATCCACATGATAAGAGTAAATGGCTGTGTACCATACATAAAAAAAATTTATTTAAAAAATCCTTTATAAAAAGGTATATTTAACGTTTTCGGACTGCTAAGTCCATCATCAGTACTGTTACCAGGTATACCGGGTGGTCCAATAAGCCGATCTCTCGGCTATATATCAGAAACTATTCATGTTATAACTTTAGGAAAAAAAATTCCTTAGTAAAAGTGGCCAAGAGAAATCGCTGGAAATAACTTTCAAGATTCTGGATTAACCGCTAGGGGGCGTAACCTGCGAAGAAAATTTTGAAAACCAGTTTTTTGGGAAATATGTCCAATTATACCAAGTGTTAAATAAGTAAACTAGAAAGGAGCATAAATTCTGCACAAAATTGTTCAAGTACTTTTTTTTATTTTTTCAAATAAAGGGTGGGGGAGAGTGGGAAAGTATTTGTGGATAAATACCTATAACTTTGGTTTGGATCAACCGATTTTAACAAAATTAGTGTCATTAGAAAGAGTATGGATGAATTAATTTACATCTACTATAAAATAATTGCATTTAGTTTTAATTGTCGTAGGTAGAGGGTACTTTCAAATAGAAAAAATTAAAATTTGTTTTTTTTTTTCAAAATTTTTAATGGAAACACCTATTTATTGTAAATTATGATGGAACTGGATTAAATTCGTAACAAAATGGCGTAAACCGCATGTTAATAGCTTTTATCGAACTCGAGATATGAACAAAAACGCATAAACATAAGTAAGTATAGTATTGACACACCCTGTATTATAAAATAAATTAAAAAATAATTCAGTAGGTACTTTCAAAAATTTTTATAGTAGAAAACTCTTAATGTTGATACCTATTTTGACCATTGTTATTTCATATGATTAAAAATTGTTTTTTCGAAACTAAGTAGGCTACCACAATGAATTTGACAGGGAGTTCATATTGTTTATTTATTGACAGCAGTCAAAATATTGTTAAGAAGTGTTATATGTATTATAATTCGAATTCGAAAATTGCATTTTTTTTAATGGATATTAATATTGGTAATATTAGTAATTAATTATCAGTACTAATAATTCGTGATGAGTATATCAAATTGTATATGATTGGAGTTTATTTCGAATATCACCAAAATGGCGCTATTGCCTCACGTATATATTCTGTAAGATATCCTGGCAGGAGATATTGTGGCAAAGAAGTAGAGATTTCGGACTACTCATATGTGGATTCTGTTGAATTAAAGCAAGAACATTGATTGAATTATCTTCGGTCATAACTCTACTACGTCGTTTAAAACAAGGACGAGAAAAACTACCAGTTTCTCTTAATCTTTTTGCCTTTCTTTCAAATACTTCTTTGCCATAATGTCTCCTGACACGATATCTTACAAAATATATACGTGAGGCAATAGCGGCATTTTGGTGACATTCGAAATAAACTCCAATCATATCATACAATTTGATATACTCATCACGAATTATTTGTACTGATAATTAATTACTAATATTACCAATATTAATATCTATTGAAAAAAGTGCAATCTTCAATTCGAATTATAATATAGCACTTCTTAACAACGTTTTGACTGCTGTCAATAAATAAACAATATGAACTCCCTGTCAAATTCATTGTCGTAGCCTACTTAGTTTCAAAAAAAACTATTTTTTACAAAATAGGTATCAACATTAAGATTCTTCTGCTATAAAAACAATTTGAAAATACCTACTGACTTATTTTTTAATGTAATTTATAATACAGGGTGTGTCAATACCATACTTACTTATGTTTATGAGTTTTTATTCATATCTCGAGTTCAACAAAAGCTATTAACATGCGGTTTGCTCCATTTTGTTACGAACTTATTCCAGTTCCAATATAATTTACAATAAATAGGTGTTTCCATTAAAAATTTTAAAGAAATTTTAACATATTAATAATAATAATATTAATTTTGAACATATTTTAATTTTTTTTATTTGAAAGTCCCGTCTACCTACGACTATGAAAACTGAATGCAAGTATTTTATAGTAGATGTGAATTAATTCATCCACACTCTTTCTAATGACACTAATTTCATTGAAATCGGTTGGATCAAACCAAAGTTATAGGTATTTATCCACAAATACTTTGCCACTCTCCCCCACTCTTTATTTGAAAAAATAAAAAAAAAGTACTTGAACAATTTTGTGCAGAATTTATGCCCCTTTCTAGTTTACTTATTTAACGCTTGGTATAATTGGACATATTTCCCAAAAAACTGGTTTTCAAAAATTTCTTCGCAGGTTACGCCCCCTAGCGGTTAATCCAGAATCTTGAAAGTTATTTCCAGCGATTTCTCGTGGCCACTTTTACTAGGAATTTTTTTTCCTAAAGTTATAACATGAATAGTTTCTGATATATAGCCGAGAGATCGGCTTATTGGACCACCCGGTACATGAGTGAAGTCACTAAATATGTCTTTAAATGCTATTAAATTTGTTTTTTTTTCTCACAGCAACGCTCTACATCGTTGCTGATCAATTAATATGATGTTAAAGTTTTAAACAGGTTCACGCCATGCAACGTAAAACTACCAACTGGGGTTGCTGGCCTTGAGGCGTTGTCTTTATAGGAATCTTAGGTAGCAACCTTAGTTGATAAGTAATGGTTATTATCATTAAAAATATTGAATAGAAGTAAAAAACATTTCTTACTTTGGCGTCCAAGTCTCCCTTGGCTCCATTTCTTCTAACAATAAATTGAGATGGTTTGTCTGCTTGGATACAACCTTCAGGGAATTGAGCTACTTCGAGTAAATGAGCATCTCCTACAGCAGGTGAAATGTATACTTTGAATGGTGAGTCTGGAACATGCTCGTCGTTGAATTTCAAGCCAATGCGGTATTCACCTGGAACAAAATAACAATAATAATACTAAGAAGATCGAGCTGAAGAATTAATTAGCGCGAGTGGAAACAGATAGAGCACTAGGGAACGGAAGGATTTATTTAGTTTACAATAGTTTATGAGTGTTTTAAATGCTACTTTCCTACCTAGTAATGTTTCGGTAAACAAGTGTGCCTATTAAAAATTGTTTTTCATATTGTTAATGTTAATGTTAACAATAATAATACTAAGAAGATCGAGCTGAAGAATTAATTAGCGCGAGTGGAAACAGATAGAGCACTAGGGAACGGAAGGATTTATTTAGTTTACAATACTTTATGAGTGTTTTAAATGCTATTTTCCTACCTAGTAACGTTTCGGTAAACAACTGTGTCTATTAAAAATTATTTTTCATATTGTTAATGTTTATTTATTATCCTTAACTTATCCGTAACCAGGTCCAAGCCTGGTTGAGACAGAAAGAGGGACTCTAGATCTTTGGGTTCTCAATGATGCCGGTAGGTGGGTATAACAAATATCAAGAAATGTCTCAGGGTAACACACGCAAACACATAGTCAACAAATTCTATCTCAGAATGAGAAAGTTAAGGGCTAGTCTCCAGCGCCCAAAAAATGGAGACACTCAGCTAAGGGTACAATGCCTTTTCAGAAATCTTTCGAATCCACCAAAATTGTGGCGATAAGCCTGCTTCTAGAAAAAAAATGTTGGACAGTCATAACAGAAAACAACCCAGCTTAAGTAAAAAATTAATGAGTTTTGGAACATGAAATATACAAGGTGTTCGAATTAAGCTAGAGGAGGTGTTGAAAGAAATTAAGAGATTTTAATCCAGTCCTTACATAAACAAAAAAGAAAGGGAAAGAGACAGACAAGTTTGAAGATTTTGAAGCTTTGACCAACCGTACATAGAGACTGTAACAAATATGTACAGTTCCCGTCATATAAAACTAAAAAAAAAAACTAAAAATGAATTTGGCATAAATAAAAATAATGTACAACGAGATAGTAGACGTCCAAGAAATAATAAACAACACTGCACTTACGACAGTAGACGAGTATGTATACCTGGGATAATTAATACATAAATCTTTTGGTAAAAATGCAGTTATATTCAAGTCCACCTTGAATGCTACTCCACCTAAAGAAAAAGCATTCGATCGGTGTATATCATGATATACGACTGTGAAACTTAAAGTCACTTAAAGGTCAATGAAGCAATGTATGCTAGGTATAACAGAGAGATTGAAAAAGAATAGAATGGATCAGGCAGAAAACCAAGGTCACTGATTTAATCCACAGAATAAAATCTTTAAAATGACAGTAAGCGAATCATTTATCGAAAAGAACTGACAATAGATGGTCCACTAGAATACCACTGTGGTAAACAAGATGACAGACGAAATAATGGATCTAATGGAAAAGCAAAGGCAACATAAACAACAACGTAATCAAGACAAATACAAACAGATACACAAAGAAATTCGCCAGAAAATTAAGAAAGAACGTTGGATGGTGGAAAGGTGCAACGAAATAGAACAATTGGAGGAAAAAGGAGATAGTTTTGGACTACATAAGAAGATCAAAGAAATATCGAATATACACAAAAGCCACCGCAGAACAAGAATACGCAACGACAGAAACGAATACATAGAGTCAGAAGAGGAGATAGCAATGGCGTGGAAAGAATACGCAGAAAGACTTTTTAATGACGAAAGACCAACACAACCAACGTGCAAACTTCCTTCCGAAAACTTATCAGGGCCATCAATAATGCGAAGTGAAAAAGAATATGCAGTTAGAACCACAAAGATGCATAAAGCAACAGGTCCAAATGAAATTAATATAGAAGCAATAAAACTACTAGACGAGGAGAATATCGAAATCTTGGTAAGGCTGTTCAATAGAATTTATGATACTGGTTACATTCCGCGTGAATGGCTGCAGTCATCCTTTGTGATGATCCCAAAAGCAGCTAATGCCACAAAATGCAGTGAACACCGCTTAATCAGTTTAATGAGTCACTTGCTGAAACTCTTCCTTAGGATATTACACTCAAGAATGCACAAGATACTAGAAGAACTTAGCGGGTCAACACAATTCGGTTTTAAGGGAGGACTAGGAACAAGAGAGGCAATTTTATGTTTGAACACCTTAATACAAAACTGCTTAGATCAACGAAAAGATGTCTACCTCACCTTCATCGACTACGAGAAGGCATTTGACAATGTTAAACATGATATCATGATGGAACTACTACATAGGGCCAATATTGACCAGAAGGAGATCAGAATTATTCAGAATCTATACTGGAACCAAATGGCAAAGGTGAGGATTGATCAAGACCAATATACGCATGAATTTGAAATCCGGAAAGGTGTCCACCAAGGCTGCATACTCTCTCCGATGCTTTTTAATTTATATGTTGAAAATATATTTGCGGAAGCATTAGAAGACACGGAATTAGGCATTAAGGTGAACGGCATACCAATTAGCAACCTACGCTATGCGGAGGACACAGTGATTATAACTGATAATTTGGAAGATCAGCAGTTATTACTTGATAGGGTGAATAGCATAGGTAAAAAATATGGCCTCAAAATCAACATTTTGAAAACGAAATATATGGTCATTAGCAGAAACCCTCCAGAAAACCCGATAATATGCATAGGTGACGATCATATAAAACGCGTGAAAACTTTTAAATACCTTGGCACCACAATCAATGACAAATCGGATCCACAACACGAGATAAAAACCCGAATACAAATGGCAAGACAAGCTTTTGTAAAATTTAGACCGCTCCTATGTAATCAAAACCTACATTTCGAAATACGCTACAGAATGGTCAAGTGCTACATATGGTCCATCTTGCTTTATGGCATGGAAACGTGGACTTTGAAAAAAAACATCTATCAACAAACATAAAGCATTTGAAATGTGGTCATTGAGAAGAATGATGCGCATACCTTGGGTGGATAGAGTTCGAAACGATGACGCCCTTAAGAGAGCCGGCGTGGAAAGAGAACTCTTTGAATTAATCGCAAGATTGGTTACCTTGGGCACATATTGAGAGGAGCAAAATATGAAATACCACAGTTGATCCTACAAGGGAAGATCAAAGGTAGGAGAGGAGCCGACCGCAAACAATTATCCTGGTTAAGGAATATTAAAGAATGGACAGGAATACACAATACAGGCGAGCTGTGTCACGCCGCCAAGAACAGAATTCTAGTAATGAGATAGTCGCCTACGAACTTTGGTGTGTAGCATGTTAAGAAGAAGAAGAAGAAACAAGAGGCGACAGGAGGCTAAGAAGACGTCCAAATTTAAGATACTTAAGGATTACGACATAATAAGAAAACAAGCTGGTACAACATGGCACAGAAATGCGAATATTAGACAATCGTGGACAGAAATAAAGAACAACTACGTAAGGGAGGCTGCACCATAATCGGTAGAATACGCTGAGAATGATGATGATGATGATGTGTATTATTCTTTTGTGTTACGTAGAAGATGTCAAAAGTAAAGTGTATCACTTAAACTAGTGCAGTTCCTGGATGAACATAGCAATGTATTAGTTTGAGTCCGTAGTTTTTGGCACGTGCACAAAAGACATTCAATAAACTGAATAGATTTTTATACAGTACTTACGAGAATGGGTGTGTAATGTTGAAGCATTCTATATAAAAGTAACTCCCTTGTGATATTATTAATATTTTGTAATCATTCAATTTGATAGAAGTTTATGTAGTATTATTAATCACTGTAGGTTGACCATTGAAAATAAAAACTAGTTACCAGAGTTAATCTATTAGCAACCCAGAAAAATACAGCATATTTCACATGAATTATATGAACAATAATTAAAATTAAAATGACATATTTTTGATGTTTCGACTTGCTGGAAGAAATCGTTTTCTAAACACGTCTTTTTTGTTCGTTTTCCAGATCGGAAATCGTTTAAATTAAAAATATGGCATTTTAATTAAAATCCTTGTGATTATTTCCAAAAATATTAACTGTTGAACCAGAAAATTAAAGGAGATATTAGAAAAATAAATTACCTTAGATGTCGACGATCGCTTGTAAAGACATGTGTTTACCTTATTTTTCGCGCAGCCGTCACCATAATAGTAGAATGACAACTTGACAACATATAGAAGTTTAAGAGATGATTAAACAACCTTTTTATTGGCGATTAATTTACTTTGAAAACTACTTTATTGTTTTAGTTTAAATTCCAACTTTTTTAACTGCATCTAGGGATAATGAAAACAACAAATAGGTACAAATTAAAATACATAATACTTCAATGCAATGTGCACTTCATACATTAAATAAATTAGGGAAATAATAAAAAACAAAAATGACGTCTCTCAACCTACACCGGAATTGTGATTCGGTAAACTGGCTCTATTGATGTTACACAAGCATAAAAATCTATAAATACGAATCCAACCTTCACTATCAGGAGCATCAACATTAGAATTAAAGTTTATTTCCTGAAACACTTTGTACATTGTCCACTTTCTTGTAACTTCAACAAAAACATTGACCAGCAAAACGTTGTGCTTAAAACAACAAACATTAAGGTCTGGTAGGCTACTCCAAACATATATGAAAAATCTTTCTAAATATTAAATATATGATTCAATATTCTATATTTAACATCGAAAACTACCTTGAGGATTTTTTGTCACAATAACATAACACACTTGGATTCATGCGGCGAAATTTTTGATTTGGACCTTTGCCAAAATACAAAATCACTGACCAATACACGTACAGGATGGGACCTGAACATTAAGAAATAATGTACTTATCATTAAAATGTTTAAACATTAAAGTGAAAGAAACCATGACAATGAAAATATAAGTTATACAGGGTGTCCAGAAACTCTCCTGACAAACGAAGATCGGAGATTCCTCAGATAATTTTAAGACAATTTAATCCAATTCACCTATTCCGAAAATGCTTCCTAAGGGAGCTAGAGCTCTTTGAAGATGGCGCCTTGTAATTAGTTTTTTTAAATACCTCCAGAACGCTTCTGGTTAGAAAAATGAAAACTGATAAGATTATTTATCATCCAGAGCTTAATCGATTCCATTAATTGCGAATTTCTAGTGATAGTCATAGACGTTAGTTTTGAGTAGGTCAACGGTTATTTTAACGAATATTTTTTTTGTCTTTAACTTTTAAGCATTTCTGATTATAGATTTGATGATGATTTGATGCCTTAATTCCAGAAAATCCTGATGGCTCTCCGGAAATTACAGTAGAACGTCCAAAACAAAAAATGTTATGTACTAAAAATTAGCGTAGGTGGTGTCTAAATAGTTTCCATGGCAAAAATACCAGGGTTTTGAAAAAAAACTTGGTTCTTCACTTGCCAGGACCGAATGGACCAGCAAAAGATATGGTAGATCCAAAAAAAATTTGGTGTTTATTTTTTTAGCAAAGAACTGGTGGATATAATTGTAAAGTACACTAATGAGGAAATCAGTGATTTATGGTCATCAATTTTTGGACCTGTTCTATTTAGGACAACCATGAACAAGAACAGTTTTGAACTTTTAATCAACTGTTGACGGTTTGATAATAAGGAAACGAGAGAAGACAGATGAAAGATTGATAAATTTGCAGCTATCAGGGATATTTGGGATATGTTCGAGAAATGCTATAGACAAATGTACACTCCATCGGAATATGTAACAATTGATGAGACGCTTTTAGGATTTAGGGGCCGTTGTCCCTTCAAGATGTATATCCCAAATAAGCCCGACAAATATGGCCTCAAACTCGTGTGATGCGAAAACATATTATATGTGCTCTGCCATAGCCACCTTTACTTCCAAGCCATGAAGTAGAAATTTGGCAACAACGCGTGGTAGTCCGACCGTGGTTTGTTTTGTTTAACATTTCATATAGGAAGGCTTGTAAAGTTTGTTAAATTTAGTGTTTTTTAACCTTACTCGAATGTTTTATTTGTAAATTATGTTTAAATCAATTAGAAAATATTAATATAAGTGAAATTTCATTAAGTTAAGAACATTCTTAACGACAATTTAAAAGGCAAGTACAAATATAACCTACAAAACAAACTGAAAATAACAATACTTTTACTTCTTGTTACAAAATATGTAAACTAAAAACAACAATAATAATACTTTTGTTTTTTGTTACAGATGCCCTGGCATTGTTGTGTACGTGGTAGCAAAACCAATTATGCCAGTACTTTAAAACCGAAACAGGCAGAAAGTACGTTTTCGTTTCTCAAAGATCCCCAACGAAGGTATACTGGGTTATGGTCTATTCATAGAGAAGGCTATACAATTACCAAATCTTCCGTAGTATGTGCCAAACATTTTCATGAAGATGATATTCAGCGGACTGAACAATGAGAAGATAAAGATGGAAATGTACACATTGAAAAGTTAATATTTCCCAAATTAAAAGACAATTCAGTTCCTAATATATTTTCTGAAGTACCATCATATGTAACTTTTCATCGTACTAAAGAAAGAAGGAATCCCGAAGACAGAAGACACTTTTTGCATAAGAAGAGGGAACAAGAGATAACAGAATTCTTAGACAATGATTTAATAGATTCATTTGAATCATTTTTAAGAGTCTTAGACAATAATATCCCATTGAAAAACTGGACAAGTAAAATTACAAGTGACTGTGTATATTTCTATGTATTAAACATTAATCAGTTGGGACACGAGTGTGATAATATTTGTGTAATAAGTAGTGTAATAGTTAGCAGTAATTTTAGTGTAATCGTCAATGTAGGTAAGAATAGATTAAGTAGTAATGATATGAAATGGATTTTACAATATAGTAAATTAACAAGATGGTCACAATTAGAGAACTTTCTTTCTTGATATAGAACTGCTTTTTAGATAAGTGATAACAAATTTGAGCATTACATTCAAAAATCTTTTGAGAATATAGGCTATTTTAAATCGATATACAAGTTATAAATGGTATGTTACATTCAACACATTTTTCATGTATACCTCTTTTAACTTGGTCGATATGATAAAAAACCTATTCATATATAAAATTGCTACTTTCGTATACCTAAGTATGAAAATTCAACAAAAGTTATAAGTAAATAGTAAAATATTTAATTTTCAATTAGATTAATTTAGAACCATATTTATATTGTGTCTGATTTCTTAGGATGAATTTTTTAATCATAATTTTTTTTTGCTTAAGTTTTTGCTTAACAAATTTTATATCTTTTGTATTTTTAATAATCTTTTTAAATGTCGTGTTAATGTATTGTGTTATTTATATGCTTAAGTACTTAATATTTAAAATTTCTAGAGATTCTTGACTGCATTTGATTGTAAGATTAACTGTTTGACACTGTATTTTAAGTGCAATAAATTTTACTCTAATGATTATTTTATTGATAATATAACCTTAATGATAATAAAACTTTATATAGATTTATTAGGTATATATAAGGTTTTATTAATTTAATTTCCCTAAAAATATTTCTGTAATGAATTAAAGTTTTCAAAATATCAGTTTCCTAATATTCAAATAAATTAGTTTAATTTTCTGGTAGACCTTATCTGACCTTATCCTTAGCTGATTATCGGACTACCGACGTCATAGAATGCGGTGTTGCCTTTTTGCTTCATGGCTTGGAAGTAAAGGTGGCTGTGGCTCTGCTAAACCTTATATTGGAAAGGAGGAAAGAACAAGTCAATGTTCGATTCCAACACAATACGAGCTCGAGCTTACAACAGATATTCATGGGACAAAAAGAAATTACACTATGGACAATTGATTTACCTCGTATGAAGGCGCAGAAAAATTACAGGAAAAGAATTTAACGCTGGTAGGAACAATCAGAAAAAATAAACCTGATATTCCAAAGCAATTAGTGGAAACAAACGGAAAACATATTGATTCATTGTTTGTTTTTGACGAAAACAGCACGTTAGTTTCTTACGTGCCTAAGAAAAACAAGACTGTTATATTGTTATCAACTATGCACACAACAGCAGATAATGACGAAAAGCCTAAAATAATTTTGTTTTACAATGAAACAAAAGGCGGCGTTGATACTTTTGATCAACTTTGTCATCTAACGACAGTCTCGAAAAAAACTCGCAGGTGGCCACTTTGAATTTTGTATGCTATGATTGATACTGCTGGATTCAATTCCTATGTGATATACAAATGTATATTTCACTTCCGCCGTTGTGGGGCACAGGAACAAGATTTCGCTTACTGTAACTTTAGATATGCTATCCTCGGGTTTGATCATATTATGCTTATAGAACTGTTCTCAAATTTTTATTTTGGGCAAAAGTAGCTTCCTTTATAATTAAATTAAATATAAATTGTTCTTTAGGAGAAAGAATCCTTTTCTCAATATGTCCAAATACTTTTTACTTACTTCGTACAAAAGTTTTCTATGATTGATTTAAAGAGAAGATATACCTGTCATATGTCATTGTCTGACAACACGATACAATTTCTAGAAAGAATTTTTCTTGATTCAAGAATGATTCATGAAATCAGAATGAATATTTTTTCTAAATCCAGCCCTGAGTTTATTTATAAACATAAACGTTAATGAAATGTAATTAATTGGTTTAAGTAACCATCTGGTGATTGTAAAATATAAAAGGGAAATCACAACTATTAATTCTTTGTTGTGTCATATATGCAATAGGTATAACCGTTGATTGAATATCCGAATGAATCCGATTGGATTTTCGAATTATAGACATTATAGCTCGGGTCTGGACTGGCCCGCCGGTACAACTTTGTTAGCATCTATCCGTAAAAAAACTTAAGCTCAAATATTTTTTGAACCTTTAGCCAAAGATGATGCAGCTACCGTTCCTCTAAACAATTTGTTTAACTTACTTCCGATTTCTTCGTATGATTGATTTATTTGTACAAAGATCAATTTTTAGGCATGATGTTTTTGTAATTTTTATTTATTTATTTAGTTCTACGTATCTCGACAGCGTACAATTTTATTACATTACACAACAATAATATACAGTAACATTACAATTGATAAAGAAGTACATTAAAGATTGGTACAATTATTAATTATCAAATTCTAAACTACTTTTCTTCCTTTAAATTTACTGGCAAAGCTTGGTTTCGTAGAGGAAATTAATAAGGTTTTGGAATTGATCTATCGAGAAGAGAATATTTTGTAGATTTTGACTCAAAAGATTCCTTTTTTGGTGTTGTTGAAATAGAGACAGTATACGAGAATATGTTTAACAGATAGAATATTACCGCAGAGTATACATATAGGTGAAATTGATTTTATTCCAGTGATCTTGCCAAGGCATTTGGATGATATTTTTAAAATATGACTGTAAATCTGTAAGTAATTGTATGTATGTTTTCAGTCTCCATATTAAAAGATGTGGCTTGTTTTGCAAAGAGGTTGGCTAATTTGTTGCCAGGGATTTCCCTAGAGTAGAGTAGATAGACGCTAAAGAGTCTGTACATCTGACTACATTTTTATATTCTGGTAATAGTAAGTTTGTAACTTGGAGAATAGAGAATAATTCAGCAGAATCTATGAAACAGAAGAGCGGGAGATTACAAGATATGATTAAATCTGTGTTTGACGTTACAGCACATCCAACAGCTATAGGACTCTTAGAAGCATCTGTGTATACAATTTGGTCAAATCTGTTGTTGGCAATTAATTATTTAACGGTTTGTCTTAGAAATTGTGAATTTGTCTAATGCTTATCATAATGAGTTAACAAGAGATTAAAATCCGCCTTCAATTTATTCCAGGGAGGTTTAGGTGATATTCAGATTGGAATTTTGGCTGAAAGATCGATGTTATTTTGATATAGTGAGAGATATTGTGACATAAAATAAAGTTTAATAGGAGAGTTGAGTTTAGAAGATAACTTTGTAATTTATAGACCAGATGTTCGGTATTAGCTAAGATTCGAGACGAATATTTTAAAAGGAGTTGCCGGCGACGTAGCCAGAGGGGAAGTTCTGTATAAACTCTCTGCGGTTCTCAACCTAAAGGCTCCAAACCAGATTCGAAGTGCAGTGTTGTGTACAGAATTAAGTTTTAACACAACTTATGTTGTGTACATAAGTTTTAAATCTGATGAGCTAGATGACATACCTATAAATTAAACTGCAGTAGTCTTTTTTAGACCGAATAAGACAAGACATCTATAAATCTGAAATTAGGAGTCTTCGTCTGTACCCCAATGATGATTGGACAGAGTTTTAATTACGCTAAGATTTGCTATGCACTTCATTTTGAGATCTTTTAAATTATATTTCCAAGACAGTTTATTATCAAATGTGAGTCCCAAAATCCGTATACTCTTTACTGCTGGTAGACAAGTATCATTTATGGTAATTATTGGGATTTATAGAACTGACTGTCCTGCAAGAAAACTTAATGATTTTTGTCAAAGGTTCTCAACAGAAAGGTTAAATCCACTTTCAAGTCCATTCAAGCAATTGGTCAGTAGTATTCTGAAGCAGTTTGCTAGTGGCAATAGTGTCTTTGTCCCAACAGAAAATTATTAAATCATCTGGATAGAGTGAAAACTTGACTGGAAGCTCAATGTTTTTACATGTACCATTTAAAATAAGTATAAAGAGTGTAGGACTCAATACCAACCCTTGGGGAACGCCATTAGTTTGTTTGAAAGTCCTAGAGATTTTGTCATTTTCTATTACGATATACCTTTTTTACATCTGCTGATTCTGATATAAAAGTTTCATCTGACAATTTAGCTAAATTATACAGGGGCAGTTTTGTCCGCTCACTAACTTCATTATAGTACATATAGGAGTAGATGCGGAGAAAGCCAGTGGATACAACAAACAGCGCACTTACACTTTAAGTTTTGCGGTAAAATAGTAAGCGCCGATTACGATATAACAAAAACTGAGGATCCAACAAATGGCAGAAAAATACTAACAATGTTTTCTCGTATTCTGGTTGCTGCACTCAAGTCTAGGATACAAAAATCCTCAGAGTCCTCATTGGATCTCTCTCTCTCTCTTTAATCCTGACCCCCAGGGGGAGTGTAGTGGTTGACGTGATGTCGTGTATTGTCCGTCTCCAGAGATCTCTGTCTCTGGTCATTTCTTTTAATTCATGCATAAGTCTTTGGCATATTCCTGTAATTTGATCTATCCATCTTGTTGGAGATCTTCCTCGTGATCTTCGGCCTTCTATCTTTCCTTGTATTATGAGTCTTTCCATGTTTTCTGTATTTGCTCTCATAACATGCCCAAAATATTTTAATTGTTGGAGATGGACTTTACTAGAGAGTCGTTGGCTAACTTTTAGCTCTCTTAAAATTGAATTATTTGTTCTACGGTCGGTCCAAGGAATTCGTAACATTCGTCTCCAACAGAACATTTCAGTGGCGTCTATCTTTCTTCTCTCCGATTGTCTCAGAGTCCAAGATTCACATCCGTAGGTCAGTATTGGGAATATTAAGCAGTTGATCAACGTCATCTTTATCGCTCTTGAAATTTGACAGTCCTTCCATATTTTGGTCATTTTTGGTGTGGCAACTTGTACTAGATCACATCTACGTTTAATCTCTTCTTGTAATGACCCTGTGTTTGTGATTAATGATCCCAGATATAAGTATGAGCTCACAACCTCGAACCGGTCAATTGTGGTTATGTGTGGATGATTGTTGTGTAGTCTATCCACTATCATGATCTTTGTCTTTGATATGTTTAATTGCAGACCAAATATTTGACTTTCGTTTTCGATCAGTCGTATAAGTTCCATCAGCTCTGCTTGACTATTTGCAAGAAGGGCTGTGTCATCTGCGAAACGTAGGTTGTTTAGTTTATGACCATTTATTGAGATGCCCTTTTCCCATCCTTCAAGTGCTCTTCGCATAATATACTCCCCATATATGTTGAATAATTGTGGAGATAGTATACATCCTTGTCTGACACCCCGTTCTGGATGAAACTCGTTCAAAAGTGTGTCAAGTACTTTAACTGATCCAATAGTGTGTTCATATAGTTCAGTTATAAGCGTAATTAGATGTTGTGATACGCCTACTTCTTTTAGTATTCGCCATAAGTGTCTCCACTTGACCCTGTCGAACGCTTTACGGTAATCTATAAAACAGATGTATAGTGGGATGTTGAATTCCCTAGATTTCTCGATTATCTGTCTTATATTCAGCAGGTGTTCTCGAGTGCCTCTACCTTTGGTAAATCCAGTTTGCTCTTGTGGAATTTCTCTTTGAAGGAATGTTTTCAGTCTCTCATTGATTATATGTAGCATTATCTTGCTGGCATGGGATATAAGAGAGATAGTTCTATAATTGTCGCGTTTATGGAAGCTGCCTTTTTTATGTATGGTCGTTATTATAGATTTTGTCCAGTCTTCAGGCCATTGTTTGGAATGCCATATTTGGTTACAGAGTAGATGAAGTAACTTTACGCCGGTTTCTTCTGTAGGATACATTATCTAAAGATGAAGTAACTTTACGCCGGATAATATCACTCTGGACCTGGTGCTTTGTTATATTTGAGCTTGTTGATAGCCTGTCTTACTTCATTTTCGAGGATATCAGGTTCTTCTTCCACCTCGTCAGAGATTTGGCTAACAAGCTCTTGGCGTTGATCATCTTTATATAGGTCCCTGCTATGTCTTCTCTGTTTGTTCTCAGGGTTCCAGTGTTATCTTCAATAGCCTAAGTTCTGGCTCTGAATTCTCTTGTCAGGAAGCGTATTTTTCTAAATAGATCTCTCGGCTGGATCACTCCGGACCCTCATTGGACCACGTGACATGTATATGCACTTGCTGATAAACGGTCACATGTTTCTTCGTCATCGAATAATTATGTGAATCTAGGTTCAGATCAATCATATCAAGAAGTTCTCAAAGAAATGGTAGAAATGAGTCAGAAAATAAAAGTGTGTTACGGAAAAACCATGTAAATCTTGCAATTATAAATAAATAACTAAATAAAATGAAAAACCATGTATAACTCAATTAATTGTTTATGTATTTTAATTTTGAAACTCACAAATTAAAGAACTTATTAATATCTACAAATTTTATTTGAACCATTTTTATCTTACATCTATCAGAAATATTTTATAGGCAAAAATGATTTTTTCACTTTTTATGCTTCTTAAAAAAACCAAAACAAAATAAATCAGCTGATTTTAGGACGAAGTTCTATATAGCATTACAGACAAAAGAAAGACCATATCATCAAAAATAATACAAGAAAAAATGTAGAGGAATCTCGTAACATATAGAAAACGATAAAACTATTGGCAACGAAATAAATGAAAGGCAAAAAAAACAACACATTTAAAAAATGAGAATATTGGCGATTTCCTTCGATATCGATAATTTATTTTATTAAATTGTTAAAAAATTAAATGTTTTTAAATTGTGCATATAAAGCAAACATTTTTCGTATTCATCATAAACATCTATAAATAATAGTTTGATAATAACGTGGAAAAAGTAATTTAATTATATAGTTTCCTGTAATTTTAGAAACGCAGCAATTACAGATATAAATAGCTGTCAGAATAACATGCATTCTTAGTAAGAAGGTACACCTAATTATTATTTTCGTCGCATAGAATTCATTAAGTATGATACGGCACACTTGCCACAAGTCATCCATGAATTTAAAATTTGGGTCACTATGTTTGGGTCGCAAAAATACAAAATTATGCTTCACACCACAGGTAGTTTATAGTATTCTAGGATTCTCTTTATATATAAATAATACTACAAGTTTTGGTATTCTAGAACTTATTTATATATATGTATATATATACAGAGTGGACCAAAAAATGTGTTGTTTAAGAAATGTGAAGAGGTCAGTGGATGGAGTCTGGTTTCAAAAATGGACTTAGATCAAAGAAAGGATGTTTTTGTCTGTTTCATCGATTACGAGAAAGCATTCGATAATGTAAAACACGAATTGCTGATAAAATACCTACAAGAGTTGGGATTGGATGCCAAGGATATAAGAATTATCGCCAATCTGTATTGGAACCAGACAGAAACAGTACGTTTTTAAAATTTCAACGAAACAGAAGATTTCTCCATTAAAAAAGGAGTAAGGCAAGGTTGTATACTGTCTCCAATGTATACTGTCTCCAATTTATACGTAGAAAAAGCCTTCGCAGAAGCAGTGGCAGACTCTAATAAGGGTATTAAAGTTAACGACATATTTATTAATACCATCAGGTATGCCGATGATCTTCAATGCCTTTTAAATGATCTAACTCTTGTAAGTGAAGCTCGGGGTTTGAAAATAAATACCAAGAAGACAAAAACAATGATTTATAAGTAGAAATGATTATCCCAACGCAAAGATATATGTCTCTGGAGAAGAAATCGAAGAGGTCAGGCAATTCAAATACTTGGGTTGTTTGCTGAACGAGGGTTGGGATCCCGAGAATGAAATAAAGAGCAGAATTAAACAAGCCAGAAATGATTTTTTGAGGCTTCGTAAGTTTCTGACTGATCACAAATTGGACTTCAACCTCCGATACAAGATGCTTAAGTGTTACGTGTGGCCTGTTCTCCTATACGAAATGGAAGCATGGACGTTAAAGGCCAGTTCCATTAACAAACTTGAAGTGTTTGAAATGTGGCGCCTGCGTCGAATGCTTAGAATATCATGGACGGATAGGGTCAGAAATGAGGAAGTACTCAGAAGAGCGGGCTTACAGGATAGGGAACTTTTTAGTTATATAAAAATCAAGAAGACTGCATACTTGGGGCACATATTACGAGGAGAAAGATACACTTTTCAGCAACTGATACTCGAAGGCAAGATAGAGGAGAGGGTAGGAGAGGTCTGGGACGTAAAAAAAAATGTCATGGCTGCGCAATATTCGACAATGAACAAGAATCCACAGCTATGAAATGCTTCGCAATGCTGCTAAAAACAGAATTATTTAATCCTGAATATTTAACATCTCACCTGACAAGACGATGTACGGTGGACGCCTAGGCAGAAATTCACGGAACCTTAAGAAGAAGAATGACCAAAAAAAAAACAATATAAAGGTTTGATGTTTGTAACGTTGCCAGATTTACCATTTTTCTGATATCATGTGGAATGTCTTAAAAAGAAAGATAAAACAAAAGCCGAGAAACGCCTAATCGGCTCAATAATTTTTTTGATTTATTTAATTAACTCACTTACTGAACTTGAGTGCGAACTAGAAAACATAAAGTGGGACATAGTCGGTCTCAGCGAAGTCAAAAGACGTGGCGAACACTTAGTTAAACTAAAATCAGGACGTAGTTTTTACCACGTAGGTGACGACAATAATTCCTTGGGAGGAACCGGCTTCATTATACACAAGCGTCTCCAAACAAGCATAGTATCTTCTTCTAGTTCCATGACCGTTATCGATCGTTGGATATCATGTTAGCTACCATATTCGCTATCGTGACTTTATTGACAGCAGCTCTAAATAACGATGTAGTTGATTTTCCATACCATTGCCTTATATTAACATGCCTGACAAACATATCTCTTCATGCTTGCGTTTGGTCCTCGGTAATTATGTACCATCATATGCAATACTTGTAGATGATATGCAGTGCCATGCATCAACATCCAAATAAAATTAATATAAAAAACATGACTTTAATTACAACTCTCTGTAGTTACCACTTTTTGTCAACTAGAAATGTGCAATACTCTTCTTGGTTTAAAAACAGGTTATGGCAGTCGATCTCTGGACGCTTGCAGTTTATGTGGAGGATCCCACGCAGTATAAGTCTGAGCACCACTGCATTACAAGCATGCCGAATTGACTACCGATATACAAGGTTAATTTACAATACATACAAGAACGCAAACATGTCGGTGAAACTACATGAAAACATGGATCATATCCCAATCGGCACAGGAGTCCGACAGGGTGATACCTTATCGCCTAAACTGTTTACCGCAGTACTAGAATATGCTTGTAAAAACTTAACTGGGAAGAGAAGGGCCCGAACATTGACGGTAGAACAAATTTGAAATTCGCAGACGACATAGTTTTGTTCTCGGACAAGCTCAAGGAGATATGTACAATGCAAGAAGAACTTCAGTTAGTGTGTGCCAGTGCGTATCTTAAAATAAACATCTCCAAAACAAAACTCATGACAAACCTAACCTAACCTATTCTAGTACCTAGCGAAAATATCAATATTGGAGACAACGAAGTAGAGCTGGTGGAAAAATACATATATTTTGGACACGAAATAAAGATCATAAGAGACAACCAAACATGCGAACTACGAAGAAGAATAAACCTAGCCTATGGAAAACTCAAAGACATCTTTAAAAGAGGTATACCAATTTCTTTAAAACGTAAAACATTTGACCAATGTGTGTTGCCTGTGATGACCTATGGTGCCGAAACTTTGACATTGACAGCTACAAGTTCTAAAACGCTGAGGAGGAAAATGGAAAGATTAATGCTGAGTATATCGCTTTGTGACCGAGTTAGAAATAAGGACTTAAGACTAAGAACAGGAGATACCGATGTAATTTCCCGAATTGCCACACTGAAATGAAAATGGGCCGGATACGTCGCCTGAACCAGTGATGAAAGATGTACGAAGAGATTGCTTGAGTGGAGGCCGAGATTAGACAAAAGAAGTAGAGGAAGACCCCCTACTCGTTGGACTGACGATCTCAAGAAAATGTCAAGAAAGTTGATGAAGTGCTCAAGATAGAGCACAATGGAAAAAAATGAGGGAGGCGTATGTCCAGCAGTGGACACAAGGGGCTGGGTAATGATGATGATGAATTACCTCACTAAACTGTAATCTACGGTCGTAGTCATCTTCATTTAATTCTTGCATTCTTGCGACAAATGGATTTTGTAGGATTCAAATGAATTCTTATCATATATTTGTGCAGCTCTGCGTAAGGATTTGTGTAGATCAACGAAACTCTGCATTAAATCTAAAGTTTTATTGTAATTTGTTCTATTTCCTCAAAGTGTCTTTAAATTTTTTTGTACTGTCGTCTTATGGATAGAAAAATGGTTTGGGGAAGTATCGCTAAAGCCTCTTATCCAAGATGGCGGTAATTTTACAGTCCCACGTCGTCATTGGCCTGCCTTTTGGTCTTTTGAAATTTCATCTCGCTTATTCACTGGTGTGTCTTCCATGAACCATTAGTTGGGCCTCTTTAATTTTCTTTTCGATTGTTTGTACTATTTGTCCTTTTATTCAATCGCATTTATGATACAGGTAAAATACCCCAAGATTGGCTGGAGTCAATATTCATCCCACTACCAAAAAAGCCAAACCCACAACACTGCAATGAGTTCCGTCTGATAAGCCTTATGAGTCATGCAGTAAAAGTCCTACTAAAAATCGTACATAATCGTATCTATAGAAAGTGCGAAACGATCATCGGAGACGATCAGTTTGGATTCAGAGCCGGCATGGGAACGAGAGAAGCCCTGTTCAGTTTACTAGTTCTCGCCCAAAAATGCTACGACCAAGAGAAAGATATATTTATATGCTTTATAGACTTCGAAAAAGCATTTGATAGAGTAAGACACGACCTACTAGTAGAACGTTTGCAAGAAGTCGGTTTAGATGGAAAAGACATCAAATTCTTAAAAAACTTGTACTGGAACCAAAAAGCCAGAGTTAGGATCGAAGGTTCCACATCCGCAGAAGTAGAAATTAGGAGGGGAGTTAGACAGGGATGTGTTCTGTCGCCTCTGCTGTTTAATCTTTACTCCGAGTTTCTATTTAAAGAAGCATTGGAGGATTCCAAGGATGGAGTCAAGGTGAATGGCGTAAATATCAACAGTATCAGATACGCCGATGATACAGTGTTAATTGCGGATTCCGACTCAGGTCTACAACGACTCATCGACAAGACCAACTTGACCTGTGAGCAATTTGGTATGAAAATAAACATTAAAAAAACCAAAGTGATGTCAATCTGAAAAAACCAAAACGTACCTCAACCTTGCACAATAAATGGGCACATCTTAGAACAGGTCAATAGATTTAAGTACCTGGGATGTTGGATCGATAGCAGCCTAAATCCTGATCAAGAAATAAGATCGAGAATAGAACAGGCTAGAAAATCTTTCGAAAAAATAAAAAAAACTGCTTTGTGATTCTCGAATAAAACTCGAAATTCGACTACGTTTATCAAAATGCTACGTTTGGTCGACTCTTCTATATGCAGTTGAAACGTGGACCCTTAAAACATCAACCGTAAATAAATTTGAGGCCTTTGAAATGCGGATCTACCGGAGAATACTCAAAATTTCATGGACATCGCATACCTCAAACGAAGAAGTGCTGCATAGAATAGGCAAAGAAAGAAAACTTTTTAACACAGTAAAAGTAAGAAAAACATCATACCTAGGCCACATACTGAGAAATAATAAGTACCAATATGCCCAACTTATAGTGAAAGGAAAATTCGAGGGAAAGAGAGGCCTAAGAAGGAAAAGACTATCATGGCTCAGAAACATCCGACAATGGACAGGGCTAAATTTTGAACAGCTAATAAGAACAGCTGAAGATAGAGAAGAGTTTAAAATTGTAGTAGCCAACCTCCATTGAGGAGAGGGCACTTTAAGAAGAAGTACTTTCAACTGTTCTCCTATTAGTGTTTCTGCTCTGGTTTTTTTCATTACAGCATCCAATATAATATTGAACAGGATGGTACCTAGTACACCTTCTTGTCTTATGCCTTCATTAACTCGAATTTCGTCGGATTCCATGTTGACTGTTGTTACTCGGTTTTTTGTGCATAGACTCATAATGCCTGTCCTGAGTTTGATGCTAATTGCTCTGTTGATTAAATATTGTCGACTGTCATGAATGCTTCCTTTTCCGCTCTTTGACTGCTCCAGATTATTGTCCACTTGTTTTAATAGTTTTTCTCAATACTATGTTACATACTTTGGAAGCGATGATCAGGATTATACCTCTAAAGCTGCTGCATTCCCGTCTGCGACCTTTTTTAAAAATGGGTAGGATAACCCTCATTTTCCAGTTTTTTGGAATCTTACTATCGTTCCAAGCCTTATTGCACCCTTTTCTAAGCATTTCATTTTCTTTTTCGGCCCTAGTTTTTAGCATTTCTGCTGTTATTCTGTCATAGCCAGCTGCGTTTCCTCTTTTTAGTTTATTTGGAACTTCTCTTATTTCATCTTTTTTTATATCGTTTTGATTTTGATTCGAACGAACTGTGGTCTATTATAATGGTTTTGAGTGTTTCTAGATCAATATTCCTTGCGTATTGTGTCCAGCTTGTCCATTATTTGGACCAGTTCTTCTTTTGAGCAGGATAACGTCTGCATAACTAAGGTTCGTGATTCTTTCGTCACTTATCCTTATTTAGCTTCTTCATCATTGAAAGCGTTTTATAGCTCTCTTTTTGTGGTTTTCTCAAGAGAGGAAAAAGGGAAACCCGATTAATATGCCCGACGTTAAGGAAAAATCTTTAAACCTAGATAGGCTAATGAATAGTAATGAAGCGTTAGCTGTTAGTACAAGTTGGCTTGATCGTTTTAAGAAGCGTAACGGCATACGCCAGCTGACATTTTCTGGAGAAAGGTTGTCGTTTGATGAGGCTGCCGCGTTTGAAAATGTAGGTAAATTTGTTGACATGATTGATGCAGAAAACTACTCACCTTAGCAACTATATAATGCTGATGAAATGGGACTTAACTTTAAGACATTTCCAAGCAAAAGTCTCGCTGCTTAGGAAGAATTAACCGCTCAATGTTTTAAAATTAGCAAAGAACGGGTAACTGTTTTAGTATGTTGCAGTGCTGCAGGCACATACAACCTACCTTTTAAGGTTACTGGGAAGTTGATCATACTAAGGGCATTTAAAAACAATATCAATTCTCTACCTGAGTACTACAGGAATTCCAAAAAAGCTTGGATGAACGCACATATTTTTAAGGAATAGTTTGAGAACCAAGTCGTTCCAGAAGTTAAGCATTATTGTAAAACATCAGGTGTGTCAACCAGTGCTCTGCTTTTCATCGACAATGCAACGTCTCATCCGTCAGATGATAAATTAGTTTGTGGGGATATTATAGCTGTTTTCCTACCACCAAACGTTATCCCGTTGATACAGCCAATGGTTCAGCACATTTTGCAGCATGTGAAACTGTTATACAGAAAGCTGTTCTTGAGGCGACTAATTAGTGATGAAGATAAATTACTGCCACTATTAGAAAAACTTAAAAAAATAAATATAAAAGACATCATTTACTAGGCAGCAGAGCATTGGTAATCTGTAAATGAGAAAGTTATAATAAACTTCTGAAAAAAATTTGGCCAAACCTTACGTACAAAGAATTGCCAGATCTAGAGGCTAATGATAGGAACTGAATTAGTAGGTAGTAGATTCATTTCTATGGTATACGGATGTATTAAGATATATGGATGGGTTGCCAGTACCGTTGCCAAATTTTAGCCAAATCAGATCGCCTAAAACTATCTTTCAGGCGGAAATACCGAAGTCCTAGAGATCTAGAACTACTTCTTTTTGATATAGACATAATTAAGGAGTCCGGGGAAAACAATCATAGTCCACTTTTGGTCGAAATTGAGAGGACGGAGTTTTCTACTGATGAATACATACTACTTTCGGATGGTACGGAGTAAAAGGGACATTTATAGTCCTGTCATTACAAATGTTAAATGAAACGGTGTAATCAGAAAGAACCATCATAGTCCGCGCGCTGCGAGGGAATAACCTTCGGGGTCCGAAGGCTCCCCTTTTTCTGTCTCAACAAGTCGGGTCGGGTGCAGCCTGCAGCATTTCTGTGATTCTGTTTCTTAGTTTAGCGACTTTATTGGTGTGTTCTAGTTTGTCAGTTGATTATATTTGAACAATAGTAAAGTAGTGAGTACATACTAATTCAAATGAAAAGTTTTGGTAGCGATTGTAGTGATATAGATGTAGGGACTGCTACTAAAAAAAAAATGAGAAAAAGAGGCCGTGTTCATGACGTTATGAAACTTCTGAAATCCACCACTCATGACGTAGGGCCAACTTGCAAGTCCACCGTTTTAGTTATTTTGGGAACGTCAATGAAGCCGAAAGACGACGCATTTTGATTTATTCAATGTTCTTGCTAACTACGACGATCAGAATCGGTATTTAGGTGGTCTGATAACCGGTCTCCCAGTTATGCGTCGACGAATTCGAGTGGGTACAGGTATACCTAATTTTGCTTCTTATTTCTATCGTGTTAGGAGTGGCCCTGATGGAGACTTTCGTGATGTGTATGTTTCAAAGCATTCTTATCCATTCATGCAATTTCTGCTTTCCGGGTGCAATTAATTCGAGAATCACTGGTCTCAATGGAACTAGACCTCACAAAATTTCTGAACATACTATTGTCAAAGTGACAGAATTTACCGGTTCCGTAAAAGGAAGAAAATAGCATTACTCCCGGAAAAAAAGTAAGAAAACTTACCTCCCTGAAGAACTTAACATAACTAAGTTACGTACTATGTACTTAGAAAAAAAACCTGATCACAAATTATCTTATGACAAGTTGCGCGAAATTTTTCAAACAAAGTATAATATTGCATTTGGTTTTCCTAGAATAGACACCTGTAGCTACTGTGATACTATAACTATTTGCCTTTTCGCAGAAATTAGATGCCAGCAGTAATGAATATAAAACTCAAATCTTGGAGAAATTACAAGAAAAAACAACGAGAAACAACTTCATCTTGCGAGAACTGAAAAATTTAATTCTGTGAAAAGAAAATATCGAAAATTGTCGTCAAAAGCAATCGATACCGAAGCCATAACCATAGACTTTACCAACCCCTAATGTGACCTCAAACGATGTCCACTATAAACGACAACTTAATTTTATAAGCTTTAATGTACATGTTTTGACCGATTCTGCCTCTGTTTTCTATACTTATTACACATGTGTAATAATCGATGAATGATCACTTTGTGTATAACGTACTGTCATCACAGGTTCAACATTTGATAATATTTTGCGACTCTTGTGGAGGACAAAATAAAAATTACACAGTTTTTCGGTTTCTTCATTATTTAGTTCAGACAGGACGGTTTGAGTTTGTGAAAGTAATTTTTCCGATCAGAGGACATTCCTATCTAGAGTGCGACCGGGAGATCAGTTTAATTAATGGCAAAGCTTATACAGAAACTCCGGATGATTGGAGAAGTCCTCCACAATAGCAGAGTAAAACCGAAATCGTTCCAAGTGGTGGACTGTGGAAAAGATATCAAATTTCTGAATTGGACTAAGCATTTCTCCAACAAATATTCTAAGAAATTCCCAATGCCTACAAGACGTATTCGACTGTTGGAAATTAGGAAAAACAGCCCTCAATTTATCTTTAACAAGAATACGTATTCTGGGTTATTTACAAGCTGTTTGAATGCAAAGTTAAACGAAACCCGAAAAGAAATTTAAGGAAAAATCACCTGGAACAGATGGTACACCCAATGAACTCTCAAAATATGGAGGCCCTGAACTTGCAAGTAAACTGTCACAACTATTTAATAAAATCTTAAACGACACAGAAACACCAGAGGAATGGCATAAGAGCATCACAATCCCCATATTTAAAAAGGACATAAAACTTGCCCACAAAACGACAGATGAATAACCCTCTTAAATACAACGAAGAGACTTTTCACGAGTATTCTTAAGGACAAATTGGGAAGGCAAATCACTAATGCTGAAGAACAACAAGGTTTACAAGAGGGCGGTCTATAACAGATGCAGTATTCATAATAAAACCAATAAACGAAAAATTTGTAGAGTTCAGCAAGCAAGCGTATATTTGCTTCATTGATCTGACGAAGGCGTTTGGCAGGGTTCGCCTGGAGGACATTCTAAATATATTGATAGAAAATAAAAACACCGACCAACATAACAAAGATAGTCCATAACCTAAATAATAACAATATAACCAAAGTTACAGAGTACAACATACCACTGGTTCTTGCATTTGTCGATTACGAGAAGGCTTTTGATTCTGTAGAGTTTGAAACAATACTGGAAGCCCTAAATCAAAGCCGAATAGATTACAGATACACGACACTAATCAAAAACATCTACGAGAACGCTACATCAAGTATACGACTACACGAAGACACAGAAAAATTCAGCTTAGGTCGAGGAGTTAGACAAGGAGACAATATTTCACCACAATTGTTCACGGCAGCTCTAGACTCAATATTTAAGAGCACTCAATGGCAAGATATGGGCATCAATATAGATGGAGAAAGATTAAACCACCTAAGATTTGCAGATGATGTTGTATTAATCGCAGATAATTTACAAGATATAGTTTCTATGATGCATTCGCTTAAAAGTCTGTCTGAAAGAGCAGGATTAAAGATAAACTTTGAGAAAAGTAAACTTATGACAAATCTCGTAATGAGTGGAAATATAACTATTGACAATAATAACATACAACAAACAGACACTTACAAATATCTGGGACACGAAATCAAAATAAGCAGAGACAATCAAACACATGAAATACAGAGGCGAATAGGCCTAACGGGCAGCATTTGACAAATTAAGCCATATTCTAAAAACTTACTGGTAATTGAACCATATTCAATTCCCATGTGTCTCAAGCGAAAGGTTTATGACCAATGTGTTTTACCTGTACAAACTTATGGAGCGGAAACTTTAACACTCACGCAAAGATCTGCGAATAATCTCAGAGTTATGGAACGAGCCATGGAACGTGCAATGCTGAACGTGAGCCTTCGAGACCACATAACAAACCAACAAATCAGGCAAAGATCAGGAGTTCAAGACGTCATCGAAAGAACCACGTCGCTTAAGTGGAACTGGGCAGGGACAAAATTATAAACAAAGTAACATCTCTCAATCTCGGATACAGAATGGGCAACAAAAGAATTGGTATGGTGTGTTATGCAGATGATGCAACAATTATTGCCGAATCATAAGATGATCTTCAGAGACAGCTCTTTCAGTTCTTTCAAATACGTAGCCAACTAAATATGACCAGTGCTACCAACAAAACTAAATGTATGACAATAGCAAAAGATCTGCGGGAGATAGTCTGGTCAAATCCGTATTTGACATTCATATTTTACAGATAGTAAAATTAGAATCTACAAGACTTGCATACGACCGATCATGACATATGGCATAGAAGTGCGCGAAGATACCAACAAAACGAAACAGATACTAAGGGTTGCCGAAATTAAAACCCTAAGAATAATAGTGGGCAAAACAAGAAGAGACAGGGTGAGAAATACAAACCTTAGAGAGAAGTGCAAAATTAAGATATTGTAAGATGGGGAATGCAGTATAAGAGAATGTGCTTTAATCATGTAAGACGAATGGATGAGAAAAACTCCCAAAAATTGCCCTAGAAAACAACCCGCCTAATTCAAGACCTCCCAAAAGACTACCTAAAAGATGGAGGGATAGTTGGCAATCTACCTCCCAGGAAATTAACCAGAGGCAGCTTCAGAATTAAACAGATCGAAAGATCTCCAAGAAATAGAAGAAGAAGAAGAAGAAGAAGAAGGAAAAAATAGCAATTGAGTTCGTCGAAATCACACAGCAAAGTCTTTTTTATCTTGGAAAATTAGCTGTCATTTTCTTAATTTTTAATGTTATCTAGCAAAATTTCAGATAATGCTCTTGAAATGTTGTACTACAATCTACTAATGTTATAATTACCTTCATGTTATTTAAAAATGTTTAAAAATTGAAAATAAACCTTCCCCTCTCCTTAAAACGCGGTTTATGAGTATAAATATATAAATTCTAAACGAAAATTGTAGATATGACTTATATGTCTCGTATTATTTGTTTTGTTGTCTTTTTTAGGTCCAACATTATCTAATTTGTCTCAACTTCAATTGGTTGAATAAAGAAATAATTTTACTTACCGGGTTCTGATACTTTGTATGAAACATCGCACGAACCATCTTTGCGGTCAGAGAAGTTGATCTCAGCTTTGCTGGGTCCTTCAACTGAAATGGCCAATTGACCACTGCCAGCCTCTCTTGTCCAGACATTAAATTCGTTAAGTTCACCTTGTTCACCTCTTTCTAAGCCAGCACCTCCTGCTTTTACCAAATGAGCTCCGTGATCTCTGTATGGACCTACAGTAAATTGGAATGGAGAGCCTGAAAAAAAAGGAAGAATAAATATGTTTATAAACTTTTTACTTAAAAATAAATTATGAAGAAAATAATTTACACATAGAGCTTACCTGGAATATGAATGTCCTTGTATCTGACTGAGACAGTGTGAACTCCTAATTCTTTGGGTACGAAGTGGACAGCATATAAACCATCTTTGACTTCATTAATTTCTGCATCTTCTGTTACACCACCAGGTGACGTTACTGTAGCACTTAAATCAAATGACGTAATGCCTAGAGAAACAGATAAACAAAATAAAAACATTGAAAAATTACTTATGTAGATGGAAGTAATACTGCAAAAAGCCAAAATTGATGCAAGAAACCAAATAGTAAATGGGTGTTAGTCAAATACTGCTACGCAATTTAAAAAATAAGCTCTTGCAATAATCTAGGCCAAAACAGAATGTCCAGATTGTACGTTTCACAATTTATAAATACTGTTTTAAAACATACCAGGCATTTTGAATGTCAATTTACACTGGCTACCGACTTCGGTAACTGGTACAGCTTCCCTCTGCCTTTGGATCTTCTCACGTTGTCTGTTGGAACCTTCACCAGTGACCTAGAAAACCAATATATAAGAGTCAACTTAAGCAGTTTAAATAAATCTTTAACATAATAATCTAATGTTAATCTTTTTTAAAACGGATAATGTTAGAAAATAAAAATTATTGATGCAGTTGCTGAGATTTACAATATATGAATTAGGCAACCAGTACTAGCTACTTAAGCTCTAAATTTGAGATCATAATATTAAAAGGGGCTGTTAAAGGAAGATAATTTACAGGACGATTTAAAAAATATTGGAATTCGAGCATGGAGAAGAGCTGTCAGATACAGGGGTGAATGGAGGACCGTTCTGAAAAAGGTTTTGCTTCATAACAAAGTGTGATGCCACTAATGATGATGACGATTAAAGGAAGAAATGCAACAACAATTAAAAACGATATAAATATATAAAGAATCTGGGATCTGAAGAATATATCTGGGATCATTAATCACAAACACAGGGTCATTACAAGAAGAGATTAAACGTAGATGTGATCTAGCAAAAGTTGCCACAGCAAAAATGACCAAAATATGGAAGGAATATCAAATTTTAAGAGCGATAAAGATGAGGTTGATCAACTGCTTAATATTCCCAATACTGACCTACGGATGTAAATCTTGGACTCTGAGACAATCGGAGAGAAACAAGATAGACGCCACTGAAATGTCCTGTTGGAGACAAATGTTACGAATTCCTTGGACCGACCGTAGAACAAATAATTCAATTTTAAGAGAGCTAAAAGTTAGCCAACGACTCTCTAGTAAAGTCCATCTCCAACAATTAAAATATTATGGGCATGTTATGAGAGCAAACACAGAAAACATGGAAAGACTCATAATACAAGGAAAGATAGAAGGCCGAAGATCACGAGGAAGATCCCCAACAAGATGGATAGATCAAATTACAGGAATATGCCAAAGACCTATGCATGAATTAAAAGAAATGACCAGAGACAGAGATCTCTGGAGACGGACAATACACGAGATCACGTCGACTATTACACTCGCCCTGGGGGGTCAGGATTGAAGAGAGAGATATAAAGAATTTGACATTAACCAGAACCATTTTAAGACAATTTAAATTTTGAATACTACCTAACCGTAACAAAAATAACTAGTGATAACTGAATTTAATGGGGAAGCTAGATAACAAAAGAGTTATACTTCAGAAATACACCTAGTGACTATTTTTAACTTAAGTAACTATTAGTAACTTTTTTTACTTTACAAACTACAAGTTTACTTACCTTAACAGTGAATGGCGATCCTTCTAAATGATGGTCGGCGAATTTAAGGTTTACAATATAATAGCCAGGTTCAGTTGGTTTGTATGAAATGTTTAATGTGCCATCGGTGTTATCATTACATTGTATTTCAGCTTTACTAGGTCCTTCAATTGATAGTGACAAACCACCAAAACCAGCGTTCCTGGTGTCAACAGTAAAGGTGTTATCTTGATGAGTTTTGCCTTCTTTTAGAGCACCACCAGTAACTTTAACTTTTTTGGCGTCTCCTACTTCTCTTTCACAAACATTAATTTTGAACGGGGAATTCGTAATGTGGTTACCCATTTTTTTTACGCTGACTACGTGTTCTCCTATTTCCCTGGGGGTAAATGATATGCCAATGTTTCCTGTAGGAAGTCGCTTAAGGAAACATGGTTCTTCTAAACCACTGGGTGCTTGAATGGAAGCATTAAGAGATCTGATATCTGCATCAGAGATTTTACCACCAGGTAAGGATACTTCGCTACATGAACCGACAGAGATTTGGTTCCTTTTTCTACCCTCTCCAGTGATTTTAGCGTTGAATGGAGATCCTGTAAAATATTTTACATTAATCTTACAGTAATAGTTATAAAAAATGATAAATGTATTAAAAAATGTAGACCACAGACTCAGAAGCTCTAGATCGGCAGAATTGGAAGAAATTAGGGAAGTTCTGTGTTTAGCTTCAGACGCAAAAGGCTAAATGTTGAATTAAAAATGTAAACTGGAGTAGTAACAGACTAAGTCTAAGTTAATTATTAGTTAAACTTTTTGGTCCTGAACAAGGTTTGAAAATAGACGGTTATTGTTATTGGAATATTATCAATTTTATGGATCGCAAATTTTTGGCAAGTAATAATGAGAATGGCACATATAAGAAAAACGGTCAACTCCCGTTTATCCGTGGGTTTGAGTGGCATGGTGGTGGTTGTCGCGGATAACGAAAATCGCATGTAATTTACAATATTACGTGTTTCTTTATTCTACATTGCATTTTATGCAGCATCACTTTTTCAGCGAGTAGCCAGTCGTCCTGATCCTCCAGGTATTCTATATGTTCTTCTTCTTCTTCTTAGTCGTTAACCTGATGCAGGTATCGTGATATCATGAAGCTGTTAGGTAATTTTTCCAATGTTCCTCCACGTTTTTCTATCTTCTGCCAATCTAGCACATTCTGACAATGGAGCGCCAATGGTAGCAACAATATGGTCCGTGTATCGTGTAGGAGATCTACCTCTACTTCTTTTGCCTTCTACTTTTCCCTGGATGGTAAGTTTTTCAAGACCATTTCTTCGAAGCACATGTCCAAAATAGCTTATTATCTGTTCTGTTATTTGTGTTCTTAGTCTTTTCTTTATGTTTAGCTGGACCAGTATGGATTCATTTGTTCTTCGGGCCACCCATGGTATTCTCAGCATTCGTCTCCAGCAGTACATCTCAAATACATCTATGTTCTTTTTGTCTTTCTCAGTAAGGGTCCAGCATTCCGATGCATAAGTAAAAACTGGAAAAACTAGACTTCTTACTAGTCTCATTTTTGTATCGGTAGTAATTTCATGGCTTTTCCAAATTTTTGTTAATTTTGCCATAGCGCTTTTTGCGATTGCTGACCGCCGCTTTATTTCTTCAGTACAGCCTCCTTTGTTGGTTATTAATGAGCCCAGATACACAAATTTATCTACAACAGCGATATTGTTTATCCTAACCAGATGATTTTGATTGTTGTTAGCTCTGTCAATTATCATGATTCTCGTTTTATCCCTGTTTATTTTAAGGCCCATCGATAAGGTTACGTCTTCTATCCGTTGTAGCAGGTGAATCAATTCAGTTTCAGAACTAGCGAGGATAGTAGTATCATCTGCATATCTCAAGTTGCAAATCTTCTTCCCGCCAATGGTGATGCCACCATTCCAGTCCTCAGTAGCTTTCCGCATTATCCATTCACCATAGATGTTAAATAAAATTGGGCTTAGTATGCAGCCTTGTCTCACGCCCTTTGTGACCCTGAAACTGTCAGTTAGTTCCCCATTTATTCTAACTCTGGCATAATTGTTATTGTACAGGCTTTTAATTAGCAGTATCAGATGATTAGGGACTCCCATTTCAGACAAAACCTGCCACATTTTACTCCAGTTGACCAAATCGAAAGCTTTACTATAATCTATGAAGCACAAATATGTTGTGATGTTGAATTCTCTGGATTTTTCTACAATCTGCTGTACGTTTAAAATTTGTTCTCTAGTACCACGTCCTGGGACGAAACCTGCTTGTTCCTCCGCAATGTTAGGTAGTAAAAAGGGCTTTATCCTCTCGAGAATTATCTGTAAGAGTATCTTACTGCAATGCGCAATTAGAGCAATTGTGCGATAGTTGCTACATAAATCTTTCGCTCCCTTTTTATGTATGGGAATATATAGTGATTGTGTCCAGTCCTCAGGCCATTTACCTGTCTCCCACACTCTTTGACAAATTTGATGTATTATATCCACTCCAACGTCATCTAGGGCCCAAATCATTTCAATAGGTATGTTATCTGGACCGGCAGCTTTTTGACTTTTTTGCCTCATAATTGCTGCTTCAACTTCACTTTTGAGTACGTCAGGTTCCGTCGCAAAACTGGCATCTTCTTGTTGTGATGGGGCGTCTGTGCTTTCCTCCATCATCAGTCGTCCACAGTATTCTTCCCATCTGTGTAAAATATCTTTTTTAGAAGTGAGTAGAGTTCCGTTATCATCTTTGATAGCAGGGTAGTTTGGTGTAAAGGAACGTGTTATCTGCTTTATTTTTTTAAACATGTCTCTGGTCTCAGTTTTGGTTTTATGCCCTTCTATTTCCATGCAGATTTTGTTCAAGTGTGTGTTCTTGTCCTTTTTGCAGAGTCGTTTTATTTGACCGTTCAGCGCTTTATAGGCCTCTTTATCACTTTCACTGTTCAGTCCTGTGGCTTTTAAGCACTTCCTCTCCTGTATTTTAGTCCACGTGGAGTCCGTTATCCATTGTTTCCTTCTTTCTTCTCTATCACTCTTAATATTTTTCGCAGCATTATGCAATATCGATTTTGTTTTTGTCCATATGCTGTTTGAGGACTCGTCTGGATTTAATGATTGTTTGAGGTCACATAGCTTTTGCATTGCGGCTTTTTTGTACGGATCGTTATATCTTAGATGCCATTTAGTTGTTGTATTTCCTGTTTTTGGACTGTTTCTTAACTTCATGCGGAATTCAGCTGATAAAAATTGATGGTCGCTATTACAATCTTTTCCTGGATAGGTCTTAACATCCTTAACAGCGCTCCTCCAACGGGTTTTTACCAGTATAAAATCTATCTGATTTCTGTATCTATTTCCTGGTGATATCCAAGTGTATAGTCGTCTTGGGTGATGTTGAAAGCCTGTATTAGTAACAAACAGGTTGTTGTCTATACAAAAGTGTAGCAAGCGTTCTCCTCTGTCATTTCTTTGGCCAAGTCCATATAATCCGACGGTCTCTCGCAAGTAATGATCTTCTGTAGTTACACCAATTTTAGCGTTGAAATCGCCTACGACTGCTGTGATTTCTCTATTTGGAAGCTTCCTAAGCGTCTGCTCCAACGTACTATAAAATGTTTCGATATTTTCTATATGTTCATCTACTTCGAAAAAGGCAAATTCGTGAGTCACTCGTCTACCAGAAACAATCTCCTCTTCTTCTTCATCACTTTCCTCGTTTTCTCTTCCGCATTTTCTTAGGATGTCTTCATCCGTTAAATGCTCAAATCCCGGGTCAGTAGTGTCGCTGTCTAATCACTCTTGCAGGTTTGCTGTGTCCACATTCTCTCCCTTAGGAACTAAGTCCATTAAACTTATAAGGACAAGCTGTTCACTTTCATCTTCTCCAGCTGCTAGTTTGATACAATTTTCGATGTTTGGTAACAGTTTTCCCCATGACTTGAAAATTTTTGAAGACTTTACATAATCCACGCAAATGAGATTTCGTAAATAGAGTCGAGAATAGTAAATGAATCCAATACCTTTTAAATCAGATTATTGTTCAATTTTTGAGCAAAGTAACTTTCTTCTGTAGTTTCTCTTCATCGACGCAATAACGCCTTGGTCCATAAGTTGAACTAACGCAGTCATGTTTAGGGGCAAAAATTTGGCAAATATTTTTCACTCAGCAGACTTAAGTATATGCAAAAATTTTTATTTCAAATCCTTTATAAAAGGTATATAATAAAATACCCAAACGGGTTCTCACAATTACATTACAGAACGTTTTCGGAATGTTAATTTCATCATCAGTGTAAACGGGGTATACATGCTATGAGCCACCAAAATATATGGGTCAAAACCCGTTAAATGTTATAAATTTATAGTTGTTTTACATTATATATAATTACAAATTAGGATGTTTAAGTTACCGTTGGAGTTGGTAACATAGCGACGTATGACCCTACATAGGTCCTGAGACGAAGTGTCTTCGAGGACCTGTTGAGCATAGTACATTTTATTATATACCTTTTATAAAAAGGATTTGAAATAAATTTTTTTGTGATATATGGTATACAGCCAGCTACAGGAACTTAGTTTTCTAGTGGATTTTAAGTATATGCGTTTCAGGATGTGGGGGGGGGGTCAACACATATTTTTGTGGCAAATTGTTTGCTTTTTGTTCTTGCAATCTTAAATTTTTTTTTATTTATCCACCCTTTCCTTTGGTTGAAGTAATCATCAGGTAGTTTTTCTGCTATAGTGCCCTTAAAAGATCTAGGTTTTTGCCTTGCCAATCACCGTCAACTTCAGTTTATGAATTCCTGTAGCGTTGCTTCTTCTTCATGTACCATGTCCTTTCAGAACGTTGGTCACCATCATAGCTATTTTAATTTTATTCACTGCCACCCTAAATAGCATGCTTGTATCTACACCATACCAATCAAGCAAGTTCTTCAACCATGAGGTTCTTCTTCGACCTGGACTGCGTTGCTGCAAGACATAATCGTGATGTGTTCTATGCTGGATTTATGGCTCCTACTTTATATGCACTTGCAAAAGCTAGCTTTCAAGTTGGAAGGTATTTTCACAAGAGGTCCGATTCGTTTGCGTAATAAATTTGTTCGTAGCTCAGATCATTTGAAGAATGGAACTCTTCAAACTCACTTTTAAATCCTTCAGCTTCTTGTTGGTCACTGCTGAGCTTCTCTTCATGAAGTCCTATCTCCTTTATTCCATGGCGTTGTTTAAAGCGAGTCAACCAACCAGATGATGCATCAAAATCTCCTTCTAAGCACAACACGTCAAAAAACTGTTTTGCTTTTACAAAAATTATTGGACCTGATATGGGTGTACTCATGTTATGAACTTGGGCAATCTATTCTACCAAAGCCGTCTCTAATTCTACGTAAGACGAGTTTCTCATTGTTTCTCTTTCCTCCATGGCAGAAGATTATTCTGACGTTGACGCAAATGAAAGAAGTTTGAGCTTTAGTTTTAAAATGTCTTCCACTGTCGACTCACCGATACCGTACGGAAGCACCATTTTTAATTTTACTTATGAGTTCTAACTTTTGAATAATCGTCAACAGAAGTTTTTTTTCTCAAACATGGAAACAAAACAATAAAAAAAAATGCACTGTAGCTTGTCGCCAAATGCAGATTTCAGAGCTTGTGATTGGCTAAAAAGCAACAATATTGCGACCAATCACAATTTTGGAATCTGCTGCTCAACTTCTGTATTATCGTTGGTCAATATACAACAGACTTGTAGCCAATGATAATATCAGGAATTGAGCATTGGCTATCGTGCTGGTCCAATAACCATCGGTCAGAAATGAGCGTTGGAGATTGACCTAGATATTTTTCTATAAAAGAAATGCACGATGGCCGATACGGTAGACTGGGTCAGGATATGTCCGCCAGTCCAGCCTCCTCAGGCATGTAGAGATACTCAGGTAGATTAAGTTCTCTGAGCCTCAAACCCAGAACGACACGTGCTCATCTTTAATTTCACCTTTAAACCCGGAACCTCACGTTCCACCAAGTTTAACTTTTGGCGGAGTTCCAGAGTGAACTCTGTCGATTTGCGAGCGCAAATCCAAACGGCCATTCTTGAGGATTTATCTCTGCATTCGACCTCGTCGGACTTGCTAATATTTCCTTAAGAGCGCCGTAAATCTTCGTCGAATAATCTGTGTTCTTAGACCTTGTCTAGATCTGATTACTTCGACGCTTTACAAGTAGTGTAAGAAATTGTTTTCTTCCAGGTATTCAAAGTTCCTTACTTTACAGGACTTAGCCACCGGACGACATTGAGAAATAAAGTAATAACATTGTGTTTTATTTCATTCCTATTTGCAATCTCTTTCAGGTACACTGTTATAATCTGTTAGAGTAGTTTTACAGGTACACTGTTAAAACCTGATACGTTAGTTTGCAGGTACACTGTTGAAAACTGGTAAGAAATTTTAGGTCTGAGATATATGTTGACACTTTGTATGATTTTGTTACTTGTTCTCTTTCAGGAATAAACATACTTTATTTTCCCGTAGGAATATCCTTGATATTCGGAAATTAACTTGTATTTTATTTCTTGTATCTATTTCTTATTTACAGGTCTCAGCGACTTAGGAAATTTCTGAAATAAATATTTCGAATTTCCTCTATATCTATTTTTACAGTGTAATACTGATACATTTTATTGTTAATATTGCCGAATGGCACTATACTAGACAGATCCCAGCTGGTTTCAGGGTCTTATCACCGTTCCTTCCTACCTATCATTTTTGACAGCTGGGTTTCTCTATGTTTATTAATATCAAATTTGCATGTAAATTTGTGTAATGTGATTTAATCTAATACGTTTCTTCATTACAGATTCTTAGGTTAAATTAATCGTATAATTATCCTCCAGACATAAGGTCTGGAGCTAATTATAGTTCCTTTTCAGATTCTTAGATTTAACACCCTAATTGTTACTCCATTTATCTGTATTTTTCCACAGCTAAAGGTGTCCATAGCAGCATTCCACTATGGCCACCGACCGAGATTCCTATTCTCTTAGGTCACAAGCAACGGAAAGAGCGTGTACGGAGCCTGGTCTCACGCCCACAAGGCAAGAGGCTTTTTCCCGTTACCGACAAGCTCAAATTAAAACACAACCTCACAACAACGGTAAACTGAACGATCTATGAACTAACACAAGCAAGTGAACAGCCCCATTCTACTACTGTTCAGTATTTATAATAATACATTGATAAGTTTATTGGGAACTAACTACAATTTTCTTTAAAATCGTATATTTTTATATTATAATCATAACACACAGTAGTGCTAATACATAGATCTAGTTTATAAATAATAGGTTTTTAATAATATTAAAAATAGCTTCTAGAGGGTCGCGGATAAACGAGACCATAAAAATGACCAAGCTGCCACATATTGTAATGTCCAAATTTTAATTGGAATGATTTTTTGTTTGTGTTTTTTTTTTAAGAAACATTACTTACCTTTAATATGTTTGTCTCCAAATCTAACCGAAATCTTGTACTCTCCAGGAGCTGTGGGAAGGTACGATACCGAAACGGTACCATCTTTGTTGTCATGACAGCTGATTTCAGCTTTACTGGGACCTTCTACGGCCATTGACAAGCCTCCAGCTCCGGCTCCTTTGGTGGAAATAGTGAAGTTGCTGGGTTCTCCAGTAACGCCATGGGTAAGGCCGGGACCATACGCAGTTACGTAACCAGAACTAATTGAGTCTACGTGGATTTTGTAGGGTGAACCTTGGACATGTTCTCCATTGAATTTCACAGCTAATTCGTGAACACCTGAAAATTGTGGTAAAGAATATTTTATTGCATTTGTGTTGTCAATATAAAAGTATTTGTAATGTTTTGTATGGAAATATTGAAATAATTGTTTATAATACAAGCAAAACTCTTACTTTAGATTGAGACTAACAGATCTAATTGTACGTATAAATACAATTTAAAAATTATTAAACATTAAAATAAATATTTGCTTGATAAAAATACAAATAAACGAATCTTACCTTCCTCACGAGGATCGTATTTTATAGTTACAGTACCATCACGATTGTCTTCGATAATTGGTTTGTCAATGTTTCCGCTGGGCATCTTTATTTCGGCTAGAAAAAAAATTTAATCGTTAGTTACAGTATGTTCTGTTTGTAAGTGGACATAAAATCTTTACAAACAATTTAACTGAGATTCATAGTTTATTTGTATGGTTTGATTTTTATGTTGTACTGATTAACGAAGGGCTTTTTGTTCAAAGTTTTTTTTACTGAAGACTGAAGCCAAGAACTATCCAGTGAGTCAATTTTAAAACTTATAATGGGCTATATCTCACGAACAAAAGCTGATATTAAAAAATGCTTGAAACCGTTTCTAGGATAGTAAGGGGAAACTTCTTATTCTTCAAGTGCCGTCTTCGTTCCGAAGTTTGGCTATCATCAAAGCTATGCGTATTTTTGATGCTGCAGATCTAAACAGTTGGTAATTGGTGCAATTGTACCATTCTCTCAAGTTTTTCAACCATGAATGCCTTCTTCTTCCTATAGATCTCTTTCCCATTATCTTTCCCTGTATAATCAATTGCAGCAACTGGTATTTATCTCCCCTCATAACATGTCCCAAATATTGTAGTTTGCGCTTTTTAACAGTAAGTATCAGCTCTTTCTCTTTCCGCACTCTCCGCAAAACCTCCACATGTGTTACTTTCTCTGTCCAGGGTATTCTTAATATTCTACGATACATCCACAACTCAAATGCTTCTATCTTTTTGGTATCGATCTTTTTCAATGTCCATGTTTCCATCCCGTAGAGGAGAACTGACATAACGTAACATCTCAAAAGGCGAATTTTAAGTTTTAGACTTAGATCTCTTCCGCAGAACACCTTTTTCAATTTAGTAAATGTGGCTCTAGCTTTCTCTATTCTGGTTCTGATTTCTTCAGAGCAATCATTATTTTCGTTGATAACAGTTCCCAGGTAATTATATCTTCTTACACGTTCGATTCTTTGATCATGCACGGTTATGTCAGGAAAGTTTTGTGGTGATTTAGATATTAGCATTATTTTTGTTTTGCTTATGTTAAGTGATAATCCGTGTTCTTCACTGCTTCTACTATTTTGTTAATTAGTATTTGAAGATCTTCCCAAGTTTCTGCGATTAGTACCGTGTCATCGGCATATCTCAAGTTGTTTATTCGGATGCCATTTATCTTAATACCTATATTTTGATCCGAAAATGCTGTGTTTATAATGTCTTCGGAGTATAGATTAAATAAGGTCGGTGAGAGTATACAACCCTGTCTTACGCCTTTCTTGATCTCGATTTCCTCCGTTGTCTCTTGCTCTATTCGGATATTTGCTTTCTGGTTATAGTAAATCTTAGAGATAATTCTAATGTCCCTTTTATCCAAGTTTTTTTCTACTAGCAGTTTCATTAAGTGATCGTGACGAACTTTATCAAACGCTTTGTTGTAATCAATGAAGCACATATATATATATATATATATATATATATATATATATATATATATATATATATATATATATATATATCTTGGTTTATATCTAGACATCTTTGGCATATGACGTTAAGTGCAAATAGTGCTTCTCTTGTTCCAAGCCCGTTCCGAAATCCGAATTGAGTATTACTGATATCTGCATCTAGTTTTCTGTTAATTCTTGAGTGGATTACTTTGATGAATACTTTTAATGTATGACCCATTAAGCTTATAGTGCGGTAGTCAGTGCACTGTTTTGCATTTGCCTTTTTTGGTAAGGTTACAAAAGTTGAAAGTAGCCATTCCTTTGGTATTTCTCCTCTTTTGTAGATGCAGTTAAAAAGGTCGAGTAGAATATTTACTGATTCGCCTTCCACAAGCTTAAGAAGTTCTGATGTGAGCCCGTCTGGACCCGGTGATTTACCAGGGTGAAATACCAAGGGGAAACTAAAATGACATAAAAGAGACCTCATCCCCATCAACCCATTAGGCTCCACCCACCACAACCAAAAAAGTTTAAATTGCAAACCCCTACTTGTGATACATCATTGAAAATATTATAAAAAAATGTTATCCAATGGTATAAATAATAATTATAGAGCGTGAAGCAATAATTGTGAAACTTTGGCTTAAGGTTCTTTTAGCAGTCAAAGCACACTGCGATTTGAAATGGGCGTATCATTTACTTTTCTATACTGCTTACGCCAGCCGAAGGGTAGCCAGCCAACTGTTTACTCAGTGGCGCCGACCGAAGGGTAGTTTAATGACAACAAATGCATTATTCTCTATTCAAATTAGTTTTGTCAGGAATACATTTTTTAATTAATTATCGTATGATGTTTTAAAAAGAATTATCATATTTTTAATTTATATGTCTTAGCTAAATATAGTATTGAATAAAAATTTGTGAAACGTGATTGCAAAAAACATCATGGTGTTTATTTATAATAAATTTAAAATAACATAAAAATATTATTATTAAAAAAAAAAAATACAATTTGTTGTCATAAACAAAAAAACAATTTCGCAGTTATAGCTTGAAAATGATTTCAAATCGAACTAACTGACCGTACGTTCATGAGATTTGACGTCACGAAGGCGATAACGGTAAAACTAAGCGACAATGATGAGTAACACGTTTCACTATTAGATTTTAGTATTTTTTAGCAACTTTCTTCAAAGTTTGAACACGCTTTTCTCAATTATTACTGGACACAGAAAGGTGAAAAAAAAATTAACGATTATAGAAAAAAAAAACTCTTTCAAGTGATTGGCGTAAAAAGTTTGGTTATAATAGAACGTTAAACTGCATAATCCGATATTTCAAACGAACTTTCAAAAAAATTTAAAGAGTAAAACCATCAGTTTAAAGGCAACATAATTTTGAATAACGTATCCAAATTTCGAGACATTTTGTCGGTAAATAACAGAGAAAACACTGTCTCTAGGTTTTGGTGTACCGATAAAACAGCCTTAAATAGAAAATTTAATGAGGTTTTTGTTGATTCTGTTGATGACCCCGTATAATTATTGTTTAATAATGTTATTATCAGAAGGCTTACAATGATTTTTGTATTTGTAATGCTACCTATCGGACTATTATTTTTAATGATACGTGCCCTTCGGAATTTTTTTTTTGGAAAATAAAAACTTCATTTGCAGTTTTTGCAAAATAAGTTAAAAACATCTGTTTTTTGGGTTCCGTCAGAATCAATCATTTTTGGTTTATTTGAGAATTTTAAATGCCATTAGTTTTCATAATTTGTATGAATGATGGACTGTCATTCAGCTGTAGTTGTCACGATGGTGGAGATCATTTTCATATTTACATCCCAGAAACAGTGTTATTTACGAACATCTCAAATATTTCATGAAAGGCATATGGACACGGAAAGTCACGTGTACGTCCGCGATTTAGTTGAAAATTTTAGAAAAATGGGATCAGTGCAAAATAAAAAAAGGGATGCCCGAAGATTATTGAAGGGATTACTGGATGCATCCCAAATTGAGGGCCTTGGAAATTTTGTTGACACACTTGACCACTGACGCACTACGTCAAGTATCTGCAATTACAGGACTTTCACATGAGTCGGATAGAAGGTTGTCGAAATTACACAAATTTGACCCATACAAAACACAAATTCTTCAAGAACTAGGCGATGATGATCCAGACCGACGAATTGAGTTTTGTGAACTTATGACTGAAAAAATTTGCGCTGAACCGAGAATTTTAAAAAATATTTGTTTTACTGATGAATGTACTTTTATGCTGAATGCTAATGTAAATAACCAAAACTGTCACACTCAATATCCTGAAAAGCTGAATGTTTGGGTAGGAATATTAGGCGATGCTATAATTGGCCCCTTGTTCATACCAAGCAATTTAAGTGGCGAAAATTATCTCGATATATGCTGGGAAACACCATCGAACCTTTAATTGTACAAGAATTAGAGAACCAAGGGACGATCAAGGCATCCTAATTGGATACTAATTTTCAGAACAAATGAATTGGAAGGAGATGTCTTATTAAGTGGCCACCGAGGTCACTAAACTTACCGCCACCTGTCTTTTTCTATGGGGTTATCTCAAGTCAATTGTTTATAAATCTTAACCTGCATCACTTGGAGAATTGCGAGAAAGAATTACGCAAGCATGTCGTGCTAGTACTAGAACAACATTTGCCAAAGTTCGTGTAGAATTTGAAAGTAGGCAGTCTTATTGTTTACAAAATAACGGAATCCGCTTTGAACATTTATTTAATTAAACTTTGATAGTATACAAGGCAACTATCGAACACAGTGATTAATTAAATCTTGCCCAAGTACTTTCGATCAATAGATCATCTTCAGGGGCATTTCGTCAGCTGTGGCCTATCCGACATGAGTAAAATGTCATACATGTAAATTTGGACATAAGAATACAATACACAAAGACAAACAAACACTTTAAAATTAAAAAAAAAATTGTCTGTGTATTGTATTGTTATGTCCAAATTTACATGTACGACATTCTACTCATGTCGGATAGGCCACAACTGACGAAATGCCCCTGAAGATGATCTATTGATCGAAAGTACTTGGGCAAGATTTAATTAATCACTCTGTTCGATAGTTGCCTTGTATACTATCAAAGTTTAATTATAACATTCAACCTTATATAGATTTATTTAATTGTTATTTTGAACAAATTTGCAGTTCAACAAAAACCTCATTAAATTTTCCATGTAACCCAAAGTTTCACAATTATTGCTTCACCCTGAATAATTATTATTTATACCATAGGATAGCATTTTTTATAGTCTTTTCAATGATGTATCACAAGTAGGGGTTTGCAATTTAAACTTTTTTGGTTGTGGTGGGTGGGGCCCAGGGGGTTGATGAAGGTGACTTCTCTGTCATGTCATTTTAGTTTCCCCTTACTATTATAGAAATAGTTTCAAGCATTTTTTGATATCAGCTTCTGTTCGTGAGATACACCCCATTGTAAGTTTTAAGATCGACACGCTGTATATCAATTAAATATAAAAATATATGGTAAGTGTTATATGACTATAAAACCAGACTATTTAATTTTTACCTTGATGAGACTGGACATAAAAAGAGGACAGGAAAGTCAGAGGTTCGAAGTCAACTCCAAATCCCTTTCCTCCCACTGGAACCGACGGTACGTTCCTCAGTACAGTAACTTTTTCAGCGTGGTCGTATATGGAATGGGTCACGGTCTTTAAATAGTCATCCACATAAAGTGTAGCTAGTTCTTCCCAAGTTGGTTCTTTTGGGGTGTTTATCCAAGAAAACATTGTCTAAAGACAATTTTTAAGCACATTGGGCTCAAGAACTTTGAAAATTGTTTCGGCTTCAGAAATGTTTTTGTGTACTGGTATTTTATAGATTTAATTACATATTTTAAATATGAGATTTTGCAAAATACGAACTTACACCACAAAAAGTTATTCTAAGAATATAGTAAAAATGAACGACAAAAAAGTAATGATTTCCCCAAGACAATCTTCGATACAGCTGATTTTGATAAATTTGGTTATAAAAATATGTAACAAACAAAATATACAAAAGATTAAACGTCATTTTTAAGACTAATAAATTATACGGAAAAGTGACACAATTTTATTAAAAAAGCATAGAAAATCCTTTAAAATGACAGTTTGTAAAATATTTTTTGTTAATTTGTTGCTGAATTATTGCAAAAATAGCTTCAAAAGTCGATTTTTTAAAAATTAATAATAAATGCATTGTGCATTTTCTAATAATGCACAAAAAACTTTAATATCGTGTTACAATTGGAAAATATTACAAGTATTCAGCTATAATTTTAAGAAGTTTTACCTAATAGTTATTGCAAAACGGAAATTTTTTATCCCAGAAAGCTTTTACAACGTTATTATGCATAAATTTGTCTACATGAATTCTGAAACATCAGCTTAAAGAGATACGCTTATCAAATTAATTAATTTAATGGGTTATGAGATAATGGTCAACTTCAATATTTATGTATTACAGTTATAAATAAAATCTTTTAATTTTTATTTAAGAATCAAATCTATACTTGGTAATTTTTCTTGGATTATGCCTATTATTTTTACAATTACTGATGCTTAAAACCATTACATTTTAAATAAAATAATTGTTATAAAATTTGAATATTTATAAATAAAAATTATGAAATAATCGGTATATATTACTAACATTTTACAATTTACATACTTAATTTTACTATCTTTGTTTATAATTATACAAAGTTTATAAAAATTATTTTTTTAAAATATATTTGTATTGTTTTTTAGTCAATAAAAGTAACTGCAAAAATAAGAAGCATAATTCAAGAAAAATTAACAAGTATAGATTTTGATTTTCAAATAAAAACTAATTTTTTATCTAAAATTCATATTTAAAAAATATTATTTATAACTATAATACATAAATACTTAAATAACCAATTATTTAATAACTTTTTCTACTAATATTAATAAAGGAAAAGTAATATTTTGCAAAATAAATATTTATTTTAAATTGTTAAAATAAATTTCTCGGTTAAATAAACAATTCAAAAGTTAACTAGTTGAATTTTTATAATCTATTCAATGAGGTACCCCAAATTTAAAAAAAACATACACATACATTTTCCTTGATTAGAATCGGAGATATTGCAACTTTTATAAATTAAGTTCTAAGTTAGGTAATGAATATGTTGTATACGAGAATAATATACAATAAATTACATTTTATTTGACGTTTTTTATTTTATTTACAATTGTTGTAATTAAAAAATTAAGTTCGAGCTCAAACAAAAACAAACAATATACTAAAAATTTACCATAAACACTATACACAAAAACTTGAAAATAAATAAGGAATATAACAAAAACAATAGGGAAAATGTGAATGACGCCAAGGACTTTTCAGAGGCAATAAAGAAGTTAAAGATAAAAAAGCTAGTGGAAGTGACAATATTGACCTGGAGTTAGTAAAGTACATTGGACCAGAAGGAAAGAAATGGTTACTAAATATCCAACAAGAAGCGTGGGGTAAAAGGACAATATCAGAGTAATGTGAACTAAATTGGTGCTAACGATCCATAAAAAAGATGGTACAACTGAATGCAGAAATTATGGAGCTATTTGCCTGTCACGTTTTGTTTTTAAATTATATATTAGACTTGTAAAAAACAGTCTGAGAAATATAGTGGAGAGCAGAATGGAAGAGAAACTAGCAGCTTTCAAAAAAAGTAGAGGTACAACAGGTAATATTGTCTTCATAAGAAACTTAATAAGTTAGGATAGAAAAACAAAAATAGGAGAAAAACCATACCTGACATTTGTGGGTCTGTGACATGCTTTTAATTCCATACGAAGAAAGAGTATATACGGAACTGCCTAGAACAACTAAGTACCAGGTTACATAATACAAATAGTCAAAAGTATCTATGCAACAGTGAGAGAAAAGTAAGAAAAATGAGAAAAAAAGAAAATTTTTTTGTTATTTCATTTTATATTATTATATACATCTAATGGTTGTTTTCCTAGATTCTTAAACGTAGTATTTATCTGCTATAATTGTATTACAATACTGCGATCACAAATTAATGAATTGGTGACCTCGAATTCATTTGTTTAGATTTTTTCGCGTAGGTATTTGTATATCATTGCAGCTTTATGTGTTTGTGGTCTGCACATTTCATTTAGGATCCTGCTACCAATGACGTTAACCAAGTATTTTTAAATTTTATAACTTGTTTAATATAAGTAAATTATTGGTACATTTGTTTGTTGAATTTTTCATATCAAAATCCTGCTATTCGTGACGTTAACTACAAGACATCTAATTTTAATAAATTATTTAAAATTTCAATTATGCAACGCTAGTTTACATGATTTTTTACTTATAGTAGGTACTTCTTATATATTTTTTTTTCAATTTACACTAAAGTGTTTTCATACGGTACTTCATTTTTTAACGTATTTTTTTTTCAACTATTTCATTTATGTCTGTCGTTCCATTCCCCGTCTCTTATGCCCCGTCCCAGTTTTGAAATGGTTTGGCTTCCTTCGTTTTTCAATGGTGTTCTTAATCGGCATTCTTTTTTTCTACCACTGCTTCATTCTGTTATTTTTTTATCCATCTGCTGTTGCTAGTTTTTGTTAGAGTGACGTTTCTGCTTTCAATGTTAACACCAGAAGAAGACAATCACCAAATACCTTAAGTATCCACCCGGACTTGAAGAAGACGTATTTGTTTGTCTCGCCATATTCCTGTACGCCAACTTTTGGCTCTTAATCAAGTAAATTTAAAATAATATTTCCTTTATTGTTTTTTCTTGTTGTTCTTGGTCTACCAAAATGTATTTGACTTGGTCTTACATTCTTAGTTTCTCGACAACCTCGTCCAACGGCTCTAATTTTTTTTACATGGTAAGTTTCTTCTAGGAAACTACTACTAGAGTCTCCTAAACACTCGCCTAAGGTTAATAACGTGTCGATGTGTTCAACATATGAGTACATTTTGATTCATCATCATCATCACCCCCCAGCCCTTTTGCGTCCACTGCTGGACATAGGCCTCTTTCATTTTTATCCTTTGTGCTCTATCTTGAGCACTTTTCATCCAATTTCTAGTGATCTATCCGTTATTTCGTGTCAAAGATATATGCAATTTTCCACTAGCTCTACTTTGTCGTCTCCAATATTGATATTTCCGCTAGTTACTAGGTTTGTCATGAATTTTGTTTTGGAGATGTTTATTTTAAGTCTGGATGACAGAGGAAATTCTTTTAATGGATGACAGAGGAAATTCTAGAGTTGATGAATGAAAGGAGAAAAAACAAAACCATCAATAAGACGCGCTATAAACAGCTTCAAAACCAAATAAGAAGAAAAATTAGGGAGGCTAAAGAGACCTACTTCTCTGAAAAATGTAAAGAAATAGAAGAACTTCAAAACAGATATGACAACTTCAACCTACATAAAAAAGTCAAAGAACTAGCCGGAGTAGGAAATAGAAGAACCTCAAATATATTGCTCGACAAAAATGGAAATATTATATTGGAAACAGAACAAAAACTACGACGATGGAAAGAGTACATCGAAGAACTATTTCATGACCAGAGAGAAGCTAGTACATCTGTAGATAGCCAAACGGGAGATGTAGGTCCAGAGATAACCAAATCAGAGGTTAGTCAGGCATTAAACTCAATGAAAACCAATAAATCTGCTGGTCCAGATGAATTACCAAGCGAGCTACTAAAGTTGGTCAACGAGAAAAACCTGGACATAATAGTAGAACTATTCAACGCTATATATACTACGGGAATCATTCCTAGAGAAATGTTGACATCAGCATTTGTGTGTTTGCCAAAGAAGATGAATGCCAAAGAGTGTAGTGACTATCGAACCATAAGCTTAATGTCACATACCTTGAAAATTCTCTTGAAAATTATCCACGCCAGAATACACTCTAAACTGGAGCTGGATATTAGTGACACTCAATATGGGTTCCGCAATGGTATGGGTACCAGAGAGGCATTATTCTCCTTCAATGTGCTGACACAGAGATGTTTGGATGTTAACCGTCCTCTTTACGTCTGTTTTATAGACTACAATAAAGCGTTTGATAAAGTAAAACATGATCGACTCCTGGAAATTCTAAAAAATAAAAACCTAGATGAAAGAGATTTAAGGCTAATAACACACCTCTATTACAATCAGCGAGCAATAGTAAGAATCGAAAAAGAAACATCTGAAGAAATGGAAATAAAGAGAGGAGTCAGGCAAGGCTGCATTCTATCACCTCTATTATTTAACGCCTATTCTGAAGAGGTAATTCGAGAAACTCTGGAAGATGAAACAGTCGGCATAAGAGTAAATGGAGTCTTAATTAACAACATCAGATATGCAGATGATACAGTAATAATAGCCGATAGTTTACAAGACCTGGAAAGACTCATGAACAAAATAGTCATGTGTAGTAGGGAGTACGGACTCTCTCTTAATGTCAAAAAGACGAAGTTTATGAAAATTTGTAAAAACAACTATAATACTAACGAAATCTTGATAGTAGAGGGCCAGCAGATCGAAAGAGTAAAAAAGTACACTTACCTAGGAACACTTATAACAGAAAATAATGACTACACGGCAGAAATCAAAGTCAGAATCGAAAAAGCACGTTCTAATTTTATAAAAATGAAAAAGGTCCTATGTGGCAAAGACACATTAGCTCTTAAAGTACGCCTAACAAAATGTTACGTATACAGTGTACTATATTATGGAGTGGAATCATGGACGTTAAATCTAGATACCATGAGACGACTTAACACCTTTGAGATGTGGACCTATAGAAGAATTATGAGCGTTTCCTGGGTAGATAGAGTTACAAACAATGAAATACTGAGAAGAATAGGCAAAGAGAAGGAAATTGAACTTACAATTAAAGAAAGAAAGCTACAGTATCTCGGACATGTGATGCGGGGCGATAAGTATGGCATCCTGCGACTCATAATGCAAGGAAAAATAGATGGCAGAAGAAGCATCGGAAGAAGACGAATTTCATGGCTGAAGAACCTGAGAGAATGGTTTGGATGCAGCTCAAAACAATTATTTAGAGCTACTGCCTCAAAAATTAAGATAGCTATGATGATTGCCAACCTCCGTAGCGGAGATGGCACCCGAAGAAGAAGAAGATTTTAAGTCTCACACTGGCACACACTAACTGAAGTTCATGTAGCATTGTACATATCTCCTTGAAGTTTTCCGAGAACAAAACTATGTCGTCTGCGAATTTCAAATTTGTTAATCTTCTACTGTCAATGTTCAGGTCTTTTTCTTCCCCGTTAAGTTTTTTACAAGCATATTCTAGTATCGCGGTAAACAGTTTAGGCGATAAGGTTTCCAAAACCTTATCACCTAAACACAGAAGACAAAATCCTGTCGGATTCCCCTACCGATTGGGATCCGTGTTTTTATGTAGTTTCACGAACATAGTTGCGTTCTTGTATGTATTGTCAATTAACCTTGTATATCGGTAGTCAATGCGGCATGCTTGTAGTGCCTCCAGGATTTTGTCAAATTCTACCATGTTAAAGGCTTTATGGAAATCTACAAAAGTCAGAACAAGTGGTAGATTGTATTCAATAGTCTTTTCTATTACTGTTTTATTGCTTTGTAGGTGATTATTTGTTTCAAATCCGGTACGAAATCCTGCTTGCTCTATTGTGTGGTAGAAATCAATCTTTTTCTCAAGACGACTTGCTACTATTCTTATAAGGAGTTTGTATAGGTGATTAAGAAGTCTTATAGGTCTGTAGTTTTTTAATTCATGGAGATCTTCTTTTTTGTACAGTAGAATTACCTCAGCATTGTGCCATTGTCGAGTACATTACTGTCCAAAAGGCACATGTTAAAAAGGTTTGTTATTTTCGTAAGAAGGCAAGTGCCTCCGATTTTGATTGCATCAGTAACTACACAATCTTCGCCTGAAGATTTGTTATTCTGAGCTTTTCTTAGGGCTAGTTTCATTTCGTCTATTGTGATTTCCGATAGTGGTTCGGGTCCTTGGTTGATAATACCCTTTTTCCTTGTTTATATTTCTGGTACTTGATCTTACCTGCTATTTGCTTTGTGTTGGCTTTTGTACAGCAATTTGTAGAAGTCTTCAACTTCTTCAACATTTTGATTAACAATATCTAATTTTACAATTATTACAGTTATTACTTCATAATGTTTAGAGTAACTTTTTGGTGTAAAATTGTATGATGTTCAATTTCACTTGGAATTTTCATTAATAATTCTACCATTAAAAAAAATTATGTTGAGTAACACTTGGTACGTACCTTGAAACTAAAGCCCTCTATGAAAGACAGATATAAAAACAAATTTATGAAATATATCAGCTTTCAAAGCATATTTATTCGTATAAAATTCCATTACAATGTTGCCAGTAGTTTCTGCAAAAGCGTAAACAATGTGTAACATTTTTTTTCTTCAACGCCATTTATCTTGAAAACAGATCAAAATCAGTTTTCCAATTCTTTCAGATCATTAAGTTAATAAAAGTAAACAATATTCTAAAAAAACTAAAGCCATCGACCTGATGCATTTTTTGAATTTTAAATGTTTTTGTGTGAAGAGATTCACTTTTTGGCTCCGCTTCTCAATGTTGTACTTTAAAAAACAAGTTTTGGCATATTTCAACTGCGAATATTTATCTACAAAAAGAATGGCTGTGAATGTTTGACTTATTTATGATAAACACGGTTTAAAAATATTTATACTTATTAATATCAACGATCATTTCTCTAATGCTTCTTATTGGTAGTGCTAAAAGATTTATTGCAGTGTTGAGTGACGTGGAAATTCACATGAGTTGCTTTAGATAAACTGTTAAGTAGTTGAATATAGAATAAATACTATTAGTTCGGGGAAATACGATTTCTCTCGGGACTATGACAAATTCAAGTATCTAAAAATTTTTTAATTATCATAGAACAAGTGATAAAGAAACTTACAGTATTTTGAAGTTCATTGATATGTCTGAACGCTTGAATTTTTAGTTCCCCCGACTAATCTTCATTTCAGCCTCAATTTTAACAATCACTTTTCCACTCACACTCACACAAACTTTTTTTGATAAATATTGATAGCTTAACTCTTAAACTCTTCTGTTGTATGCGTAGTATTACCATATCTTCATTATTTCATGACTAATGTTATTGCAAAACAAAAGTCTCTGAAATGAACAAATAGAATTACTGTTAAACTAAATGATGGATCGATCTGAAACTTCGAAGAATTGTTAAATATTACAATACTCAACTTTTGGTGTAATAGCAAGTATCCAGGTTGATTTTTTACAATAGTTATAAACAATTAACGATTTTGTCTTATTTTGTTGTTTTCAAAGAAACTGTATTCGTCATCGTCATTCGAATGAGTTTAACTATACCTCTGGTAAGTGCTGGATGGATTAAGTAGTTCAGTAACTACCACTGCCGGTCTCATGCCCAAATAAAGGAGGACACTTGGACGACCGTCTAGTAACCCATCGCCGGAAAAAGCATTAAAACGAAACTTAAAAAGAAGCCTTGGATTGGATGGATATTAAGACAACGATGTTGGAAATGGAACATGGATTTTTTTTTTGAGACTTGGAATGTTAGAATTTTGAAAATACCCGGAGCATTGAGCGACCCGCTCAATGAATTGAAAAGATAAAAGATTGTTTTGGCAGCAATTCAGGAAATAAAGTAGCTAGGGACGGGTATCTGTGACACAAAAACACACACCATTTTGTCAAGTCGTTTAGATACCGGAAATAAGGACTTTCGGGTGGCATTTATGGTTGATAATAAACTGAAACACCTCATAACAGATTTTTAAGCACTTAATCAACGAATTTGTAGGATACGAATAAAGACTTCACTTCTTTAACTTATCCATAATAAACGTTCACTGTCCAATGAATAAGATGAGGATCCCAAAGTAGCTTTTCACCAATTCTCTCTCTTCAATCCTGACCCCCCAGGGGGAGTGTAGTGGTCGACGTGATGTCGTGTATTGTCCGTCTCCGGTGATCTCTGTCTCTGGTCATTTCTTTTAATTCATCCATAGGTCTTTGGCATATTCCTGTAATTTGATCTATCCATCTTGTTGGGGATCTTCCTCGTGATCTTCGGCCTTCTACCTTTCTTTGTATTATGAGTCTTTCCATGTTTTCTGTGTTTGCTCTCATAACATGCCCAAAATATTTTAATTGTTGGAGATGGACTTTACTAGAGAGTCGTTGGCTAACTTTTAGCTCTATTAAAATTGAATTATTGGTTCTACGGTCGGTCCAAGGAATTCGTAACATTCGTCTCCAACAGAACATTTCAGTGGCGTCTATCTTTTTTCTCTCCGATTGTCTCGGAGTCCAAGATTCACATCCGTAGGTCAGTATTGGGAATATTAATCGCTCTTGAAATTTGACAGTCCTTCCATATTTTGGTCATTTCTGCTTTGGCAACTTTTGCTAGATCACATCTACGTTTAATCTCTTCTTGTAATGACCCTGTGTTTGTGATTAATGATCCCAGATATAAGTATGAGATGTAATTAGATGCGTAATTAGATGTTGTGGTAAGCCTACTTCTTTTAGTATTCGCCAAAAGTGTCTCCACTTGACCCTGTCGAACGCTTTACGGTAATCTATAAAACAGTGTATAGTGGGATGTTGAATTCCCTAGATTTCTCGATTATCTGTCTTATATTCGGCAGGTGTTCTCGAGTGCCTCTACCTTTGGTAAATCCAGTTTGCTCTTGTGGAATTTCTCTTTGAAGGAATGTTTTCAGTCTCTCATTGATTATAAGTAGCATTATCTTGCTGGCATGGGATATAAGAGAGATAGTTATATAATTGTCGCATTTATGGAAGCTGCCTTTTTTATGTATGGTCGTTATTGTAGATTTTGTCCAGTCTTCAGGCCATTGTTTGGAAGGCATTGTTTTCACCAATTACTAGAGCACAAATAAGTATGACCTAACATACAACAATGGCATCTTAGTAGTTATAGATGCCACAACCAGAAAGTTAGAAACTGAAAAGGAATATTTGGGAGGCAAAGCCTACAAAGAGACATGAATGGAATAAAAACGTCCAAGATCTTTTTACTTTGCAGGTAGTAAAAACATGATCATCAGTTTTACCATATTTCCCCACAAAAACATACACAAAGGCAACTGGATATCCCTGGAGGATATATTGTGAGCCAAATAGACCACGTCTTGATAGAAAAGCCATTAGATACCAGCATTTTAGACGTAAAAGTTAGGCGAGGTGCATGATGCGGCTTAGACCACTTACTACTTCAGGTACTCAGATGTAGGATCAGCTGCCAGGCAATGGAAAATTCTAGATCTTAGAAAACTAAAAAGTCTCACTACTTAAAAGAATAGATGCTAGGAACTAAAGAAAGAAAAGATGACCAGTAGTTTGATGAATTTAAGGTGGCTATTTGAAGAACAAAATGAAGCACAGAATATATTTGACAAGACGAACTAGAGAAAGAAAAATCGTATTTTAAAATAAAATACGAATCGTTGATGAACTTTATAGACAAAAAAGTGAACAATGAATGGATATGGATAACTAAAAAATAATCTCAAAAAGAATAAAAACTTAAAAAACATTTTCAAAAACTGCTGATCAAAAACTCTCACAATAATGATGTATGACACAAAACATGAACTATTGTAAGAAGCGGGAAATGAAGAGAATGAGACATTAAAGCCGCCAATGTTAAAAGAGGTATAAAGGCAATCAAACTGCAGAAAAACTCCCTTGGATAGCACCTGGATGTGATGAAATACGCGCAGAATTGGTCAAGTTCTCCCTTAAACAGAGAAAGAGAAATAACACAAAGGATATCTGAGGTCATACACAAAATATGGAGACAAGAGAAAATACCAAAAGAGTGGAATAAGAGTATCATCTGCCCAATCCATACACTTCTCTGTAAAAAATATAGAGGAATCTCCTTGCTGTGTTGTAGATATAAAATATTCACCAGTATACTTAACCATAGACTAAAACGCCTCGCAGAGAAAATCATCGGAGAATATCAGGCAACTATCCGCCGTTAAGCAGGATTTAAGCAAAGCCTAGGAACATGACATAGATGTCTATAATATTTTTGCCTACGAGTATGAGTCAATTAACAGGGCACATTTATACACAATATTAAGTGAATTTAAAATACCGCACAAAGATATGGTCACATCAATCAAATTAGACAGTTGCAGTGGACATGTCATCTAGCTAGAGCTAGAGCAAGTGAAAACTACGTTGTACAACGTATTCTATTAGCAAAACCTCAGGGAACAAGACGAAGAGGTTAACCAAGGTTCAGATGATGGAATGGAGTAGACCTGGATGCATTGAAGATTAATGTTGACAACTGACAATCTGCAATAAATAGACCCGAACGGAGGAGTAAGCTTAGGAAGGTCGAGTGTCAACTTGAGCCGAAGTACCAATGATGATAATTTGTGTTTTAAGAAATTTCTGTTATGTTTGTGCGGCTCAAAGTAACTGGTTCTTGTTAACTTATTTTTAAAATTGTTTTGTGTTTACATATCTATAACTTAAGCTAAATAGTGTCTTTATTTTTAATTTTTTCTTTACGTTGTGTAATACATTGTCGTTTCCTTTAGGTAATTTAAGGCTTATTTATGATGGAAGCAGCTCAAGCTATTTTTGTGAGACTGAAATAGTCTGAGGTATGCACATAAAAAATCTCCCTGAATTAATTATGTTATTTTTGTCCCTCTTCGTCACATTTACTAGACGGCTCAATATTTATTCAGGCGGATTTTATAAAAATATTACAAGAAGCAAATGTAGGTACATCGCTCGTTAAAAACAAACATAAAATATTTTATTTGGTGTCTTCTAGAACTCGCTTTCAAAACTATTTTTATGCCGAGTTTATAACTCATTATATTTAATGATTTGACACTTAACAGTTATATCGATTGTGTACTACCATCAGTTAGAATTTGGCAAACAGCCTAAGATCGGTTTTTTTTTTGAAAAGACATGACATTATAGAAATTCCGCGTTCTTATCATAACAGTTTAAATTAATCTTGAATATTATTAGGGAAAATCTATAAAAGTATTCGACGGTTACCCTTTTGAATTTGAACATTTTTTAAGTATTAATATTAAAACCTTTATGCATACTTTTAAAAATTAATAACATTTTTTCAAAAATTTAGATTGCAAAATTACACTGGGGTAAAATTTCCCGGATACTCAGATTTGTTTGTTTTTTGTTGGTATTTCGATCAAAATTTGTTTTTTAATTTTTTAAATTGTATTTTATGCCTTATTAGGGATAATTTTTTGTTCTTGTTTGAACCGGTTTAGATGTTTTGTGCCATGGCCTGGAATCTTATATGCATGACCTTGGTTCATTCCCCCATCACTTTCAAGTTTTCAAAACTCCATTGTACTTGATATCAAAAAATTATTATATGATCTAAAACTCACAAACAAATCAGTTACTTTTCTCTGGGTTAAAGGACACAATGGAGTAATTGGAAACGAATTGGTGGACAGTATGGCAAAAAATACATCTGAGATATCCGAAATTACAAAATTTTACTACTTTAAAGATCTTTTTTCTATTATCAGGAGTATTGGCAGGGAAATATGGATGTCAAAATATAAAGAGGTTCAGAAGACTTCTAGAAACCATTACTTTTCTATTCACCCATGCTTACCAAAAAATATTCCCCATTTCAATCTTAACTTTAATAAAGTACATTCTTCGTTAATAACGCGGCTAAAACTGAACCATGGCCTCTTTCCAGAGCATCTGCATAGGATTGGAATCTATGAAAATCCTTTCTGTCCTTGTAACAATAAATCTATCGGAGATTTGAATCACTTATTTTTCGATTGTTCTAATCATAGGGAACAGACTCGAAGACTATATTTAGGTTTGATTGATCTCAATATTAGCCTTCCAGTTAACATCAGCAATCTGTTATATTATTCTGACAAATCTATATATAATATTATAATCAAGTTTATAAACGATTCTAAAATAAAAATTTAAACATCCTTATAACAATTTTCTGTGGCAAAAAGATTCTTTGTCTAATGCCATCTCTCTCTCACACACACACACAACACAGTCTCGGGGTGTCAATAAAATAATCAAACGAAGCTTAATTCCACAATGTCAATTCTGTCAAAAGTATTGACACATCTTCCGTTTGTATACAAGTTTTCAATTTTATTATCTTTAACTTTCGTTTGCATTTATTCTTAGTACTTTTAATTTAAGTTGGTTACTTAGTTTTTAAAGTTTAGTTTGAGTTACCTCTGTAGCAAAGAATTTTTGTGTTGTGCTAGTAAAAAAACTAAACATGGTGAATTATTGTATTGTTCCGTTGTGCAGAAATCATGGAAAAATTACAAAAAGGATGATGATAGTAAGTTGTCAGGAAGCAAACAATAATAGTATTTAACATTTGTTTCTAAAAATATGTGTAATAAATATTATGTATTCAGTTTATAACTGTTTTATCTTAACAAACAAATATACGTATATCTAGAAAAAATTGTACATCTTTTATATATCCTATATCCTAAATTTTAATTAGTAACGAAATAGCCCGCAAGAGGCGCTAAAGGTTATGTATGTAAGGGGTGTCCATTTGAATTTCCCTCCAAAAGATGATTAGTAATGAGCCGCAAGGGGTCCTAATAAACGAAATTTATACATTGAGTTGCCTATCTATTTCTACTATTATATTATTTATCTATGTTTTGTGCGAACAACAACACTTTTACACTGTGAAATAGTGGCTTACTGTTAATTTAAGTTTATTGTAGTACTGTACCTGGCTATAAGTTCGGCAGTAGGTTTTTGTATTGTCTCCTGTTGAAAACTTGCATTAAGAAAATTATGATACCAGAAGAAGTACCACGAGCTGTTGCTTTACAGGATGATAATCGAAAATGCTTTAGGAATTTCTCGACGTACAGTATTTGATAAAATACAAAGATTTCGGGAAACAGAACAATACACCAGGAGGCCAGGTCAAGGTAGACGCAGAGCCACAAAGTTGAAGATCACTTTCTCAGGTTACAAGCGTTATGCGATCGTACATTATCAGCACCAGTACTTGTTCACCGATTAAATGATGTCCATAGAAACATAGATTTCATTTATACCGTTGGAAGACGCTAAAACGAATATGAATTAAGGTCCAAAATGCCCGCCACGGGACTTCTATTAACTGCAGATCATCAGAGGCAACGTTTACACTTCGCTCGCAAACATCTTAATTGTGGTGTTGACGAATGGAGTGTTGTGCTTTTTACGGATAAATTAAGATTTAATAGATACTCATCAGATGGGCGGCCTAGGATATGAAGAAGAGCTGGTTATCAGTAATGGGGTTTTACTCAGAGAGTTCAATTTGGTGGAGGTGGTATAATGGTGTGGGCGTGCATTTTCCAAGAGCTCAATACTCAACAGTATATTCAGCAATGTTTGTAAAATAACATTCTGCAGTTGTCCAGCCCCTTTGAATTGTCCCTAACCACAAACCTTTAGCAGCTGCTACATACAGAGGACAAAATCTGGTTATATTTAAAAACTGGTAAAAAAGGAGCAAATTCACTGTGAAAAGCGTAGTTAAATTTTCCTGATATGATGAGGTTAATTCATCATCGCGGCTCATACGAACATCACCGAACCATTTACGTATTTTCTCGTCAGTCATGACCGTGAATATATTCTGCTTTCTTCTGGGAAAGTTGCTTGTACCTGTTAATAAATCTGTAATACCATTTTTTGCCACAGAGACCATTGACAAAAGCAGTTTTAATATTTGCCTCTCCAACAAGTTTTTGTAAAGAACTCAAGTCAAAGAAACACCAACTTCGTACAAGTTGTTATCCATTCAACTAGGAGGTCTTCAGTCTCCTTTCATAAGAAGAGTCGAATCCGGGAACTTTTCGAAAAGACGAAAGGCTCATTGGATTTGCGATGGAAATAACATGGTATTCAAAAGCACACAACTAAAAAGAAAACAGATATACAAAGGTACGTGGGTCTTTTTAGATTAAAGGACGGTGAAAAAGATAGATACTGTAATGATTGATAGTAAATATATAAAGACCATTCAAAAGGTAAGAAGTATTAGAGGAGCTTAAATCGATTCGGAGCATTAGTTCATTAAAGTCACATGTAGAGGAAAGCAGAAAGAAAAAGTGAAAATAAATAATAAAACGAAGAGAAATTACAATATTGGAAAACTTAAGAAGTAAAAAATTAATATGGAGAAGAAATAAATAAAATTTTTCAGCAACGTGACCAAAACTTACAAATAGAGCAAGCCTGGCAATAAATTAAATCTGCCGTGGGAGAAGCTAGCGAGAAAATAGTTAAGAGCGACTTCAAGCAACGTAAAGATAAAAATTGGTTCAACGAAGATGAACAAATCATCCATCTTGCTATCATCTGATGTGTCAGATGATAGCAAAGAAGAAGAAGAAGACCAGACAACAATTATTAACAGATAATAGAATCCGATCTTACCAAACAACTGCTAAAACTGATCCAAAACATAATACAACAAGACAGGATTGTAATTGTAATTTAATCTTACAAGAGTACCAGGTCGGCTTTAGAGAGGACAGATCTACTATAGATCAAATCTTCTCCTTAAAGGAGATACAGACAACTTGTTGCGAAGGTAAGGTTCCTCTGCATGTTTTGTTTGTAGATTTTAAGTCGATAGAGTCAAACTGTATCAAGCAATGGAACATTTGGGTATACCAAAATAATTGATTAGACTAATTAAGATGACACTAAATATTACCTATGAAATTAGTTGGTACAATCACATTTTAGATCAATTTACGGCTGAAAAAGGCTTAACATACGAAGATACTTTATCCACTACATCATTAAACTTAGTGTTAGAATACACAATCATAAAAAATGACCTTAAAAAGAACCGCTAAAAATTAAGAAGAGTGGTGAAGAAAATTATTGAAGAAGCAACTAAGCACGGATTGGAACTAAATGAAGACAAAACCAAATAGGTATATGATCATTACAGGGACAAAAGAAAATAAAGAAAATTCTAGTGTGAGGTCTATAAGGGGTAAACGATATACTTTTAAAAGAGTGGACAATTTTGAATACCTGGGGGTAGTATTTAATGAAAATGGAAAAGAGAAATGGGAACTTCATGACAGAATAGCAAAAAGGAATAAAAATTTAGGCCATTTAAGAGCCCAAATGATTTTAAAATACGTTTCTAGACAAGGCAAATTCCGAATATATAAAACAGTAATTAGACTCGAAATAATATGTGCCTACGAAACATGGACATTAAAAGAAGAAAGAGAATGCACTGGAAAGTTGAGGAAAGAAAATATTGAGACGCGTATTCCAAGGAAGCAAGACAGAAGACGGGCGGGAGAGAAGAACCAATAACTAATTAATGACTTTGTAGAAAGAACCTATCATCACCAAGGTTCGTCAAGTCACAAAGAATCAGATGTTTGTGACATGTAGAAAGAATTACAGTGAACAGAAGGCTTAAACTAGTTCTGACCAAGAAACTAATCAGTTCCAGAAGAAGAGGTAGCCCAGAACGAGGTGGAGGAAGACCTTAAGCACGTGACGGTGAGGACTGAAAAAGTAAAGCTTATAACAGAAGTGAATGAAGAAATATTGTTCAGCGGATCCTTTAGAGTAGTTATTACTGCAATTAGTTAATCTATTGATTTATAAAAATAGTCTTAACGAAGTGTTATGCTTAAAACATATAAAAAACTTAATATTAAGGTTGTAGTTTTCCATTTTACGTTTTAGAAGAGCTATAACATATTATTTACTGACTCATATACCAAGCTGTCTATTAAAGATAATAAATAAAGTAATCTGAAAGGCTGTGAGTTCTTAATTATTTCAGAAAAGAATTTTAAGTAATTAAAAGCCTCTTTACAAAAAATAACAATCAATGGATGTTTCGTCCATTAAGCGTTGATCTACAAAACTAAAAGAAATAATACATAGCAGTTGATCGGCGGTATTTTGGCACCTGCCGTAAACGTAAGACATGCCAACATCATACATAAAAACTTGCTTACTAGCTATCAGTTTTATATTTCTAAAATTGAGGCGATTTAAGAAAGTTGGCGTCCGGGAGTTTATTAAATATATTTAATAAACTCATAAATAATTTTACAACCGCCGTCACAGGTTGGCGCTAAATTTATATCAGAAAACGTGATCCGGATACTCTAGCGATCTAAAACTAAAAATTATATTGATAGGACATGCTTTTAACTACTTATGTTACGAAAGCTTTTATTCTAGTTTTTAATTTATCGAATTTAATTTTTATTTTATATTACAGCTAGGAAGTATATAAATAGTAGTATAAAAAATATGAAAATTAGCAAAATACTGGTAGAATCAGATGCAGATGCACGGAAAAATCTTAATACGACAAGATCAATTGCTATTGAAAAATATCTTCTTCTTCTTTAGCCTTAAGTAATCCAATTTTGAAAATAGGCCTCTCCCAAATTAATCCAGTGTCTTCTATTTTGCGCCACTTGCTTCTAGTTACGTCCTCCCATCTTCTTAATATCATCCGCCTATCTCATTTGTGGTCTTCTTTTGCTACTCTTTCCTAACCATGGTCTCCATTGTTGTATTTCGTGGTTCTATCTCTTATCCTTCAGTCGAGCATTGTGTCCTGCGAAGCTCCATTTTAATTTGGCAACATGTTCTCCTGCGTCTTTTACTTTCGTTTTGCTTCTAATCCATTTGTTTGTTTTTTTGTCTATAAGTCTCACCCCGAGCATTGATCTTTCCATCGCTCTTTGTGCTTTTACTATTTTATCCATGTTAGACTTGGTGAGTGTCCACGTCTGTGAGCCGTACGCGAGTATAGGGAGTATAGGGAGGATTGAAAGATATACAAGAAACAATAGCCACGAATATACAAGATTTTGATGGGAATGGATTATTTGAAATTAAAAAATAAAACAAGAAAATTATGTAGAAATTCATTAAAAAAATATTTTGCCAGTTTATTAATCGTTGAGTTTTATAAAGCCAGCAGAACGTACAGCAATAAAGTACAGCACCTGTGACTTCTTTCTTCTTCTTCCTTTGCCCTATCCGTTTCGGACGTTGGCTATTAACAAGGCTATTTTGACTTTGTTTACGGCACCTCTGAACAGTTCGGTCGATGTTAGTCCGAACCATTGTCGCAGGTTATGCATCCATGAGTGTCGTCTTCTTCCCGGTCCCCTCCTACTGTCGATTCTTCCTTGGACTATTAACTGTAGCAGCCGGTACTTAGTATGCCTCATGACATGTCCGAAGTACTCAAGCTTCCGTTTCTTTACGATGAAGATTATTTCTTTGCTTTTGACTATTCTCTGCATTACTTCCACGTTAGTGATGTGGTCTGTCCAGGATATCCGAAGAATACGGCGATATATCCACAGCTTAAAGGATTCTAGTTTCTTCAGGGTGGCTTCCGTTGTGGTCCATGCCTCTGCTCCATAGAACAAGACCGGGAATATATAACACTTGACCAGTCTTAATTTTAGTTCCATTGAGATTTTGCTTGTGAACCACTTTTTCATATTGTTGAACGCGTTTCGCGCTTTTTCAATTCGTGATCTTATTTCTGTTGACTGGTCCCATTTTGTGTTGACTGTGGTTCCAAGGTATGTGTATATCCCACTTGTTCTATTTTTCGGTTGTTTAAGGTCAATTGCATCGGAGGTTGTTGTGTTCTGCTGATGAGCATGCATTTAGTTTTGGTTGTATTGAGTTCTAAACCATATTTTTGACTTACTGTGCGTATGCTTTGCATGAGTCTTTGAAGCTCGTTGCAGTCATTTGCGATAATAACTGTGTCGTCAGCATATCTAATATTGATTACCTCTCCGTTTACTTTGATACCCTCCGAAACTTCTCCCAGTGCTTCTCTGAAGATATGTTCAGAGTATATATTGAACAGGAGCGGCGAGAGGACGCATCCCTGTCGTACACCCTTTTTAATATCTATCTTCCCACTGTGTAAGTTGCCCATCTTTATCTCAGTACTTTTGTTCCAATAGAGGCTGGTTATTATGCGCAGATCATTGCCATTAATATGCATCTTCCTGAGCATTTCCATGAGTTTATCATGTTTGACCTTGTCAAACGCCTTGGAGAAGTCGATGAAGCACAAGTGGACGTCCTTGTGCATGTCTCTGCATCTTTGAATTAAAACTTGCAGACTGAAGATCGCCTCTCTTCTGCCCAATGCGCTTCGGAATCCGAACTGTGACTCCGATATATTTGCTTCGCATTTGTTATATATTCATCAAGCTTATTAAGCGGTGTTGATCACAGTGTTTTGCACTTGGTGTTTTAGGTATGGCTACAAAGGTCGATCTAAGCCATTCCTCCGGAATCTCCCCTTTGTCGTAAAATGTGTTAAAAAGGCCTGTCAGAAAATCGAGGAAGTGGTCATCCGTTTCGCATAGGAGTTTTATGATCTCGCCCTGTATGTTGTCGGGACCTGGTGTTTTGTCATTTTTTTAGCGATAAAATGGCTTTTTCCACTTCAGACCTTAGTATTTAGGGTCCAGTCATGTCGTCATCTTGGTCCACTGTCGCTCCGCGTTTATCGTTAAAAAGTCGTTCTACGTAATCTTTCGTGTCAATGAGCTTTAAGTCGTCTGATATAAGGTTATCGTCTGCGTCTATTAGTGGGGATTATAGGTTTTATTTTTAGTTGTTAATTCTTTGATCTTTTTGTGCATGTTGTGGTAGTCATATCTTCTGTCGCACTCTTCTATTTCATCGCATTTCTCCTTCAGCCAGCGTTCCTTCGCTTCCTTTATCTTGGTTTTTATATTCTGACTTGTTTCTTGATACTTCACTTGATTTTTGCATTTGTGTTGTCTTCTTTCTTCCATCATATCAAGGATTTCATCCGTCATCCATTCTTTCTTCTTTACGCGCTCCTGTAACAGAAGTGTCTTTTTTGACATTTCAACAGCTCTTTTTATTTCTTCCCATTTAGCAACTGCGTCTTGTGCGGGTTCACTCAAGTTTCCAATGTTTCTTCTTAAGGATTCCTGTACTTGTTGCTTCTCCTTCCGAATTTTCCTGTTTTTTGTCATCAGCAAGTTTTTCGATGTAATTATTTTGTCCTCGATATCGTCATACTACATGTTATTAAAGGTTCTAAAAGGTTTATGAGGAATAGCTGAGGACACAATTTTCTAGGTGGAAATAGCGAAAATCCATCACTGCGTGGGAGAAATTGAAGGGTAGAAAATAACGCACCGTTCAAGGCAGCGTTTAATTCTGTAGAGGACAATGTTAAGCTAGTATGGGATTGTGTGTGTGCCCTAAATAAACTAGGAGACCGTAGCAAGGTTGGGGTAGCCTGGGTACGAGGGCACAAGCGTCATAAGGGCAATGAAAAAACAGATGAAATTATCAAACAAGGCTCAATAATGCCATTTGTTGGACTAGAACTCTTCTGCGGCCTTAAAAAGGCAGTAACAAGAACAACTTTAAAAAAGTGGGTAGTCCACAGATCTATGGAATGGTGGAGAAATTAACCAGGACAAAGGCAGGTGAAACAGTTCATTATAGAATACTTGCCAACATTTAGAGCAGACCTAACAAGCCGGCAGACCATAGTAGGTCTGTTAACAAGGCACTGTAAGCTGAATAGACAGTTGCAGCTGATGGGGTTGGCAGATTTTATGAAAGTGCGATAGCCTGGCAAATGTGGGGTTCTTTACATTACGCAAAGAAAAGCCACCGGCAGAGAGCTACATGTTGAGTCTCGAAGCTCTTAGACCTTTTACAAAGGCGCAAGCTAGAGAATGTAATGTAGGATTAGAGGACCACAATAGATCTGATAAAATCGCAGTGAAATAGACTAAATACCACCTCATTAAATATATCTAGCTGATGCTAAATCCTTAAAGACGTATAGCTGCTCCTTTTTGGTTTTTATTTGCACAATCATAAAAAGTGAATAAATTATTTTGTGCTTACAAAACATGTCTTATTACATTTTCGAGAGAAATGGTTTAAAAAAAGTTGTAGATACTAAAAAGTTCTTAATTTGCGAATTTCTAAATTAAAATCCACAAACGGTTGACCGAGATAATTGCAAAAAACCCTTATTTTGCAGTAACTTATAAATGTTAATCATTTATAAGTTACTGCAAAGAACTTCGTTTTTTTTTTTGCATAAATAAATTAATATAATTTACTATTTAAAATTATGGCAATTAATGGGTTATTGAAGTGTGCTAAATCTCAACTTGATCGACCAAATAGTTTGTAAGTTATTCAATTTGTTTCTGCCAGAGAGCAATTATTTAAACAGCTGGACTTGCCCAAACAGTGACTCTAAAGATGTTTATTAGATCGCAATCGTTTCATTGTGTCTTCTAAGATTTAAGACTTAAGAACTATATTAACAAAAAGTCAACATTTATCAAAATTTATATTAAAAAAACCGTTTGAAAAGAGGGCTCAATTTTTAGCGTATAAACATTTATAATAAGTTTTACCAGGTTCTACCCTTGTAGTCCTTCTCGGTATATGTCATCTATAAAATGGATCATAAAACTTAGATTTTGGTTTATTATCTGAACATTTTTCAGCAATTAATGTTAATAAACAATAAGAAATGTGATAAAAAATCATGATTTCTATTGGTTTTAAAAGGTTATTTTTTTAAATATTGTGTTTTCTACAATACTTTCAGTTGTATTACTTACAAACGCAAGACATAAAAATATATCAAAGTAATTATAAATGTTTATAAGTTAAAAAGTCAGCCTTTTCTCAAATGGGCGTCCTCAAACAAAGTTTCTTTTCTACTTCATTTTTATTGTGATCTAGTTTTATTTCTCTGAACTATACTCTTATATATATAGATTTCTTTGTTTTCCATTTGCTTATCTTATATGTAACAAAAGAAAACTGGGATGTTTTTGTAAAATTAGCTCTTAGATTGAAAAACAAAAATTGATTTTTTATTTTTTACTATAAAATATATATTTATGCCTCATCATCAGGCTATCCACATACGCGGCTCAATCTTGCGAAACTAACGGAGGAAATAACATCAAGAATTAAAGTGACACAAAGAATAATGTTAGATATAGCGTCATCATAAAAAATCAAAAAATACTCAATAAAGACCAAACCAAAAATAAGAAACAACAAAAATAATTACATAACTGAAGTGTAAGTTTGCGGCAAGATGAGAGGATACCACATACAAAAAATTATTAAATGAATACTATTATATAGGAAAAGCAATCAATGAGTTTTAATACCAAATTAGCTGAACACCTTAAACAGTCGTTTATCGGTATTGATTTTGGATAATTGTAACAGGATCCTCAAAAAAATTTAAGTTCTGTGAAGTTGTGGTTTAAAATAAAAAGTATTACAAAAATGGGAATCGAAAAAATAATAGAAAATAATTACTTCTACATACATAAAATGCTTGTCTATAATATATCCTTTAATACTCGTCGTAATTGGCTTCAACCGCTGTGTTCACGTTAAGGGATGATATTTTGAAAGTTTATTAATACAGAAAATGTTTGAATAGAATAAACATAAAACGAACACTTAATAAATAATAAATTTATTAAAAGATAATATAAATAAATGGCTAGTGACAAAGATTGATTTAAGAATAATTTATCTTAAAAATTTATATGATGAATTGCTGGGATATCACTAGGAAATTTTAAATATTCGACCTATCAACATTTACAAATCAGATCCATTAATTTCTTTGTCAGAATAAATTTATATAAAACAGTCCTGTATCTAGACAGTAATTTTAGTTTTTCACACGAAAGAGTTTAATTTTTTTAACTAATCAAATATGAATATGTGTACATCGTAAATTTTTTTTTAAATTATTTTATAAAATTAGGGAGTACTTCATTTGGTATAAAACATATCAGTTTTATACATTTTTTGTAGAAAAAATTCAAATGACACAAACAATTATTTGTACATAGAAAAGGTCAGAATGTTACTGGCAAGATTTTAAGATATGTTTTATCAATATAACTAAACCATAGGATAAAAATGTAGAAAATATTAATAAAAATGGAACATACCATTGATAAAACCGGTGACATTTTTTACCAATGAGATACCAATTGGTTTAAGGTGTAAAAAATCACATTATTTAAAAAAGTGTATGTTGTGATTTTGTGTGAAGAGAGTTATGATAGAGATATGGAAGCTACAATTATTTCAGGATCAAGTGATCTATGTAAAATGGACATAAATCAATGACAAATCACTGTATTAGAGTGACAAAAGTTACGGAAAATGGTAAACGAGCCCACGAGTCAGTTATGAGTTGTAGAACTTCAAAAGAAAAAGTAATGTGTGGCTTCTAACGTCAATATAACAAGGTTACATTTTTAAAGATCTTAAACGATGAACATATTATTGGTGAAATAGAATAGTTGTCCATCCACAATTCTACAGAACACTGTTGTAAAAGTATGTTAAAATTGACATTAGGGTTCAATAATGAATTAACATTAGAATTTTCGACAATTATAGAATGATTGATAACAAAAAAGTTAATAGGTCATTGAATTAGAGTTGAGTTCATAAATACACTTTTTTCACGGTTAGAAAATAAGAGTAAATCAGTAAAAGGGTTGCTAATAGATTCTTTTAAGGATTTAGTTATAGTATACAGTTGCAATACATAATATATCATAAAACAGGATAAATTTGCTAGATTTAGACTTAAGGTCATTTAATATGCTCTAAACGCCGTGTCTGTAGTATTTTTGTATGAACAATACGAATGCATATAAATGTATAACCTATTATATCTTTACAATAAGTTCCAAAAAGGTCATTTTTTAAAAATTGTTCAAATAAATATAAAAAAAATTAATCATTGGTTTGTGTTTATTAAGAATGATAGATGTTATTACCGGTAATAATAAAATGTTTATTCTACATATTAATTTAATAATTAATTCTAAAGAAATTAAAAAAAATTGAAAGACATGAAATTTTTTCAAAAATTTTGGTTTTGTCTTCGTAACCAAAAAATCAAGAATTGGAATATTTTGCCACAATTTTTATAACTATAGTTGTTAAATACAGTTATATATTTTAAAAGAGAGTTCTAAATTAATTAATAAGATTGCACAGCATGGTGTTTAAATTTTAATTCTAAAAGTTGACCATTTCAGTCTTTATTTTTATCAATAGTGACCATTTAATAAACAAAAAATTAAAAACAAATATTTTTTTGGGTAAATTTTATCACAAAATAATCTGAAATACACTACTAACTTGGAAACACCACTACACAAGTTTCTGCAAGCCGATATATTTTCAAAGTCATCTTAATATGTACTTTTGAAATCTCATACTTTACCTTCTTAAGGATATTAAATTAAAAAAAATGAATCAGTTTCCTAACTGTGCTTAAATTCTCTGTGAAATTAAAGCTAGATCCACAAAAAACTACGAAGTCCACTAAAACATGTCCTCACTGAGACCCGGACTGCGCGAATCAAAACTCCAGTCAACACTGATTTCTGATCTTGAGAATCTTTGGTAAAGATTTTATCAGTGAGGTGGAAAAGTAGGAATCAGCACCGGACTCGCCGGGGAGTAGCGGGCGATGTATCTTTGGCTTATTTTAAGAAAAAATACGTAAATAGATCAAGCAAATGGCTTATTTTTTGGTTGTTTATGCCAGAAATGAATCTGCATAAAAACAAAATACTTGGTCAAGCTAATGGACGTACTTATTTTGATGTTTTTATGGAAATGTTATACATACTTTAACATTTGATACACTGAATGAAGATGTTTTTTAAACGCTTATAAGCCCCGCCTTTTCTGTTTTTTATGTTCTTTAAAAATCTTAAACAAATGCAATAGGAACTGGTAGGACTCAGTGTTTATTAAAATTTTCCTATTTCATCCATCTGTCACTGTAATGTTTTTATACACAGCTTAAGAAACACAACAATTTTTCTATAACTTTTTGATAAAGATCTTCGTCATAGAACGACCAAGTTTGTGTGACCTATCAATCCCATTGCTTAATGGCAGGGAAAGTTATATTAGCAACCACAACATAATTGTGGGTTTCCAAAAAAAAAACACTATAAAAAAAACAAAAATACTGTTTCATGTTATGTATTAATGTTAACATATTACATGTTTTCTTCTAGGAAAACCATCCAAAAAGTTAATTAGACGAAATAAATTCATTAAATGAAAATTAGCATTCAAATTTTAGACAAAGTGAAGGACAAAACAAGAAATTGGTATACAAAGTAAAAAAAGACAACTACTTAACCTTTTCTGTTGACATCAACATATAAATTCATTATTTTTCTGGTAAAATGATTTCTCAAACAATTTACTATGTATTATTGTTGTTAAATATACTATTTACATGAATTTAAGTATATAATTTTCAATTTTTTTTTAAGAAGAAAAAAATCTTGCTCTTGCTTAACAAATTTATAGAATTGTGTTCGGTCCTGGAAATGAATTTAATATAAACTGGGAAACTCACGAGTGTTGGAGCCTCGACAGCTGTGCAGAAGCATGCTAAATTAATAATATTTGACAATCTAAAAATACCAAAATATGTTTTGATGTAAAAATTAGGTTGCGACTAGGATGGGGTTTTATTTTCGTTAAGTATTGAAATTAATATTTTGCGCAATTAGAAACCCAACTGCAGTTGTTACCTGGACAACTCCGTTGAAAGATTGACAAAGAATTTAAGTGTTTTTGGGAACTTTTATGACAGGATGACGCTTGGTATGTTAAAAACATATCATTTTAGAAATGTATTGGAATTTACTTTGCATATGTTAAACTAAATCTACAAAAAATTAATGATTTATTTAGTATATTTTACTAAACATTCAAATTAATTAATAAATAGTTTTTTCTACTTTTAAAACCATTCAAATTTTTTTTATTAATCGTTTATTGAGCTACTAGACACTACATTCCAAATCAAGCCTTGGTCTCCTACAAACTATGCATCTAAAGGCGGCATCTCACAGAAAAGCATCTCAAGAGAAACAGAAAATCGATATTAACGATAAGAAAAGAGACTACGGTTTGCACTGCACTTACTGTAAAATTAGCAAATAATTTCTTTTTGATCAATGCATTCGACCTACCCCAAAATGTAGGCGGACCATTCCGATATATTGTTGTATACTCTCAGTATTGGCGGTAAAAAAGTTGGGTAATTTATACAATAATACAAATTAGTCACGTCGGAATATTTGATGTGGTTAGCACGTGCTATACATAGCTTCCAAATTCCTCTTCTTCTTCTTAACATGCCCTATCGAGTCCCCTTGGCGTTGGCGATTAACATGGCGAAACTGTCTCTGTCTCGAGCTATTCTAAAGAGTTGCTCAGCCTTAGAGTTCCTTATTCCTGTCCACTCCCTGATATTCTCCAACCAAGAGGCCTGATTTCTACCAATTCCTCTGCGTCCTTTGATTTTACTCATCATAATAAGTTAAAGAATATTATATCCGTCTCCCCTTACTACGTGTCCAAAATAGGCCATCTTTCTACATTTGATGTTATCAAGCAGCTCGCGAGCAGCATTTGCTCTCTCAAGGACTGCCACATTTATCAGCATAGATGTCCATGGAATTTTTAGTATACGTCTGTGCAGCCACATTTCAAAGGCCTCCAGACGATTAATGGTGGATATTTTTAATATCCATGCTTCGACACCGTATAAGAGGACTGACCAAATGTAGCATTTAACCATGCGCTTTCGAAGTTGAAGTTGCAAGTTATCATTACAGAAGAATGACCTCATTTTTAAAAATGTCGTACCGGCTATCTCGATTCTACATTTTATCTCTTGATCTGGATCTAGTTGTTCAGTAATATGGCAACCAAGATAATTAAAACTGGACACTCTTTGAATTATATGACCATCAACATATAATCTGCATCTTGATGTGCTAAACGGCTAAACACCATGTGTTTTGTTTTTGAACAGTTTATGTTTACCAATTCTCTTCCCACTGTATCAATGGCAATGCATTTAAAAGGCATTGTAGTCCATTTATGTCATCACTTAAAATAACTGTATCGTCTGCATATCTGATTGTATTTATCAGAATTCCATTAACTTTCACGCCCTATTCCAAATTATACAGCGCTTCTTTAAATTTTCTATCTGAATATAAATTAAACAACAGTGGGGATAGTATACAACCCTGTCTGACACCTCTTTGTATTTTACATATTTCTGTTGATTTTCCGTTTATGCAAGCTGTCGCTGTTTGACGCCAGTATAACTTTTCTATGAATTGTATGTCTTGACTATCAACTCCTTTATCTTTTAATATTGCAATTAATTTGTGATGCTGTACTCGATCAAAGGCCTTTTCATAGTCAATAAATACAGCAAAGACGTCTTTCCTTTGATCTCGACATTTCTGCAGTAATACATTTAGGGTAAAGAGAGCGTTCCGAATTCCCAGTCAATTTCTGAAGCCAAATTGTGTTTCATCCTGGTCTTCTTCACATTTATCTCTGATTCTACTGTGGATGATGCGTAGAAATATTTTCAAAGTGTGGCTCATAAGGTTTATCATTCTATAATCGCTACAGTTTTTCGGACGTTGTTTTTTTGGTAGTGTTATGAATTCGGACCTTAACCAATCTTCAGGGATATCACCAATCGAATAAACATCATTGAAAAGCTTGACCAGTATTCCAATGTTCTCCTTATTTATAAGCTTTAACATCTCTGTTGGTATGTTATCAGGGCCAACGGCTTTCTTGTTCTTTGCTAACTTTATAGCATGCAGTATTTCTGATTTTAGTATTTCTGGTCCTTCACCTTTAACTAAAGTCTCCAGTTATTCGGGTCTATCATCATTATACAGTTCACTTATATAATTACACCAGGTTGTTCGAATTTCATGTTCGTCTATTATCATTTTTCCCGACGAATCGGTTATAGTATGTGGAGTTTTCTTATGATACAGACCAGCTACTTCTCTAACTTTTTTAAACATATTAAACGTATCGTGTTTTTCATTCAACTTTTCTATTTCCTTGCATTTATCCTCCCTCCATTTTTCTTTAGCCACCTTTATTTTTTGTTTAATTAGTTTCTGTTTTTCCTTATATTCTGTCTTGTTACCTTTCAGTTTCCTTCTCTGCTCCATTAATTCCAGGATTTCATCAGTCATCCATTGTTGTTTTTTGTGCCTGTGTAACGTTGTTGAATATTTTTCTATTACTTTCAAGGTAAGATCTAAATGTGTTCCATATTTCTGTGTCGTTTTCATTTATTGGTTTCTTTAGCTCACTGTTTAAGTCATTTTCTATTAACGTTTTGTTAGATATTGAGATATTTAATTTTGGTTATTTGGGGCTTTCTTGGACTTTTTTGGGCTTCACTTTGATGTCAGTTATTACAGGGTTACGGTCTGAACCGATATCTGCTCCAGGATATGTCGTTACTCTGGTGACGCCATTCTTAAATCTCTTGTTTCCCAGAATATAGTCTATCTTAGTTCTAATCATATGTAGTGAATTATCTCCTGGTCCCCTCCATGTGTATAACCTTCTTTTGTGTAATTTGAACCATGTCTTTGCGACTATCATGTCATGTTCTTGACAGACCTGGAATTCCTCTAAACTGTGTTAATTTACCATGGGGGGATGTCTAAATAAATCGGATGTCGGAATAAATAATTCCGTAATTGTTTGACATACTAGGTGTTAAAAAATTTTCATTCTTGAGGTAAAATGAGTATTCTGAAATATTTTATTTTTACGTGTTTTTCATGGGTTTTCATTATATATAAGAAGGGAGAATATGATTATGCTAAACGAAAAAAGTACAATATTGACCTGTATTACAAAGCTGTCAGTGCTAGATATAAAGCGGAGTCTTAGTTAATTTGAAAGTTTTAAAGTAATAAAAAGAAATTAATGAAAAATTAGTCAGATATGGAAAGTATTATGCACTTTTAGAAATTGGCAATTTGCAAAGAAAAATGACGATTTAAGGACCATATCACCTCCCACAAGAGTGATTCGAAGAAATATCTAGATAGGTGTAGTTTATCGATCCACGTTAATCAAAACGATCACAAAATGAATTACATAGAAGGTATTAGCAATTAAAAACAATAAGGTATTTTAAAAGATTGTTTCTAGAGATGGCTTTTATTGCTGAAACAGGGAAAACCATAAATAAGAAATCCGACATCAGCCACTTAAGTGAGATATACTCATATTTACTGCTTTTAGATAAAGAGTTCAATAATAAAAAGAAAATAACAACAAAATTATATAGATTCTAATGTAGAAATCTAAAAGTTATGATTTTCTATTGTTTCTGATATAGAAATTCATCTGATTAACAATAAAGGTAGAGTCCAGCCATAAATTAACACAAAATAAACTGTCACATTAAGTCATTGTCAACTTTCACTTGTCGTATCATGGAACACATATCTTAATACCGCCAATTCAATGCACTGAGAATTCTTTTACCGAAAAAATTTTTCTGTAAAAAAGTTTTACATTGAACCTAGCAAGGAAGCTTTCAAACTTTCTAATATAATGAAGTTTTTTAAAGTATCCTGTGATAATGTTATTGTTATTTATTCCTTAAAACAATTTTTGGTTTTTAAAAAGGAAATTGTAGCTCCACTTAACATAGTGATATGTTTGTTTTTTTTTCGAGGATGTCTTTACATACCATTTCAATCTAATAGCCGCAATCTCAAATTTGTAAGTATAATCTTTGCTTATATGTTATAATGTAACTTGTAATAAACTTTTTCGCATCACTAATGATGGTATAAAGCATACCGATATTACTGAAAAAAAGAGTAGGTACTCTTGACTTTATTAATTCAGCTGCATACTCATGAATCCCTTCTCTTTTGTATATATATATATATATATATATATATATATATATATATATATATATATATATTGTCATACTTTTTCTTTTCCAACCAAAGAAAAATAAATAAAAAAATCCATCGAAATAAAATTTCAAGATATCAATATAAACAAATTGTATATAGTAATTTAAGATAAGATTTAGTGTAGATAAGAATAGAAATTTGTTTTGCAAACGACCTTTTTCCGTTTCAAACAAAATTATCAAAAAACCATTGTTTAGAATTAGAAGACATTTTACCTGTAAGTTAATCTTTTCCTTGTTTGTATAATCGAGTATTAAATGACCATATTTTAATCTTTTGAAATATGTATAAATGATGTATTGAAAAAAAACCAATTTTCAAGTAAGCTATTTAGTTTTCTCTGAAACCGAAATTACGCTTTTCCAAAATTATGGTAAACACAATTTAAGCTTTTTGATTGGACGGTCGTTTTTAAATGGGAATTTGGTGAGTCGATCATGAGAGAGGAGAAGTTAGTCATATTTTGGTCATCGAAAGGAAACAGTCGTTTGTCTCAAGATAGGGTGTGGTTCGTGAGTTTGGATACCGGCGTAACGAAAAGAAGTGAATAGTTTGAAGAAGGAGATAACAAGTGGATTAAAAGAGGTCCTTGTATCTACCGTGGGCATTTTATAAAGTATATGTGAAAGTATTCTTACGGCAGCAAGTTGACAAAAGGAGGTCCTGGTGTCATAAATAAGTAGCAAAGTTTGAAGAAGTGAATCAGGTGTTTTTTGTGTAGTCTGAAGGAGGTTTGCAGAGACGTAAAGAAGGAGCCGAGGTGCCAAAGAGGGGAGATTACATATTTGAGGAGACTGGACTTTTCTGGGTATGTTCCAACATACAACTCAAGAAGAAAATAAACTGTAAGTGTTTGTACAATTGAATTTTATATCTGTGAAGGATCGTTTCGACATCATGGTCATTATCATTAAAATTTAAGAACTGAGGTTTTGTTAGGCTAATCAAAAGTTTAAAGTTTTGTGGTTTCTTTTTCAAGTAAAGAAAATTTTAAGTAAAATTGGTTTTTCAAGTAATATAAATGTATGTAGCTTTTTAATCTTATTATCATAATAATTTGATTTATTTTCTTGTATGCTGATTGATAAGATAACGACAGAATTTAATAATTGTTTTATTCGTTCATATAAAATAAAGAAACGTAAATCTTTGTAATATAATATATTTGTATTCTTATCCTTTTCTTCTCTATCCCGATAAAAGACAACTAGAAAATCTTTTGAATCCATCGAACACAGGTAATATAAGGATTATTGTACTTTTGATAACAAATAAGTTATAATTCTTTTTTATTGGCTCAATAAACTAAGTTTGAACTCAAAATAAACAATCATAACAATATATATATATATATATATATATATATATATATATATATATATATATATATATATATATATATACGCTTTACCACAATGTGGATTTGTTGGATGTTTATGCAGGCCATTCACGTTCCGACTTGTGGTACGACTAGTGGTCCAACTTCTGCAGTTGGATCTGAAATCGGACCGTGAGTGGTCTAGTTGGATTAGTTGGACAACTAGTGATACGACTAGTGGGACGACTTGAAGATCCGACTTCCGACTGGCGACGAAGTCGGAGCGTGAATGGTGTAGTTGGAAGTCGGATCACAGGTTGGATCGAAAATTTTCTCAGAAAATTACCTTTTTGTTAGGGCAAATCATTTTCCTTTCTGTAGATCTATTTCGGACATTCCTATATAGGTAAATTTCCGATACTCCGGATTGGCTACGGAAGAATTATCAACAAACAATGAAAATTAAATCATAGTTGTAGCAAAAGATCCCTAGTTAACAAAAAAATAATAGAAAATAACTTTCAATTGCACGAACAATTATTCCTATTAAAAATATACGACGCACACATAACAAAATAAATCCCAGCTCCAGTTTAAAACAAATAAAATATAGATTTTATACCTATACAAATCTTTAAAAACTATAATTTTTTCCTACATCTTAAAAAGTCATAAAAATCAAGAGTTGAAAAAATTAATTAGTTCAGTCCTAGACAAATACCTAGAGATACTAAACCTAATTTTTAAATTATCATAACATACATAAAGATAACAAGCACAGTGCTGTCATTTTTCTCCTCCTAATTATATTTTGCGTAGTGTTTATTCGATACATCCTAGAACTGAAGTTGGACCGCTAGTTGGATAGAAAGTCGGAGCGTGAGTGGAGACGAACATCCAACTAGTAGTCCTACTAAGTGGGACCACAAGTCGGAACGTGAATGGCCTGTCTAAGATTTACCTGTATAGGAATGTCCGAAATAGATCTACAGAAAGGAAAATGATTTGCCCTAACAAAAAGGTAATTTTCTGAGGAAATTTTCGATCCAACCTGTGATCCGACTTCCAACTTCACCATTCACGCTCCGACTTCGTCGCCAGTCGGAAGTCGGATCTTCAAGTCGTCCCACTAGTCGTATCACTAGTTGTCCAACTAATCCAACTAGCCCACTCACGGTCCGATTTCAGATCCAACTGCAGAAGTTGGACCACTAGTCGTACCACAAGTCGGAACGTGAATGGCCTGCATTAGGTACAATTTTAATCTTTAAATAATTAGTATTAGTTAATGATAATGTTCTGATTGAGAGAAAAAAAAAATAGATCTCTGCTCAGTAATTTCTTGGGGGTTTTTCACTTACTAATTTATAAGAAATATACATCAAATAAAAACTATTTAGCTTATACTTTTGCAATAAATACGTATAATATATTCACTAAATAAGTTTGAAATTAATGACACTTGCCTTGTCGGTAGTAATTAAAGTAAGTAATACAAAGTGCTAATTTAATTTAATTAATTATGCACAAAAACATTGGCATACATTTGATTAAACTTACATGTATTTTTCATTCTCACTTCGTAATTAGTGAGGACGTTTTTAGCAACTATTATACATTATTTACATTGAGGAGATTGACGAACGCAGTATCAAAAATAGTGCACCTGTCTAGCAAATTACAAATTTTCACGATTTATTTACTTATTATACAGGACTGGGTTAAAACTAAAAATATAATAAAATAAATTAATATTAAATTGAATAAATGATTTTTGTTTACAGGACGGGTTCATCAAAGAGGCTTTAAGGCATGCATTACAATCTATTTTCTGTCGTGTATCTGTTATAATTAAAAATCTACAAGATATCGTCTCCTAAACATATACAAAAGATAAATTAAAGTTTAAGGTTATTACAGAGGGTGATTCATTGATAGGAACTGATTTTAAAACTGTCGACTGTTATAAATTCCACAATTCCAGCGGCGTCGTAATTTCATTATTTTTTTTTTGGATTGAATTGTGATTTTACTAAAACCGATTAAACGTAAAAGAAAGCCGAAAAAAGTGATTTTATCAAAAAATTAAAGGTATCGGGAGAAGATTATGTTAACCATAAAGGCGTTGAAATGACTGCCAGGGTTACAGGAATAGACTGCAGGTAAGTACTTTTACGGTCTAATAATATATTTAGTTACATACAGACGTTTGATAGCTTATTTACTGCGTACTTAGTAAAGAATACTTTCTTTTAGATGTAAACGTCATAAGTGCTTCGAGAAAATTGGGCCTGAACAACGGACACTTATAATGGAAAAATTCAATTCCCTGTCTTTACAGAATGAGCAAAATTGATACCTTTCTAGTCTTATTTAATTTCAAAACGTAAAACAAAGAAGACCGCGACGTGATGCAGATGAAAACGACGGTCCTTCTCTTAATCATTCTGTAGCCTTTTATCATAAAGTTCGGAATCAAGATCAGGAAGAACTGGTGTGTCAGGCTGCTTTTTTGAGCTTTCATGGTATTTCCAGAGGTCGACTCAGGAGAATTCAGGATTCTATTAAAACTTCTGGAATACCACCTTCTGATGAACGTGGAAAGCATGACAAAAGGCCCTCTAAAACCCCAGATGAAACTCTATACCTTATACGACAACACATTAAATCTTTCAGGGCCAGGCAGTCTCATTACTCAAGGCGAGATAATATTGACAAAGTGTTTTTACCTGAGGAGTATATATATATAAGTGTAAAAAAATGCACAAAATGTTTTTGCAGGAAATTCAAATTAACGGGTCATATCTGGTTTATTATGGTAACCAATGCAGCGATGGTTCGTGGAGAAATAAAATGAAGCACGAGCTGGATGAACTAATGCAGAGCGCAGATATTGTTAGATTTGTAAAGTCACAAAGACTAAACTGGCTTGGTCATCTAGAAAGAATGCCAGATAATCGAGCTCTAAAAGTAGTCCAGAGAGGGATCTTAAAACCATTAACATCAGGCAGTGGCGAAGGAAAGTATCCGACAGCGCAGAATAGAAGAACATTGTTAAGCATACCAAGACTCACAAAGAGTTGTAGCGCCATTAGAAGATTAGGTTTATTATAATGTTTTTACCAACGACTTCAACATTTCCTTTGGTGTGCCAAAAACAAACACTTGTTCATGTTGTGATGAACTGATTTTAAAAATAGAAACCAGTAGTGATGAGATTATTAAAAATCAGTTGATATTGGAAAAAGAATTACACCTAAGAAGAGCCAGTAAATTTAAGGAGTTAAAAATACATTATAAATTGGCATTCACGACGTAGCGGAAGATTCAGCATCAATGTACGTCTATACTGAAGATATTACAACGAAAGGGTCGAACGATGTAACTTCTATGCTTTTGCATTATCTTAAGCATAAAGATCTATCTAATGATCAATTAGTTATCTTTAGTGATGGATGTTCTGGCCAGAACAAAAACCATGTTATCGTTTATTAACAATATATGCTGGTGCATTCTTTAATGATTTTTAAAAATATAACCGACATGTTTCCTTGCAGAGGCCATTCCTTTCCTTTCCTTTCCTTTCTTCCTACTAAAAAGTATTTTGCCCTGATTGAGAAAAAAAGAGAATATTGTAGTCCAAAAGTTCCAGAAGATTGGGATGAACTCACATGTCAATCAAGAGAAAAGCCATCTCCATTTAATATGACTCAGGAAAATTTTCTTTATATAAATAAAGCACGTTCTCTATATTTTCTAAAGAGCACAAGACCAAGTTTGAGTCTTAGAGAAGCACGTATTATCAAGATATCTATAGATTCTCCATACGTTAAGACGCGTAGTACATATTCTGGTCCATAGACTCATTGTGCTGCTTGGAATAAGATAGCATTGGCCAATGCTATCGACTTAGATAAGTTATATGAGTGTCCGATTGTTATTAGTTCTCTGAAAATTCAGAATATTGCATCAGTATATGCGTTTTTAAAAAAAACTAAAAGCGTTCCCTTTTGTCAAACATTTCGAGTCACTGAAAGGGCACCAACTGTTGACGTTGATGAAGATGACGCAGTTGATGCGAGTAACTTAAATTTTTAAAAAAACATACTAGGCTGTCATCTATGTTCTGGTTAATAAAATATTTGCAGCACAACGTGGAATTTTTTTTGCATTTCAGTCAAAAACAGCCAATGTCAAAGTGTTTTTAATTATTTTTTCAAAAAGTAATTACCCTTTTGGCACCTAGTATATTAAATAATATTTGTTTGTATATATCCTAATTCATAAAAATTAGAAAAAAAAATAACATTGGCTTGAATATTACCAGTTTATGAAGTTTTTATTAATTTCTGAAAATTTGCTTTTTTTGCTAGTTTGATTGTAGATGGTAGATGGTAGATTGGTAGTTTTTGAAAATAAACCCTTTAATTGTTGTAGCCATATGAATGTATTATTTTAAATAGGTAAAGAAATAATAAATAAGACTTACTCACAACCAATTTAATTTAACTATCCAGACGACCGGTTTCGCTTTCTACAATATGCAAAGCATCTTCAGGTCTCCATACAAAGTTAAATAAATGATGCCGGTACTCTATTAATTGATGGATGGTAGAACATGGTTGAAACTATCAATTATATTGTTGAATGGAGAACTTAAGTCTGCTATTGTAGTTGTTTGACAATAAACGGTAAGTTCTTGAGGAGATAGATTTAATCCAATGAAGTAGAGATAGGTGTAATGTGATTGTTTGTTAGATGAAAGTGATGTTCTATATACCATTGTATTATTTAAAAGTTATTTATACTTATTCAAGACAAATATTTATGAAATATGTGTTATTTATTGAGTATTTATTTTATGAAGGTGACAGTTTTATGACAATGAATAAGATTAGATGTATTAATTGTGTGAGTGTGCACTTCTTTCAACTTGTAATTATCAAATTTTTTTGATAAAGTTCTATTGGCAAAATGGTAAATTATTGCAAAGTCAAGTATATAAAATTATTAAAGTAAAAACCATTAAGGACAATTTAAACACACAGAAACAGAAAATACTTAGAAGGGACGAAACAAATATTAAATTTAAAAAGGGAGAAGGACTTTTATGCACTACATCTCAGTCTTGGAGTTAATGAGTTTTTTATGTTATCTATATATAACATAGATAACAATAGAAATAAATTAACTGTATAATATTTCATTAAGCTTCTTGTTTACTACTATCTTAGTTTATTTCTGTCTTTTACACCCTGTCTGCATTTTATCATTACACCAGGGCTTACAAATTTTGATTGGCAACTACCGAAAAACTTAATTTTGTATCTCACTAATCCTCATAAGTTGGAAATGAGCCGCCGACATTTTAAATTTTTAAAGCTCTAAAATATTCAAATATTTGATATGACAGATATTAAATGACGTCAGCTTGCCGGTTGCTATTCTCCGTAATTTATGAGGGCAATATAACAAAAACGTCGAAACTGTTCGACAAGGAGCGTGGGCGATAAGGAAATTCTTTGCGAAATATAAAAATAACGGATACCTTTTTCAAAAAGATTGGATATTCTATACTGATATGAAAACACAGGTGATGGATTAAAAAATGATTGGGCTTTAAAGTGGGTGAAACTCGTGATGTAACACACTCCTATAGCAATAATACTCATATAAAAAGGTTTGTAAAATAAATATATCGAATGATGGCCGATTACAGCTGGAGTCTTCAAAAGCCTATTTAAAATCCTCTACAAGAATATCATATAAAAGAAAATTTTTAGGTAACTCCAAATAACAGCTTTGTGCTGCAATGCTGGTTAGGAAAAGGAAAAGCTTTCTTTTGCAACTATATTATTTTACAACAAATATCTTTCTTTTTATTCGTGTCTTTTTTCTTTGATCAGTAGCAGCATTACATATGTAGGTAGCGCTGCTTTAAGACGTTAAGCCCCATGTGTAAAACACTGGCACACATTCTAGTTTAGCTATATTATTTTACAACAAATATCTTTCTTTTTATTCGTGCTTTTTTTCTTTGATGGGTAGCAGCATTACATATGTAGGTAGCGCTGCTTTAAGACGTTAAGCCTCATGTGTACACACTCTAGTTTTAAACTAGAGTGTGTACCTATCAGGCCACAGCGAAGTGTCGTGTTCTTAAAGCTGTGGCTCGTCGAGGATCGCATTTGCCGTGCTTTCTTATGTATAAATTTGTATAAACGGTCTGTGGTAAACAAAATCAGAGGTTGGTCCGTTAAACCACGTGTGAAATTATAACCAACAGGTTAGGTTATAATTTCTAACATACTTTAGTCAGTATCAGTTCGAACGTCTAACGAGGCTAATACTATTTTCTCTTCAGTTTTTTGTTAAAAAAGTGGAACTAAAAAAGAAGATAATGTTCCGTAAAGGACTATCGGAAGACGAACTTCGCAGAATTGTTGAGGAGAGTTACTTTAGTGATATCAGTATGCCTGAAAGTATGTCTTATGATTCCGATGCCGATCTAGTGTACAATGAAAATGTTACTGATGGTTCTTTAGACTCATACAGTAGTGAATATGAGTCTCGTAGAAAAAAAGCTAAAGTTTGCAAACACAAAATTGCAAAGAATTTAGTGCAGGTCCTAGTTCTAACCAAAAGAAGCCTAATACAAGAATGATAGGTAAGTTATTTAGGAATGCACAATTTCTGTTTGTAGTTTAGTTTTTTTTGCTTTGTAGAAAAAGCTGAATCTGCAAACGGTAGCCTGGAAGCTGTTATTGACGACGTTATATCAAGAAATAAAATAACATGGAACGATGTGACAAATCCAGATGATCTCAATAAGTTTGAACTGTCTTTTATTTCAGGAATAAATCAAGAAAAAATTGCAAAACTTACAGACGACAAACCAATAGATTTCTACCTACTGTTTACCGACTGTCAAGTGCAAGATTTGTTGATTACTGAAAAATACGCCTAACAAACAATAATCGCTGGTATTGTAAATGAATCAATAACGAAACATTCGCTTATAAGTAACTGGAGACCAATTAACAGAGAAGAATTGCTTCGATTTTTGGCTCTCATTATTTGGATAGAATACCCGAACTTAGAGATTATTGAAGTAACAATTTACCTTACAAGAATGAAGTTTCTAAAATGTGTGAAATAATATTACACTTCTTTCACATTTCAGATAACGAGAGCTGCCCACCTGAAAACAGACTCTACAAAATTTCTCCTCTCGTACAAATACTAAATGAAAAGTTTCAGAAAATGTATACTCCTAATAGAGAATTGTTATGTATTGACGAAACTATAGTGCCATTTCGTGGTAGACCCAATTTTTTGCAATCTTCTTCTTAAAGTGTCATATCCCTATAATATTATTATACTGATCTCGGTCTTGGGCTACGTGTAGCAATTGGTCCGCTGTCAAACCTGTCCACTGCCGCAAATTCCTCAACCTCTTGGTTGAGTTTCTTCCGTCCTATCCATTTTTTTCCTTCAATTTTAAGGTTGAGAATTAGCCGAAGGAACTCATATCTTGGTCCTCTGATTATATGTCCAAGATATTCTAGTTTACGCCTCTTAATAATATTTAATAGAGTTCGTTGATGTCCCATTCTTCGAAGAACTTCTTCGTTTCTGGTTCTGCTAGTCCATGAAATTTTTAGTATCCTTCGATACAACCACATTTCAACCGCCTCGATTTTATTCATGATATCGGCGTTTAAAGTCCAAGTTTCACATCCATACAAAAGTACAGACCACACGTAACATCTTGTAAACTTTTCACGGATTTCCAAATTTGGATAGAGGCTTGAATTTTTGAAATGAGTTTCTTGCCTGTTCAATTCTACATCGAATTTCGAAGGATGGATCTAGATTTTGGGTAATCCAACATCCAAGGTATTTGAATCTCTGAACTCTCTGCAGCGGTTGTTGGTTTAATATCAGTTGGGTTGCGCCGATATCCACTTTACTGGTCACCATGGATTTAGTTTTATCGATATTTATCGACAGTCCCCAATTTGTGCATTCCATGTCAACTCTATTGATTAGCTCCTGCAGATCGTCGATGTTTTCAGCTAGAATCACAGTATCGTCGGCGTACCGTATATTGTTAATTATTTCTCCTCCTATGATAATTCCTTTTTGATCTTTTAAAGCTTCCCTAAATAGATTCTCAGAATACACGTTAAAGAGGGTGGGAGATAGTATATAGCCTTGTCTTACGCCTCGTTTAATACTGATTGGCTTTGATTCTCTGTTGTTGGTATTAATAATGGCTGTTTGGTTCCATTAAAGTTTGGCAATAAGTTTGATGTCTTTCTCATCTAGTTGGATGCTCTGCAAGGCGGTAATTAGTCTGGTATGCTGAACGCGATCAAATGCCTTTTCAAAATCAATGAAGCACATATATACGGGTTTTCTTACCTCCCAACGTCGTCGAAGGAGTGTTTGCATAGAAAATAGTGCTTCTCTAGTTCCAAGGCATCTCCGGAACCCGAACTGCTCTTTGCAATACGTTCCTAGAAAAAGGCACAAAAATGGATTCAAATTGTTTAAACTTTGCGTCGCAGATGGATATACGTACATCGTAAAAGTGTACGGTGGAAAAGAGATGCAACCATCTGAAAAGTCGTTAGCATCCAGAGTGGTGATGGAAGTTATGCAACCGCTTCTAGATACAGGCAGAACTTTATATACTGATAATTTTTATACGAGTATTGACTTGGCCCATGATTTAAATAATAGGAAAACTCATTTAGTTGGCACATTACGTGCCAATAGGAAACATAATCCAAAAGTGGTAGTAGATGCAAAATTAAAAAAAGGTGATATAAAATATCTACAGAGTAATACAAAAGTTGATACCGGAAAATGGAAAGATAAACGGGACGTTTTGTTTTTAACGACCAAGGATATTCCTTTGATGATAGATGTTCAAATAAAACGTGGATCTGTTCCCAAACCATCGATCATTGTTGACTATAATTCTGCAAAATCTTTTATCGATGTGTCAGATCAAAAGGCTGCATATAATTCCCCTGTTCGACTAAGTATAAAGAGGTATCGTAAATGGGCTGTGGAATTACCAACAAATACCGAAATTGTGAACTCCTTAGTTCTCTACAAATCTGTTACCGACAAACATATCTTCAATTACAGAGTTCCGTGAACAGATTGTTCAAAGTATTTTAATGCCACAAACAACTTCTGAAAACACTTTAACAACTCTGCATACGTTGGACAAGAAAGAGAAAAGTGGAAGGTGTTCAGTATATTATAAGAAGTTTTCGAACGGTGAAGGAAGAACATCAGCGATGAAGAATGCCAAAAGGGTGTACACTTTTTGTCTGGCATATGCCGTTATTACCGCATATATGTGTGTTAAGTGTTTTGTGAATATTCATACACGATCTATGAAAAAATAAATTGTTTTTGTATTTTTAAACTTAAAATATCTTAGGGAGAAGGTATTTGATTATCTTCATTGGTGTGAGCCAATATGGCAACCATGGTCCACATTAAAACAAATTACAAACATAATTATAAATAGACCGTATGTACCGTGTTGATACATGCTGTTTTTTACTTCAAAAAACGAATTTTTTTATTTTAGAATAAAAATAGAGAGTTATACATATTCTTATTTCAAAATTATTAAAAAATGTTCCAGTCTGTCAGAAAACTTATATCGTGATGGTCCGGGGCTTAACGTGTTAAATTACCCGATAGGTTAAACATGTGATCTGTTGTCGTTTTTTGTGAAACCGATCGGATAGAGCAATTCTGATGGCTTTTTGGGGCATTACCTAAAAATAGTGAATTAATTTCCAGCAGCAGATTGTGTGTTTACCAGTGTAATAATTGAAGAATTCGGCAAAACTGACAAATAGGCAAACTGTGTATCTCACATCAAAAACAAGAAAACAGCATTGCATTTTAATGTGTATTTACTGGGTAATTCTAAATAGAAATGACGATTCAAGTTCTGAAATACGATACATAGTGTTTGGAACGAATATTCTTTTCAACTTTACTACATTTCATTTCATGGTTTTTTTAAATTAGTAACGTAATATTTTTAATTTACTTTAAAATAAACGTAACTATTCAATTTTAATTTTAATACGTCCGTTAATTTTAATATTTTTAATTTACTTTAAAATAAACGTAACTATTGAATTTTAATTTTAATACGTCCAGTCATGTATGTCCAACTGTATACCATGGACGTACATAGATAACAAATGTATAAACTTTAAATAAATATTTAATATTCATTTATAAAACACTTCAGTATTTAGTTTCTATTGCGCCGCCCATGGTTTACAAAGGAACCTATAAACACGCGGTTTATGCATGTCTAATCAAGATCGTAAAAACCATAACAAATCAATAGTGTAATAAAACAATAATTAGAAAAACATGTTAACGGTTCAAAACAACATTAAACCAAAAATTTAAATAACTTCTATTTATATATTATATGTCACTAAATGGCCGTTTTGGAGGTTAATTTTTCTCGTCATGGCGGATTTACTTTAAAATTTTAATTTAGGTTCCTTTTATCATCTACGTCACTTTTGGATTTGAGCCAAGGTTGCTTTACTTGGGGGGTGAAAGCCACTCCTTCTCGGAGATAAAAAATCACACGTTCAAAATAAGTCCGGAAATGGATAAATTGATTAGTTCTAACCAACTTTTGATCCATAAATTTTTTTCAACAAGTCAATATTTTTCGACAGTTTTTTGGTCAATATTTGCGAGTGAAAATGTTCATTTTTCAAAATAAAAACCACGTTTTCAGACGGTTTTCCACAAATACCTTATCGAACATTTCAACGTGAAATAACCAAAAAATGAGGCACTTTTCATCAAAATTTCTTTGAAAGTGTCTAATAAAAGTTTTATTTTTATATTTTTTTTTAGTTTCTAGCATCAAAACTAAGCAAGTACGCTCAAAATAAAGTCGCTCCCTTTTTTTTGGTAAAACCATCAAGAAAATCACATCACATATCCATTCCCAAGGAGTAAACCTAACACGAAAGAAAAATCATTGGGGAAGGCAACGGGAAACCACCTTAATTAACTTTCCCTAGTATAATCACAATGGATCAAGTCAATATAGAAACGACCCTTGTCCCGGCAACTCCTTAAGTGGGAAGAGAGTGCTAAGAATCGCCCGGTTGCCAAAATATTTAGATTTAAGCATGATAAGAAAATTGGTACATGGAATGGACGAAGTTTATTCCAGGTCGGAAAAGTGAATAACGTAATTAAAGAAATGCGAAGACTCAACATTGACATACTTGCATACAACATGCACCTTGCATATAACAGAAGCATGACACTTTTAACCTACATAAAAATATGAAAAACTTAACGAGAGGAAAAGGATTACGAAGTCATAACTTAATACTAGACGAGCACAACAATCTACTCTACGCAAATGAGAGAATACTTGAGAGATGGAGGCAATTCAAAGAAGAGCAAGAGACAGAATTCAGTATTTCTGGATGTTCAGGACCACAAGACCTACTGACTACAAGAAATGCAAACCATGCTTTTAGAACTACATACCGAATCTTCTAAAATAGGACTGAAAATGAATTTAAACAAAACAAAAGTCATGCCCTCCGAAGACACCGTGACAATAATAAACGATAAAGTTATAGAAAAAGTTGAAGAATATATATACTTAGGATAAAAAATAATCCTAAATAGGGAAATTCAAACTGAAGAAATAAAAAGAAGAAGAAAGTTAGCTTGGGCAACATTCGGTAAACTGAACTATATACTCAGAAATCAACAAATTCAATTACATCTTAGATCTAAAGTTTTTGATGCATGCATTATTCCGATATTAACTTATGCGGCACAAACATGGACAATCACAAAAAAGAATATGAATATACTTAGAGTCACTCAACACGCGATGGAAAGAGCAATGCTAGGTATATCACTTAAGGACAAGAAAACAAACACATGGATAAGACAGAAAACCAAAGTCACCGATATGGTGCAAAAATCATTAAAGTTGAAGTGGGAATAAGCTGGACATGTAGCTAGGAGCGATCTAAACAAATGGCACAGATCAATTTTAACCTGGAGACCATACCAACACAAAAGACCCAGAGGCAGACCTCCTATGAGATGGATAGATGATCTGAAAAGGACTGCCGGGAAAAATTGACTACAAGTAGCATACAATAAAAAACAATGGAAAGGAAGACTTGAAGAGGCTTATGGTCAGATGTGGACGTGAATGGCTAGACGAAGAAGAAGAAGAAGAAGAAGGAACAGAAATAACTCTCAGTGAAGAAGCATATGCATTAAAAAGACTAAAGTCCAACAAAGCACCTGGACCTGATAACATATAAGCTGAAATATTAAAATTATTTGAAAACAACCAACTCAAACTCCTAATGAGTCTACTGAACAAAATCTATGAAACTGCACAATTTCCTACAGATTGGCTAGTTTCCACCTTCATCTATCGCCCCAAAAGGGCAAATACCACCAGATGCTCTGATTACAGAATTATAAGTTTAATGAGCCATCCACCCAAAATCCTTCTTTCTGTTATTCACGCTTGCATATATAGAAAACTTGAAGAAAATATTAGCAGTGTTCAGTTTGGGTTAAGAAGCGGACTAGGGACGCGAAAGGCCCTATTTTCCAGTGCAAGTATTGATACAAAGAGCTCGAGACGTAAATTGCGAAGTCTACGCATGCTTTATAGACTTTGAAAAAGCATTTGACAAGGCGCAACACCAAAAATTATTTCAGATACTGAAAGAATCTAGTATTGGTGACAAAGATTTACGCCTAATTAAAAATTTATACTTACAGCAAAGGGTAAATGTACGAGTAGACAACGAAACCTCACAAGAATTCAAGATAAAACGGGGAGTACGTCAGAGTTGCATTTTGTCACCGACGTTGTTCAATACTTACTCGGAAATGCTGTTCAAGGAAGCTATTGATAGTTTAAGAGAAGGTATAAAAATCGATGGTGAAATAATAAACAATTTAAGATATGCGACGATACGGTTTTGATTGCTGATAATGCGGAGGATCTGCGTAACAGATACGGCATGATATTAAACTGTAAGAAGACCAAAATTCTTGTAGTAAGTAAAAACGACGCAATACCACACCAATGCACAGCTAATAATGAACCCTTGAAAATAGTGGACAAAATTACATATCTTGGATGCAGCCTAAATAAGGAATGGGACCACTCATAGGAAATAAGATGTCGTATAGAAAAGGCGAGAGCTGTCTTCAATCGCCTCAGGAAGATTTTATGTAATATGTACCTGAACATTGATATCAGAACACGAGTCTTAGATGCTATATATTTTCTACCCTTTTATACGGAGTCAAAGCCTGTACGTTGTCGGAGGCAACATCCAAAAAATAAGAAGCCTTCGAAATGTGGTGCTACCGCCGCACGCTCAGAATTTCCTATATCCATCACGTTACAAACAACACCGTGGTCCAACGTATGAATAAAGACCTGGAAATTATGCGTATCGTGAAAATCAGAAAAATGACATACTTAGGGCATGTGATACGCAATGAGAAGTATTAACTAATTTAACTAATTTTACAATTTACATTTTGAACATTTAATTTAATTGTAAAGTACATTGAAAATACATTCTAAATATTATGTGACATTATTATCGTCATTCAACCTAAAGTTTTGTGTAAGAGACATTATCAAATTTTTACATCTTAAAAATCACTTTTCTCAGTTACGATTGCACCAAACTTAAAAAACTTTATATTGCTGAATAGAGGACTACAATCCCTTTCTAACAAGGTATCACACGACCCCCTTTGTTATTTAAAATTTTCGAGGGGTGCTTATAATTCAACGGGGGTGCTGTAGGGGGATAATGTTTTTATACTATAAATTGTCAATTTAAGAATAAAAATAGACCTGTTTCAGATTTTTTTACACAGTACATAATAACGCTAAAAATGAATTTATTCCATACATATGGACCGCATGGTATATTTAGTTCTCTTGATATGACACGCCCTTTTTAGACAGTCCTATTCCACTGCGTCTATTTGCTTTTTCTCTCTTTTCTCATTTCTCAACATTCCGATCTATACGTTAAAATTGGTTCTACAACCGACTTTTTGATTGTCATTTTTGTTTTTTGGGTAATTTTAGTACACCAAAGTAATGTTTATATTTCTTTCCGGCTTTGTTGTATTTTGTGCTGTACATCTTTCGATTTAACACCTCAGCATATTTGTTGTGGAGATGTATCAAAATATTGTGTTGAAAACACAACCTGACAATCTGTTGACACTGACTAAAGACACTTTAAGCATCGAGTTAATAAAATTAATGAACTACAATCCGCATCTTATTTTTTTACAAAAAATGGATATCGGCGTTAATGCGTTTATATTTATGCACATAGTAAGCAAGTTGGGACATATTTACGAAAAACAAACGGTTAATACTCCCCGTGAGTATTTTAATATATTTTATGGGATTAGAATATAACAATCCTTGCCAATTTTTTTGATGTAGTGCTAGTCGAGCCCACTTTGACAATATCAAGTTTATGGCTGCAATTGGCGGATAAAAATAGATTTAAAAAAATATTTAGCACCTGCTGTTAACCGTTTTTTATTAAATTGTGACACTGTCATTGTAATGACTCATCAAATGTGGTAGGATAATTTTATAAACACTTTTCATATAATGTTAAGTCAAAAATAAGGGAAACCGAATGTAAAAATGTAGAAAATATATTTTTATTTAGGTGCCCTCTCCATAACTGAAGTAGCCATCGTTACTACAAATTTATTGCTACCTTGGATTTAGATTTTTAGTAATGAATGTGTCCGATCTCTTAACAACAGATCACCAATCAAAGAATTTTTCGCAGCAAGATGAATCACTGTGCAACTTTTGCATTCGACTCGAGAAAGTCTCAGGAAAGTTTGGGAACAAAATTTATGTTGGTGAAATGAAAATTGCATTTTGTGCATAAGAAAAATGCATTTCCAAAGTACAAAGTTCATTATTAAATGAACAACTTTCTAATAAACGATTGGAATAATATTTAACTAAATAAATATTTTCCAACAAAAATTTATGTGTACCTTAAGGTTGTTTAATCTATGTTTGCAGTAAAGAGAGATGCCCAAAGAATGGAACAATGCTAAAACCATCCTTTTGCACAAAGAAGGAGATAGAACAAACCTGGAAAATTATACAGCTATTAACCTGTTAAGCCACAAATACAAGCTCTTCACTAGGTTAGTGACATCAAGATTGGAGAAAAAATTAGATTTCTACCAACCGAGAGAGGAGGCAGGATTCTGATCAAATTATGGTACCAATGCTCACCTCCATACAGTATAGACACTCACTGAAAAATCTATAAAATACAACAAACCTCTTGTCCTCAATTTAATAGATTTTCATAAAGCGTTCGACACGATCGTAATTGACAGCCTTATAGAAGCAATGAATGATAGCAGGATTGACTGTAGGTATAGTAAACTTAGATATATTGAAATAGATACATTGTCGCTGAAATTATTCATAACAGCATTAGAGTATGCCTTTGCGATAGTCAATTGGGACCACAGAGGAGTAACAATAGACGGCAAAAAACTTAACCATTGCCGTTTCGCAGATGACATTGTCCTTATCACAAATAATTTAGAAAAAGCCACAGATATGTTAATAAGTGGTAAAACTAGTGGAGAAATATACGTGTTTGGGTTATGAAATGAGAATCAGCAGGGATAACCAAACATGCGAAATTCAAAGACAAATTAATTAAGCAAGGCAGCCTCTAGGAAACTGTTAGAAGCATTTAGGGCCAACATACCTTCTTCTTCTTATAGTGCCGTGCACCTATAAGTGCGCTGGTGAATTATCTTTAGGCCAGACGTCTGTCTTTTGCGGCAAACAAAAGATCGCCAGTGTTATTTATGCCTGTCCAGTTCTTTATGTTCCGTAGCCACGACATTTGTTTGCGACCTACTCATCTCTTGCCTTCAATCTTTCCATGGATGATTAGTTGAGGGATTGAGGGGTATTTTTTTTCTCTGAGAATATGGCCGAGGTATCCAATTTTTAGTACCTTGATCAAATTAAGTATTTCTATCTCAGTATTTGCCTTTCTTAAGACTTCCTCGTTTCTCACCCTATCTATATGGTCAACATACCAATTAGCCTCAAAAAAAGTATTTGATCAATGCTTATTACCAGTCATGATCTATGGGGCGGAAACTATGACTCTAACTAAGAGTACGGCTTTAAATTTGAGAGTGACATAGAGACGAATGGAATGGTCTATTCTGGGAGTGACGTTGCGGGACCGAATAAGAAACGAAGATCAGCGAAGAAGAACGAGTATTGCTGATGTAGGACGCATAGCGGAACTGAATTGGAACTAAGCAGGACATTTAAGGGAGGCCTATGCCAAACAGTGGACGTGATAAATGAAAGCTGGATGATGATGATGATGATGATGATGATGATGATGATGATGATGAAGAGTGTTTAAAGACATATTTTTATGTAACTTTTGTCATTATTTATGCCTATTTTTTACGTTTATTGCTCCTATAAGTTGTTGCAGTTTTTCGCAATTGTTTAAATAAATTATCAACCAAATTTAATTTAGAAGGTTTCAAATTAATCGTTTTTTCATGGCCTTTCAAGAAAATAAAACAGAAAATTTCTAATTAGAAAAGAAGTAATAAAAAAATTAAAAATAGTGATTTTTTTAATAGTAGACCGTCCTGGTCTGAATCCGGCTTGATATTCTTCTACAATTTGCTCTGTTAAGTGAAGACAAACCTGCTGTAGATATCATCGAAGCTCCAAATATACAGAACAGTGATTAGACCAGTCGTAACAAGACTCAGAAATCTGGACCATAACAAAACAAAACGAATTATTGTTAAAATACTAAACTCGTTTTCATTGTTCTTGACGTGTGCCTGAAATAAGCTACTACAGAATTTTTAATATTCGTCTCTCTCTGATACACAGATGCGTAATTCAATTGTGCGAGTCACGTTCGTCATGGTAAAGTGCGATGAGAAGGGAATGAAGTGACCACTCACGTCTACCAGTATTGTAGCAATAACACCGATGCGTTTGGCCGATACGGTGTCGGTGATAAGTTCGGCCTCTTTACGAATACAGATAGCTGGCAGTGACGTGTTTTTTTTATTATGTTACCCTGATCTGTGCAGGTTTGAAGTAGCTGATGAAATAGTTTTTATAAGTTAACAGTTTTTAATTAATTAATAGTTTGAGCTCTTACTGTGTGGAATTCCATTACATAAAATAATACTCTCGACACCTTAAAAATTACAGTTTATTATAAATTAACTCTCTATCTCTTCCGATACCCATTGCAATAATATCTTGTGGCATTATTCCTGAATGAGCTGGTAATAGGTTTATAATTGTAGCAATTACCATTAATATTTTATGTTGTTTTAGTCGATTTTAGTCTATTTAATAAAAAAAATACCGGGAAAAACAATAACAGGAGAAATGCGACAATTTGTAGTTCATTTATTGGAGTATTTTAAAAAAGAAAAAGAAAACAGCGGACCTTTGCTTTCGTTATCATCGGTAAATGAAAGAGTAGCGGACGCTTTGAAAATCAGTCTTCCCACAGTGACAAGAACAAAGAGTGAATACAAGACAGGGGCAGCTCTTACTACACCAGGAGAGTCACGTCATGTACAAAAAAAAGACTAATGATGTCAGCGATACTATAAAAGGAGAGATGTACTGTATGGCATGAAAGCAAAAGGAGAGCACGTTACAATTAAAGTTCTAAATACACAATTAAGAAACAACCATCTCTATGATGGATCTGATACAAGTTTGTGGCGTCTTATGAAAAATTGTGGGTTTTCATACAAACTAGAAAATAGTAGACGAGAGCTATGTAAGAAATCATGTATTTTCTGTATTTTTTGAAGCATTATATGAGAAATTTTTTAAGTCCAAACCCACTTCAGTTCGTTTTTTTAGATGAAACATGGATATTCCTAAAAGGGGCATATAAACGTACTTGGCAAGATGACTGTGTGAAAAGCATCAGAAAAGGACACGAAAATACAGGTAAACGCTTTGTTGTTTTATATGCCGGAAGTAGGCAAGGATTTGTTAAAGATGCTGGATTACTGTTTTCTACGAAATTGAAGAGTGCAGACTATCACGATTCTATGGATAAAGAGTCTTTTAAAAAGTGGGTCTCCGAAAAGCTGATACCAATGTTGGAGGAACCATCTCTAATTATTATGGATAATGCCTCATACCATAGCTCTTTAATAGAAAAGTTACCGAATGCCAGTTGGAAAAAATCGGACTTACAAGAATGGTTACGAGCGAAAAAAATAATTTTTGACGACAATTCGGGCAAGACAGAGCTATTGAGTCTTTGTCGCCAGAATAAACCACAAAATACCAGGTACGTTATAGACGAGCTACTCCAAGAACATGGACATCAGGTTTTGAGATTGCCTCCATATCACTGTCAATATAATTCGATTGAGTTGATCTGGGGCATAGACGTGGAGATGTAACAGTGAAAAAAGTTTGGGGCGATGCATTAGCTGAGGCAACACCTGCAATGTGGGCGAGTTGTGTTAACCATACTGAAAAATTAATTCAGGACGACTGGGCAAAAATGGTCACATATGATAAAAATGAAAGTAGGATTAAGTATCATCGATTTGGCGGAAGATTCCAATGATGAAGACAGTTCCAGTGAATACGCTGACTGATTAGCTAATTAATCAAGGTCAATACGTTGTAACAGTTCAGAATTCGCTACAGTGCTTAAAACTTAAAAAAATCTGTATCATTTTTTAAATAAAGTGGGTTAAATACTTAACACTTTTTTGGGTATATTTCAAAATCCTTTTAAAATGTACTTTTCGTTATATCCTGTTCTATTGTACTGCAAGCTAGAAAAATACTTCTTCGCAATTTATACGTATATTCCGTTATTAGAAATTTAATGAAAAATAATTTATAATTTTCTTTTATAACTATTATTTCGTTTGACATGCTAAATTTTGCTCCGCCACTGGAGGAGGTAAACGAATCGAGCTTAGACAAGGAAAGACAGATGAAACAACTTATTGCAAGTGTTTTTACACGCACACGCCAAGAACGATGAAAACGATTATACCAATATATATATATATATATATATATATATATATATATATATATATATATATATATTATATATATATATATATATATATACATATATATAAAGATTGACCGAAATAAATTCGGAACATAGGAATATAATGTATTTCGGCTCAATCCTCCGGTGTTTGGCCAACAAAAGATTGTCAAATAATTATATTATATCAAAATCCCATATTTCAGCGGGCTGCTGGATTCTGAACTCATAAAAATTGAAAGCTACACATAAATCTACGATTTTATTATGCTGTCAAACCAGTTATAGTCCAGGAAATGTAGCATATCACCTCGCAATTTTTTCGTGCGGCGTGGATTGACTTGAAATTTAACAGAAGGTAGGTAATAGCCTAAGGATGAAAATCTATATCGAACCAAAGTGCGCCAAAGCCTAGGGGGTGGTTGCCACCCCATCTCCGGGGTGAAATTTTTTTTTACGTTTTAACTACAGGTTTCGATTAGAAAAGTGATTCTAAACAAAAAATGTGCTATACATTTTTTTTATAAAATGATATTTTTCAAGTTATTCGCGATTGAAAGTAACAACTTTTAGACGAAAAAATCCACGTTTTTAATCGATTTTTCGCGAATAACTCGAAAATGGTGCATTTTATCAAAAAAATTGTAGAGAACAAATTTGTAGCTTTTAAAAAGACAAATACAATTACAAATACAATATCAATGTTCAGCGGTTTTCTTCAAATGCCAAATTTGAAAGATTTAAAGTCAAATATCGGGAAAATGATGCATTTTTGGAAGAAAACTCACAAAATCTTTTTTAAAGAGCATAAATAGACCTATCATAAAAAAATAAGGTCAATACCTCATTTTTTACGAAAAAATCGAGGAAAACAACACCCTAACCACCCCCATAATTAAAATCGATCTTCACTCTTCTGCAGTTCCCTTTGTAGATGTATTGTTAATACGTCCAAGAAGTTTGACTCATTTAAAATGCTTAGTTTTAGAAAAAGTACAGCTTAAAGCGAGAAACAATTTACAATTTCATATTTTTTACCCTTCTTTTTTTAAATATGCCCGAAAATACTGAATATATGAAAAAAATAAAAATTACCAAATTGTAGCTTTTTTAATGACTAAAATTAGCCTTTATTTAGATTTGTTGTACAATGAATATTTGGCGAGATATAGCCGTTTAAAGCATCGATTTATGATCAAGCACCATCTTTTTCGAGCCCTTTAAACTCACCCCATTTAAAAACCAAGGGTTCCAAAAAGATTTAATTCACAGATCCTTGTAGCTATTAAAAACCTCTACAAATCGTTTTTGAAGAAACACTCTATCATTAAAAATTAAAGGAAATACGTTAAAAAAACCAGTTAATTTTTTTCCGGAAAATTCCATTAGTATAGTACAGTACATTTCGGAGCATAATAATCTACAAAACCGGTATATTAGCTAGTGGGGCGTTATACATTCGAAATTTTAAGCGTTCTTATTTTGAAATCCCATACAACAGAATAAAACATCTGCTCATATGTCTATGGCTTGGCAATGAAAATATCAGAGCAACAGATTGGGGATGGTATTCCAAAGATGGTTTGTTATTACCCGTACGCATGAACAAACAACCTGCACCCGATAAATTTTTGAAAATTATTTTTTGCCAATGCAAAAAAGGATGCGGCGTTTCATATGGGTGCAGAAAAGTTGGTTTATACTGTAACTCTACTTGTTCTGGGTGCTCAGGTGAAGGTGAAGGGTGCAATAACAGTCCACCAATAATTGAAGAAGATGAGGATGACATAGATTACGATGAAGATGTAATTGATGACGAATAAAATTAATATTATAATTGTTTTACCTATAAATGTAAATATTTTCAACTATTTATGTAAATGTATAAGAATATATGGTGCCTTTTTATGTTGATATATTTTTTTTGTATTTAATTCTACTTTTTTCAATTTATATCTTATAAATTAGTTTATAAAAACTGCAATGTTGTAAAGGGGGATTTTCAACAGTTGAAAAGTTGCAAAATTTTGGCAAAAAATTGTTTTCACCTATAGCACTCATAACAATTGATTTTTAAGGGTTGAAAATGTATGAATTTGTATTTTAAAGTATAAAAAACTCACTATTTAACTAATCCAAACCAAATTTCACTCATCTTAAGATTTGTAATATTATTTTACAATTTTTGAAAATTAGGGGTAGTTTTCACCCCTAAGAACAATCAGGGTTCATCGGTATGACATAAACTATAAAGCAGAGGGTGAGTTGAGCTTGATTCCAAATTTTTATGCAAATCGTTCGAAGGTGAAATCATTTTCTTCGCATTACTATTTTTTTTATATTAATCTCTAATAAGGGTCGCTTTTTAAGGGTTGAAATATAATGGAACTTTATTCAAAAGCACGAAACTATCATTATTTAATTAATTCAAACCAAATTTTACCCATATTCAGGTTTAATATGTTATTTTATAATTTTTGATAATTAGGGGTAGTTTTCACCCCTAAGAACACTCAGGGTTCATCGACATGACATAAACTATAAGGCAGCGGGTGAATTAAGCTTAAATCCAAATTTTTATCCAAATCGATCCAAGGCGAAATCATTTTTTTAGAATTAGTAATTTTTTACATTAATCTCTAACAAGGGTTGCTTTTTAAGGGTTGAAATATGATGGAACTCTATTCAAAAGTATAAAATAATCATTATTTAACTAATTCAAACCAAATCTTACCCATATTCAGGTTTAATATGTTATTTTATAATTTTTGACAATTAGGGGTAGTTTTCACTCCTAAAACCCTTCAGCGCACTTCGGTTCGATATAGATTTTGATCCTTGGGCTATTACCTACCTTCTGCTAAAATTTCAACTGCATACAAGCAGGACGAAAAAATTGCGAGGTTTTAACTTTTTTCGAGCTTCATTTCCTGAACTATTATCGCCTCCTTAAACAAACCCGTCTTACGCAAACAACTTTGTTGCGAGACAGATAGTTGAACGATATTTTATACAATGTCTATACCCAGGTATGGATTGATTTTTGTCCAAGTTTTATATTGGTCCACTATTTCAAATGCAGTTCAAACAGACATGTATTAAAATGTATGTTCCGTTTTAATTTTTTTTCAATCTGTATATCCCTGATACAGCTGATAAGATAACAGCTGATAAAATAACTGTACACTGTAGAATTAGAACAAATGAAGAACTGAAAACATTCTAAAGCCGGATTCTCACGAGCGGCGTATTTGAAAAATACACCAATACTGGTGTACTTGGCGAGTCGGCCAATATAATTTTGTCCTTTACAAGTAAACCGTTCACACGGCGTGTACGATTAACAACTGCGCCAACAACAAATATGCCAGTAAACTATTAAATATTGAAATTAATAAGCTAACAATAAAGTTGTGACTCTTGGTCGATTCCAAAAAAACGGGAAAATAAAGATATTCTTGATATAAAAAAATGGTATAAATATTGTTCATGTAAAGTATAACGGAAAAAACTTATCGACAAAACATCAAATTGTGAACATAAATTATTGTTTAAAAAAATGCAAGGCAAAAATAAGAGAACTTTTTCATCTATTCGTCTTTTAGTAACCCCCACCTACGTCTTAAAAGTTTCAGATATCTGTGAAAAATTTTGCCGTGAAATCTATGATTTTTGAATAACCAGACTGGGCCGGACAATTCTGTACCTTCGGACTGTACCGAAGTTGATGCACATATTTTCAATATTTTGACAGAAACTAAATAAATAATAACATTTAAAATATATGTAGTTTTTGAAACTAATGATACTGCCTTCCTACGTCTTATTGATCAGTAATAGTGATTAATAGGAAACATGTTTGTATGTACGAATATATTGCAAATCGATTTTAAAATATTCGTTGGCATTTCAAGATACGTGTAAATTTAATTTTTCAATTTGTAATTGCCACTATGCAGAATTTTGGTTAATTGAACATTAAAATTTAATATATTTACAGATTGGGGTTTCGTCAAATATCAACAAGCTGTTAGTTGAGGTAAAATTAAAATTGGCAAGCGAATGCGTTCATACCACAAATTTCAATCATTGATAAGTTTTCAAAATTCTGAAAACTGAAAGATTAATCGTTTAAATGTCTATTCTTCTATAATAAATTAATAAAACAGCATTCCTTGGCAGGGTTTTTACCCCACTGAAAAATCATCGATTTCACGTAAAAATCTTATACATATATTTGAACGTTTTAAAATGTAAATGAAGGGTAGCTGATGAAAAATTCGCTAATGAACAGGTTTCTAGAAAACCCTCTATGGTTTCAAGCGATCTAGCAAATCTACTACAGGGTGAATATAACAAGGTGATTCTTGTAGTCTATTCTAGAGTTGCAGTCATATTAGGACTCTTTTTAATGCTATGTAGAAGATGATTTTAGAGTGTAGATTTCAAAAGTGTCTCTTCGCTTCAAAAGACCTTTCTGTACTGGTTCCATCTACAGTATTGTGCGAATTAATAGAATCACTGTGATTTTTTTTTTCATTTTTTCAATATTCACAGTTGGCAACACTACCTACACAGTTGACAGCTGACCAAGCATTGAAAACATAACCTTACTGTGTGTTGGTGTGTTTAAGTGTGTTTTAGGTCATTTTTTACCAAGCTTGTGTTGTTTTGGGGGTTTAGTTGTACTATTTTGTGTTGTTTTTGGTTTTATTTCAACATGGATATTACGCCTAGAAAGCGTGAAAAGATTGTCACATTGAGTGAACACACTAGTATGTCACAAAGAGAGATTGCTAGAACGTGTGGAGTGAGTCAGGGGGTAGTAAGCAAAATTTTTAAGCGTAAACGAGAAACGGGATCAGTGGATGTGAAAAGGTTAGGAAAATGTAGAAGAAAGTAAAACAACACTAGCAGATGATAGATTTTTACTTCGAAGGAGCAAATTGGACCCAAGAAAATCAAGCCAAGACCTACAACAAGATCTAGCAGCATCAGCTATAGTGATTCATGACTCAACTGTGCGTAGAAGACTTTTGGAGAATGGTAGAAGGGCAATTCGTCCACAGAAAAAATAGCTTCTAACTGAACGAATGAAGAAACAAAGGCTACTGTGGGCCAAAAAAATACTCTAATTGGACTGTAGGCGACTGGAAAAAAGTCCTATTTACAGATGAAACCCACTTTATAGTTCAGGGACAGCGGTCGAAATTCGTCAGGAAGTCAATGAAAAGCTGACACCATCTCATATTGATCAAACCGCAAAACATCCAGTCAAGAAAATGTTTTGGGGATGTTTTTCATACATGGGGGTTGGATCTTTGGTGCCAATTGAAGGCATGATGAACAGCCAAAAATACAAATCCATGTTGGAAAAGTATTTGGACAAACAACTCCAAAAATGTCAACCCCAAGGAGGAGCGATTCTTCAACAGGACTCTGCTCCCTGTCACAAATCAAAGGAAATGATGGCATTTTTCAAAAATAAAAAGATTAATGTTTTAGATTGGCCCGGTAATTCGCCCGACCTCAACCCCGTTGAAAATTTATGGGTCATTTGCAAAGCTAGACTGCGAAAAATCGACTGTACCACTAAAACAAAAATGATAGAAGCGGCCATTCAGGTTTGGTATCGAGATGAAAGGATATCTGACAACTGCCAGAAACTCATAGAATCTATGCCAAAACGGGTAAAAGCAGTAATTGCTGCCAACGGGGGACATATTTACTACTGAATGATGTAAGTTTACCTTTATAGTTTTGTCAAAATATAATTTTTTACTAAATAAACTGTTTTTTCATTAAAACAGCCTATGATTCCATTAATTCGCACAATACTGTATGTTATAGTTAAAAAGATCCACTCTTCTAAGAATACCTATATTGGATTCGGAGTTACATTTATTACCTGACCATATCGCAGTATCAATATATCGCAATATCTCTGCAGTTGCGGATGTTATGTTTGTCCGTTTACTTTATATTTTCGCAAAATCTGCATGTTGCTTTATTCATTTTTCCGATTTTGTACAGAGGATATTTCATTAAGCAGTTTCTAGTAATATGTTGCAATAACCTTTTAGCTTAAGTTTGACCCGGATTTTTTTTCAGTATACTACAATACGTTCCTTTTTCAATTTTCGGGCCTCTTCCATGATGCGGCTTTCCTGACCAATAAAGTTACCTTGTTATGGCTACTTTGGCAGTTATTTACGGGACTGTTTCCAATTTTAAGAGTTAACCGATTCACAAATTACAGACTTCAGAGTCTTTAGTAAAGGGATAATAAATATTTTGTTTGAATTGAGGCGTTTTTCAGACACTTTGAAGTACAAAAATATATTGCTAAAAATTCCTCTCAATATGAATGAGTTTTGACTCATCAGTTTACTAAATGACGACAGCAATTTAATGTGAATAACTTCGTTTTGTGTAAATCCTGTTTTGCATCGATATTGTATGTGGGAAACTTTATGGATTGTAGAGCAAGGTACTACTAAGTTATTTGATCGAGCGCATTATCTCAATATTTTTTCTCATTTTTGGGGTTAATTAGCTTTTCAGTTTATTTAGTCACTCCGGGTTTTATATCATGTCTTCACACGATTGAAATGATTTTGAGCTTACTTTTCTAAAATTTGTGTGTCTTTTCACAATTGGAAAATGCATGCTGATGTTCAGCAGTTTCTAAAATAACTCGACATGTCAGACTTGATAAAAAGTTTTCTATATATCCATAAATATGCCAAGTATACATTTTTAATACATTTATGGTTGTATAACATTCACTGAAATCGAATCAGAAGTTAGTAATATTGTTTGTTGTCAGAAATTATTTTCTTGATGTAATATATAATTTGATTCATAATTTGATGTAATATATAAAATAACATATTTTGATGTTTTGGGCATACTCGGTTGTATTCGGGTTATGCAGTTATGTTTCTTAATCTGAAGTGATAATGATGCAATGATCTGAAGAATTGTAATTAGGAAAACCGAATTATAACTAGAATGACGAAGTGTACATGTAATGAGTACACGTATAATGGGTACCTTTATTGATTTTACTGCAGATATATTTTTTAATAAATATAATCAATTACGTTTGTAGATTTTTTTTAGAATATTCAATATACGGTGTTTTCATAATGAATCATATGTTTTAGTTATGTCAAAGTAAATTGCTATATAAAAGCTTCGTGATAGCGTTTTCTACATCTATAATGTTGTCGTTTGTAGATAAATTTTTAAGTAGTTAAATGATTAAATTTGTAATATAAGCCTTTCTCTTCAATTTGGTGGTTTCAGAATTCATGTAGACCTAAGAGTTTTTGCATAATAATACTGTAGATAAGAGCTTTCTGGGATAAACGATTTCAATTGTACAATGACTGACTTTTGAGTTTTAACCTTGTTTAGGCTTGTGCCTCTTCAAGAAATGGGGAACTCCTTTTTTTGACGGAATTGTGGGGGTGTGATAAACGTCAATTAAGCGAAACGCAAACTAAGAAGTAGTAGACTACTAAGTAGCGGGGGGAACTTTCTTGGCAGGGTACCTGGTGAGTATTTGCCCTCTATGCGAACAAGGCATCTGTAGTATTTGTTTTGCTCGGTTGTTCGAGCCAGCTATGGTTCTTAGGACATACTTCCTGCTGAAGGTTAGGATTCTGTTCTTAATTGGCGTGATGTTGGCCAATGCGTATATGTGGGCTGATGGATACAACCGATCTTTTCTCATACAGTAGCGCAGGATTCTACAAGTTCGTGGCTCCTCAGAGAAAGGTAAACGCATGCCTTGTATTCGAGTATCGGCCTGATAAAAAGCTTGTAGGTGTGCAACAATGTTTGAGAGGACGTTCCTCCTAGTTTTCCGGTTAGCACTTTCAGATTAAACCTCTTTCTCATCCTATCAAGGGATTCATCGACATCAGCCTTCCAACTGAGAGTTCTCGTAAAACGAACTCCCAAGTAGAGAACTGAGTTCCTGAGAATACGGTCCTTTCTTAAAAAAGTCCTCTCCTAAAAGTGTCACTCGTTCCTGGAGGTGGCGCCCCTAAGGAGATTTGAAGACAATAGATTGGGTTTTGGATGGGTTTAAAGTAACCCTCCATTTGTTGCACCACTTCACGACCTTATCGAGGTAGACTTGCGATCTATCTAATACAGACCGTCGTTCTCCCTCTCTGCTGGAGCCTGAGGTGAGAATGGCTGTATCATCAGCGAATAGGAGAAGAGACTCTGATCTTTGCTGTGGGCGGGGGATGTCACTATTGTAAACTGTGTATAATATTGGAGCAAGTATTGAGCCTTGGGTTACTCCCGCTTGTGGAGTGAAGGGGGTGGAAAAATGGTCGGCTATTTTGATCCTAACCGTCCGATGGGATAGGTAGGAATTTATTAGTTTAACGAAAGGTGTTGGCAGTCCAGCAATGTAGAGTTTCTCGATCAGGCCTGCGTACCAGACCTGATTGAAGGCCTTCTGGACATCGAGGAAAATGCCTACGACGCGCTTCCTTTCGTTAATGGATTGTGAAATGAAAGTTGTTGCTTCAACCAATGCATTTTGTGTGTAAAATGACTATTAAGTGAAATTTCTTGAAATTTTTGTAGCTAAATATTATGTAATATGCTGCCAATTCTCACGTAAGATTAAAGGTTTTCATGTATTTTAAGAAAAGGTATTATTATTTTTCAAAAAATCTGCTTTTGAAGCTATTTTTGCAATATTAAACAACAAATTAACAACAATAACTCTTACTTACAAACTCTTATTTTAAAGGATTTTCTATACTTTTTAGCTTTCAGTTAGCTTTCAAATAGCGATCTTACATTGTTTATAATCATTACCAAATTGATAAAAAGAAGTTGTTACATATCTGTATTAAAGAGTGTCACGAAAAGACTTCCTTTTTACTAATTTCTCTAGTCTAAGCGTTAAATATTATATTGAAGCTATTTTCTTGTGGCATGTTAATGCAATTTACTATTTTGGCTGGGAATAAGCCACAATTATAATAACCAAATATCGTCTAATATTATAAAAACGATAAAAAAATTGTTTGGAACAACAAAATTTCCATTTAAATATTTTGTATTGTTAAGTTGTTGCAGAATTGTAGTACATATTAGTTTAAAGAATACAAAACAAAAAGATACCTATTTATTTTGAATGAAAGAATGCTACGTCGACGGAAAATATTTTAATGAGCCGAAACATTGGTTAAAATGCTTGCCAGTTTATAAAAGATATAGAACAATGGGTGTAGTGTTTGACTACAAATATTTTTGACAATTTGTCACTAACATTTGGCAGTGTAAAAGCTATTAATTATCACAATTAACGCGTAACTTAGATTTATTTTATTTCCTCTTAGCATCAATTCAAGCTGCGGTATGTTAAATGGTTTAACAATTTTACACCTGATTAATTTAAATACTTTTATTTATAATTTCATTCCGAGTAGTAATTCTTTTAGTTTTTTTAAAATATATGAAGGGTTCAGAATACAAGTCAACCAAGTCCAGTAACAATGCTATAACATGCGCCAACTAGGTAACTTTTCAATGTAATAATGCACCAAGTCCTAATTCTGATAATATCCGCTAGCCAGAAGCAAGTTCTGGTGTTCACTGACAGATTGTTATTTTCTGTCAGAATACTACTGAAGCACGTCCAGGTAGTATTTGTTTACTGTGTGCAGTTCTGTGTTGACCTACTTTAAACCTGTAGTTATAGCTTTTGACAGTTTATTACACATTATTTTTCTTGGCTAGTTGTATTATGCGATGGATATTTCATCTGGGTCATGTGAAGATGTGAAGAGAGAAACCTTCAGAAGGGCCTCGGAATGGACGGAAATCAAGACGACGACTTTGGCAACGGAATATGGAATTTTTGCTGGGAACGTGGAATGTCAGAACACTAAATGGACCAGGAGCACAGAGGATTCTTCTACACGAACTGAAGAGATATAAAATTGGAATCACTGCAGTACAGGAAACTAGATGGCTGGGAAAAGGTATCCGAGACACTAAAACTCATACTATTCTGTATAGCGGTAAAGATAAAGGAAATAAAGAACTCGGAGTAGCCTTTATCGTAGATAATACAATGAAGCACCTGATAACAGACTTTCAAGCCATCAATGAAAGAATCTGCAAGCTTAGGATAAAAACTTATTTCTTTAACGTAACCTTTATAAATGTACACTGCCCTACAAATGAACAGGAAGAAGACACTAAGGTAGCTTTTATCAAGATCTAGAACGAATCTATAACTCAATACCAGGAAACGACATTAAAATGGTGATAGGTGACACAAACGCCAAAATCGGAAAAGAAGAAGAGTACATAGGGGTAATAGGGAAACATAGTCTGCATAGAGAGACAAATGAGAATGGTCAGTTTCTAATAGACTTCGCAGCTGGAAAGAATATGGTTATCAGTTCGACCTGCTTCCCACATCGGGACATACATAAGGGCACTTGGATATCACCTGACGGAAACACAGTCAACCAAATAGACCACGTACTGGTTGAAAGAAGAATGGCCACAAGTATATTAGATGTAAAAAGTAGGCGTGGAGCAAGCTGTGACTCCGACCATCTACTAGTACAGATACGGTTCAGATGTAAAATCAGTCGACAAGCAAAGGAAAAATATCCGAAACAAGAAAAACTAAACTTAGATAACCTAAAAGTCTCTGAGGTACAAGAAAGATTTGAGAGAACAGTGAGTGAAAAATTACTAGAAGAAAACATAGAAGAATTCACAATAGAAAATCATTGAAACACCATAAGCACTATCATACTAAACACGGCACAAGAAGTTCTTGGAACAAACACTCAACGGAGAGAAGAACAGTGGTTCGATGAAGAATGCAAACAAGCTATTCACGAAAGAAATGAAGCACATAAGAATTTCATACTCAGACGAACTAGAGAGAGAAGGACAGAATTTGAGAATAAAAGACGAAGAGCTGATAAACTATGCAGACAGAAAAAGAGACGGTACGAAAACAACCGGATACTAAATATAGAGAGGGCGTTCAAGGAAAACGAAACACGCAGTGCATACCAACTTATCAAACATTTAAGACAGGGCTAGAAACCGAAGACTAGCCTATGCAAAAATAAGAATGGAGAAATAATTAGCGATATGGACGAAATTAAGAGAACCTGGATGATGTATTTTAAGGAATTATTAAACGAAAGGGCACAAACACCACTACAACAGCGGCAGCAGCAGGTAGAACAGGAAGGTCAACAACAGGAGCTATGGGAAGATGGAGAAGATAATGAATTGGCTAGACCTCCAACGCTAGAAGAAGTTCGAACAGCAATCCAAATGCAAAAAAGCCATACAGCGCAGGGAATAGATAAGATACCGGCAGAACTGTTCAAGCAGGGAGGAACAAATTTGACAGAACAGATGTACCAGCTTATACAAGAAATATGGAGAGAAGAAAAAATCCCACAACAATGGAAGAAAAGTATAATCTGCCCTATTCATAAAAAAGGAGACAAACTGTTATGCCAGAATTATAGAGGCATCTCTTTACTTTGTTCGGGATACAAAATACTCACAAACATTCTTAATCGAAGACTTCAACCCCTCACTGAAAAAATTATCAAGGAATATCAAGCAGGGTTCAGGCAAAATAGATCTACTATTGACCAACTATTTACAGTTAAACAAATACTAGCCAAAGCATGGGAATATGACATAGACGTCTACAATCTCTTTGTAGATTTCAAGCAAGCCTATGATTCAATAGATAGAACAATACTACCTAATATATTACAAGAATTTGGCATACCATCAAAATTAATAAGACTAGTGCAAATGACAATGACAGAAACAGAAGCACATGTATATATTCAGGGACAGATCACTGATGCGTTTATGACAACGCAAGGACTGAAACAAGGTGACGGACTGGCTCCAACACTTTTTAATCTTGTTCTTGAATATGTAATTAGACGGTTGACGGTGAGCAGAAATAACATACTTACAAACAAATCTACCCAATTAGCAGCATACGCAGATGACATAAACATAATGAGCAGAACAAAGACTGCGGCAGAAGAAACCTACGTTCAGTTGAAACAGAGTTCAGAAGTTGTAGGGCTAACAATAAATACAAATAAAACAAAACTACTCATACAAACCAGATCAAATAGACAGGCGCAACAACAACAATTTATAGACGATATAGAATACGTGAATAGATTCACGTATTTAGGAATGGATCTGGTCGAAAATAATGAAGAAGAACCGGAAATAAATAGAAGGCTTATGCTGGCAAACAAAGCCTATTTCGCGATGGGCCACATATTTAAATCGCGAGATGTATACCGGAAAACAAAACTCCGGGTATATAAAACAATAATCCGACCAATAGTAAGTTATGGGTGTGAAACATGGGTTATAACACAGAAATCTACCAATGCATTAGACGTGTTCGAAAGAAAAATATTACGTAGAATACTGGGTCCAATAAAGGAAAATAACAACTGGCGAATTAGATATAATAACGAAATATACGAACAATACACTGAACCAACACTAGCACAATACACTAGACTGCAGAGATTACGATGGGCCGGGCATGTGGCCCGCATGCATGAGAACAGAATCCCCAGAAAATTACTAAACGCAAGAATGCAAGGAAAAAGACCTGTTGGAAGACCAAAAAAGAGATGGGAAGACGAGGTAGATGAGGATGCCAAAAATCTCCTAAAAACGCGTTCATGGAAAAGAACAGCAGTAAATAGAGATGTTTGGAGAGGTTTAATGAAGGAGGCCAAGGCCCGGCTTGGGCTGTAGTGCCATTGGATGGATGGCATGTGAAGAGTGCTCGCTAGCTGAATTTGACACAGTTAAATCCACTGTTGTTATAGTTTAGTTTAGGATTTCTACTCAAAGATATTGGTTAAAACGTGTATCACAGTGTATCACGTGTTGCACCTATTGCAGTAAACATATAATGTCACATATTTTTTTAGAGGGTGATACTTCATCTGACTATAACAAGACTGTTCTATCTGTCAAAATGAAACGGAGGCGTCCGCCAAAGAGCCTTCTAACTGAAAACATTTCTCATGATCTAACTCAACCCATTACATAAAAAGAAAAAAGTTTTTAAATTCCTGAAAGTTTTTAACTACACCTAAAGCCTAAAAAAGAATATTTTATTGCTCGATGACAGCGGACGATGAAATCAAATATGTAAAATAAATTGGTTCTAGTGCAAAATATTTACCAACAGAAAGATTTGTCTATTTGTTTCCCTTGACTGTCTTATAGATATGTTTTTGTATCAGAAAATATTTTTTACAATTTAATTTGTTTTAAGGTGACATCGTACCCCTCTCGAATACTGCTAACAGCAACCTCATTCTCCCCCTGTACATTCAGATTAGGCAAATGAACGAGATTTCCCGAGAAAGAAAGCTCCTGAGGAACTTTGAAAACTGGAAAGTTAACAAAAGGAAGTTGAATCGTAACAGCGGCAAAGAGTACACACATCGCAGTAATAAACGAAGATATTTCTCTCTGGATATGACTGTAAATACCCGTGACAAGTTCCCTTCTGAAGATACATTGAAATCATTTTTTAATTCATCTTGGAAACTGGCAGATTTCTTAAAACAAAACTGTTGTTTGCGGGACTTAGTTAAGGTCCTTAACTGTCAGTAGGCGTTGGACAAAAGACGGATCAGGAAACACAAAATCAAAGATTTATTAGTACGTTATTCAAAATGAACATAATAATCAGCTGAGGGTTTGTAACACCTACAATTTTGCCATGTTACAAGTAAGTTGGAGAAGATTATACAGATGTTTAAATAAAACAGAAGTTACTGCCGTTATTGACGCAAGGGGAAAACAGCGTGGCGGAAAATTGACAACTGAGATGTTGTTGACTATATAAAGTTATTTCCCTGCTACCAAACCCACCATACAAGAAAGTACAGTGAGAACAAAATATACTTAAGTCCAGATTTTAATATTAAAAAATGTATTATTTGCATAAAGAGAAATGTGAAAGTGAGAAAAGAAATCTTGGGAAAGAACAATGTTACTACCAAGTCTTCAGCCAAAAATTTAACTTGCACTTTAAACCTCCTTTAAAGGACACTTGAAGCAACTGTGGCAAGTTATTTCAAAAAATCCGTGCTGAAACTGATGAGAAACAGACAGCCGACTTAAAGACAGAAAGAGGCGAGCAGAACAAGCGCGCGCAGAACTGAAAAAAGATGCCACGGAAGCCTCGCAGGATTAATATGTTTGCACATAATAGAGAGTCCAGCCAATAAACATAGGACTATCAATGTGCCTGGTGACTGGTACAACATCATTAAAACTGCAAAAGTAAAAAAGCCTTAGTTTGAAGTTTTAAAACTACAATGAGAAGAATTTCTGAGCACAAAATTCCTCGAAGAATCATTCACAAAAAGGAAAAAGGACACTGAAGGTAGGCAAATCAATGGGCTAAGACACGGTGGTTAAGGTTTAAAAAAGTGGCGCCTTTTCAAATAAAAATAAATAAACCTTTCACTGAAATTTCGAGTTTCGGAACCTTGAACATCTCGAAAGAGACAAGTAAAACACGTCCCGGAAGACCGGTGAAAGCGCAAATCTTGTTGACTGTATAGTAGGATCAGCTTTACCTAACCAGGAGACAAATGAATTTCAAAAAAAAAAGGAGGACATGTTGTCTCTGTAACCTTACATACCTCCTCTTCATCATAGATACTTTAGAAACCTTTCAGGGAATCAGCCAACTCGTCAAACCCAGGAAAATGATGCGACTGAAGGCAATAATTCGTTTTTTATGTCAATTAACTTTTCCTTTCACCTAAGGAGCGATATTTTGTATTAATATTTCTCTAACTAGATGGAACAATAAAGTGTAGTAACAACACTTATAGTTGATTCATTATCTTCCTAAAATTCTTCAGAATACATTTGAAATAAGTCCACTTTTTTGCATTTTTTGGAGATATTACATCAAATTTGACCAATAAAAGCAATGTAAATGTCTAAGTTACTCTGTGGCCTCCGTTCCAAGTGGATCACGCTTAAGGCGGACTTTATTTAATCAAAAATTTGTATTTTTAAAACGATTTCCGAGCTTAAGTTGAAACGTCAAATAACATTTCTAATTTTATAGTTAATTTCCAAAAATCTAATAATTAAAAAGTATAGTTCAACAAAAAATAGTTTCAGAGTCATATATTTAAGATAAAAACCGAATGAAGTTTTATACCATCAATACCAAAGTAAGTAAAAAAGTATGTATAAGTAGTGCAAGTCAAGATATCTATTGGCTTTTGTAACTTTGGCTTTTGAATATTTATACAACTATAATCTGTCTCAATGGAAATGGAATTATAGTTGCAAACAGATTTAAAAGTAAGGGATATAAAAACACTATATTGCTACCTTGAAAAAAAAAATATCTCAACAAAAGTGAAAAATGGACTTGTTAGTGAAGTGAATAGGATTTATCTTTTCTATATTTTTTGTGTGATGACGTTATAAAGTTAATTTAGGCTTATGGCCCTAAGATTGTAGAAGTGTCGTTATTATTATAAGATAAATAAGAAAAGTTAGTTCGATTTTTTGCACCAACTGTCATATTATGAGATATGATGTCCTTCATGAACAAAGATAAAATAATACAATACTTTTTGTGAAGAATAATGCATTATTTTGAGTTGTGTCAGGCTTGCAACCAAGGTGAGGTTGTTTAAAATAATTTGTAATATTGTTTTGAGTTAACTCAACCAACTACAAATAATTTTGACTTATGACGTTCTAAAAAAATCGAATTGGAATTATTTCAGATTAGAAAAATGTCCCGAGGATTTAGAGGTAGACTCATACAAGTTGACTTCTGTCAACAACGATGAAGAAAGTGTATTATGAAGCATTTTTAAAGGTAGAGAAGTATTTTTTAACTATAATTTACTACAGAATGACAGTATTTTCTAGTTTTTACACTATACCATCTTTGCTGTTATTTTTGTGCCAAATACACATTTGTAAAAACACACCTAAAAGAAATTCACAACTCAAACATTTAGCGTTTTGTTTGCGCTCGAAAGATTATCATTCTATTGTTTATAACTTTGGCATACTTGTATATGGCCTAGATTTTGTTGTGAAAGGTTTTAAAAAATTTCAATTAAAAAAAATTTTGATTGCAAATTATGCCAAATCTTTTAAATCGATTTAAATGAAATTTGGTCAGCTGTTTTATTATATTATAAACATTTTCTACACAAATTATGAAGGTCCTAAGTGAAAACTAAGAGGTTGAAAAACACTGAATAAAAAAGATTTGTTTCCCCCTCATGTTTTATATTTATTGCTATTTTTCAGCAAGGGTAATAAATTTAAACATTTTTAAACAGCCGTATCTTATAGAAAATTTAATATTCACTATTTTTTCATTACGATATTGCTCCAAAATGAATTTTTTTAAAGTGAAAAAGACAGCAAATATTTGATTTCACGCAAACAGCGCCTTTGTATCTGTTGATACGTATTTCGACCTAATGGGTCTCATCAGAACAGTTATTCAAAGGTGTTCTCAATTGTCTTTCGAAACTATTTTACGAATTTTTTTAAGTTATAAGGAAACTAGAAAAAATCGATGTTTTTCGGAATTTTTAAATTATTTTAATTTTTTACTAACGTTCCCGACCTATTTGAGAAAAAGAATAAGTCAAATAATATTATTAAAGTTGTCACATCCAAATTTAGTCCATTTTTTACAAATCTGCCCTGGTCTAATAGCTTTTTAACAGGCTAGTACACACTAACGCCAAAATATTTGCATGTTCGCAGTTATGAGTAAAGTTTTATGATACTTAATGATAATTCATTGATTTTTTAAATGGTCACTTCTAAAAATTGTTACATTTTGACATATGACGGTCTTCTTCCAAGGTAGCGATATCTTGAATTATACTATAAATAGATGTTAATGGCATTATATACTGACCTGTTACGTTTCCTCCGGTACTGAGAAGTGGGATTTTACTAAGTTCAACTGGCCTAAATACTTGCTGTTTGGTGGTCTGTGTACTGGTTACTTGTTCGTGAACTTCGCTGTGGGTGATAACTTCGCTAGTCTTTTCAGCCTGGAAAAATAAATAATATGAAAATAATCGATGTTTTTCTTTAGGTCACATCAACGCATGCATTACACATAACAGTATAGTATTTTACTGATCCAAGTAACAATCACAACATGAAAGAGTTGATCAATTTAAAGCACGCTTCGTTTAAAAACCATAAAACAGTCTAACATTTGCTAGTTAAAAATAATCGTCCTATTGTCAATTTCTGATTCCAATAAGCTTGCGATTTTAAAATCCACAATTTTAATTTGTATTAAAATCTTAACATAACATTTAGATGTATGAGATAGAAGAATTATTTGAGACATTTGATATAATTCCTTATTAAGACCTTCTCTTGAAATTACTTTGGGATCTTTTGAAAGAAAAGGAAAAGAATTTGTTAGTAAAGTAAAGATTTTATTTATATGTATCTTTATTTATATTTTTAGAGGAATCGTTTTTATTTTTTTTTTTTGTTTTTTTTTGCAGTAAACTTAAACTCTTAATTTTTCAAACGGTTTTTTTAATTGTTTATTGCTTATACACAAAGACCCGGTGGCCTTTTGCAAAAAACGGCTAACTCGTATTTTAAGGGTTGCAGGACTTTGTTTTTTTTAATTCGTGTAAAAATGATAACATAGGGAATTTGTTTACAGGCTTAAAATCACAGTACTTTTGCAAACCTATTTTACAATAGATAGATTTCGAGAGGTGGCCTTTTGGCCTATTCCACTGCGACCTTTTCAGATCGATTTTGGTCCTCTAATCCTAGATAACATTATCTAGCCTGACTCTTTTCATAAAGTTTAGTAGCTTTGAGACTGTACCTTCCATGTAGCTATTTGCCGGTGGATTTTCTTCTCCTAATACAAAGAACCGCTCATTTACACTGACATAAAATGTGCTCTGCTGTTTCTTCTTCGAGATGGCAGAATCTGCACAGGTCATCATCTGATAATCTTATCAGCTTCAAGAGCCTATTCAGCTTACAGTGCCCTGTTAGAAGACCTACTATGGCTTTGACTGTTTTCCTGTCTTTGCTTATTAGATCTGCCGTAAATTTTGACAAATGTTCTGTAATGAACTGTTTCACCTGCCTTTATCCTGGAGAATTTCTCCACAATTCCAGAGATTTGTGAGCTACCCACTTCTTTGTAGCCGTTCTTGTTACTGACTTTGCAACGCCGCAGACGGGTTCCGGTCCAATAAATGGTATTGATAAGCCTTGTTTGGCCATTTCATCTGCTTTTTCATTGCCCTTATGACCCTCATGCCCCGGTACCCAGGCTACCGTAACGTTACTACGGCCTCCTAGTATATTTAGGGTAAACACGCAATCCCATACTAGCTTAGAATTGACCTCTACAGAATTTAGTGCCTTAAGCGCTGCCTTAGTGCCTAAGCGCTTAGAAGTAGCACCCCGCCATAACAACAAAAAATCCAAAAAAGTGCAGAATCGAAGAATAAGCTGAAACAACGAAAAGAGCTCCTGTCACTAAACAAAAGAAATACCACAGAATACAAAGAACTTAATCGAGCCATACAAAAACAGATAAAAAACGATATTAAAAAACATCAACAAGAACATGTAGAAAGAGTGATAGAGAAAAATTGAAGTCTGAAATATACCAAACCGAAATTAGGAAAGAAAAATATTATAACTATGAAAAATCAACAAGGCCAACTAGAAACAAGCAAAGCTCAGATATCAAACATAGTTCAAAACTTCTATACTGAGTTATACCGCTCAAGAAACGATCCACCCGACTCTTCAAAGCAAAATCTGAAAAGACAAATAACAAACGTAAATTCTGTAATACCCGAATAAGCGAAGTAGAAATAGAAAATGCAATTAAACAATTGAAAAGAAATAAAGCACCGGGTAGTGATGGAATTATTGCAGAAAAGTTGAAAGAAGGCGGACAAGAAGTCATCAGGTATCTAAAAATACCGTTTAATAAATGCCTATTTGAAGGAAACATACCAAAGAAATGGAATACTGCTAACACAATATTAATACACAAAAAAGAGGACAATTCAGATCTGAAAAATTATCGTCCAATATCACTACTATCACAACTTTATAAAACATTCACAAAACTAATTACAAATAGATTGACAACAAAGTTCGATGTATATCAACCAGTAGAGCAAGCCGGATTTAGAAAAGGGTTCAGTACATGTTCTACAGACCATCTTCACACACTAAAGGTCCTAATAGAAAAAGTTAAAGAATACAATTTACCAATCTGTTTAGCATTTATAGACTACGAGAAAGCTTTTGACAGCATAGAATTATGGGCTATTGAGGAAGCACTGGTCAACAGCAGAATAGATTCTAGATATACAAAACTATTTACTGCCGCACTTGAAGACATCTTTAAATCACTAAATTGGGAAACGAAGGGACTATCGATAAACGGAAAGTATTTAAACCATCTAAGATATGCAGATGACGTAGTACTAATAGCCAACAGCTGGAAAGAACTGAAGACGATGATCGATGAGCTTCATACGGAATCCATAAAAAAGGACTGAAACTGAATCTGAGTAAAACTAAGCTAATGTCGAATAAAGATGATCAACCGACGATAACCATCCAAGGAACAAAAGTGGAACATGTAGAAGAATACACATATCTGGGTCAGAATATCAAGGTAAACAAAGAAAACCAAACTACCGAAATAAGCAGACGAGTAAGAATGGGATGGGCCGCATTTGGAAAACTCTCATACATACTGAAAGACAAAAAGATACCCCAAAACCTTCGAACCAAAGTGTTCGATTCTTGTATCCTTCCCGTTCTCACTTACGGAGCTTAAACCTGGACATTCACAAAAAAGAACTTGGACAAGATTCGAAAAACTCAGCGAGCCATGGAACGACAGATGCTTGGTATCTCACTAATAGATCGGCAAACGAACGAAGCAATCCGGAACAAAACAAAAATAAAGGACGCCGCGAAACAAGCAGCTAAATTCAAATGGAAATGGGCTAGACACAACGAACGTCTCGAAGATGATAGATGGAACAAAGAAGTCGGAAACTGGCGACCGTACGATGCGAAGAGACCTAGAGGAAGACCTCAAATGCGCTGGAGCGACGATATCAAAAGAGTCGCAGGACCAATGTGGAAACGCCTAGCACACAACAGGGATGAATGGCGAGAAATGGGAGAGGCCTTTATTCGACAATTCGGATACAAAAAGGGCTATATAAAAAAAGCGCTGCCTGCTTATCTGTGAAGATAGCAACTGAACAGAACGTTATTTCCTTTTTTTTATTTCTTCCACGCAATGATGGATTGCCGTTATTTCCGCCTAGAAAACTGTCAGATCCTTAGATAGACTTATCGGGAAATGTATCTCTTGATTTGTCCCTAATATGCCGGCTCCCATACCCTTCGACGTTTTTAAGCCATCCGTGTACCAGGTAGCAGCAGCTTGTATAGGTATACCTTTATTCCAGTCTTCTCGCCTGATATCTTAATTGTGAACTTATTGTTAAAGTAGCTGTATCGTAGCTGTTGCATCGATAGGTTTCCCCATGACAATATCGGCTTTTAGCTCCTAGATTAGCTTTCTGTTGTCAGTACCGTACATCTGTGCATAACTGATCTGGCTTCGCCCTGTATAAAGATATGAAATGGTGTTAGATTCAGCAGGACTTCCAACGATGCAGTAGGAGTTGTTTATATGGCCCCCGTAATACACATGCATGCTAACCTTTGTGTATTACCTAGCAGCCTTATTGCTCCTACTTGCTGCGTCTTTGTCCACCACGTCACTGAGCCATAGGTTATCATGGGTCTAATAACACTTGTGTATAATCATAGAGTCATTTTAGGGTTAAGTCCCCAATTCTTATCGCAAATTCTTCTACTTCTACTATCTGCCCAGGGACATAGTAGCTTTCTGTGTGGTTTTCAGAATGTGAGTATCCCATGTAAGCCGACAATACAATATTTAACCTAAACTTTTTAATCGTTAAAATGATTTAATTTGATAAAATAAGCTTTTTTCTTCAAATTGATGCTTTCAGAATAAACTGATGGAGGACATTTTTCAACAGTCACATTATGATATGAAGCGCTTTCTTTTAATAAAACTGAATGAGAAGGTAAATTGAAAGGGATTTTTTCTTTCAAATATTGGATGATTAATGTCGTCATAATAAACATCAGTATTTAGACAGGATTTAAAAATGAAAAGTTTCCGTTTTCAAAAAATTCAATTTAACCACCACAATGTGAAATTATCTGTCGTTGCCCTCGAGGCACAGGTGATTTAAACATTTTGGAACTGTGTGGAAACTATGTATGTAAGTATCCTCACTATATACAATATTTCTATCTACAAAAAAATATAAAATACTTTAAAATTACTTATAATAGCAACGAATAATTTTTTTATCGATTAAAGGAGATAACAGATACAATTATTTTTAAATTCAAGTAACTAGTGACCATAAACTCTACAATAAAGGTAGTGATGTGATTTTAATATCCTGTGATTTCTTATATTTTCTCCCAATCGAAAGGATTTCCTGGATATAAGTATCTTAGAAAAAAATCAAAAATCAAGACGAAGACGATCTCAAGTGGCATGAAACGCAATGCTGCACACGTTATGCAATTTCAGCTATGTTTTACATAACTGAAAATCAAGATAGGGTTTCATTCACTTTGGTTACCAAAACAAAGTTGACTCGCGCAGCAATCTATTCTCGTACGTTATCCATCCCTAATTTTTAGTATCCTCTTAATAAGCACGACATGCCCAGACACTTTCTTGGCTTATATATACATTTATTAATTGTCTGCGACAAAGTTTACATCTGCTCTATGTTTAAAGTTTAATTTTGGAAGCTATTTGTTGGTAACGGTGAGCACAAGATGAATTGATCCATTAAACGTTTTTAACCAATCGATTAGGTACGCAAAATTTATTACTATTAGCATAAAATTGAATTGTCGGCAGTCACAATGTGTCAAACATAATTATTAACTCACTGTAACTTAAATATCGATTTAACGATAAGTTAAATTATATTTCTAAATACAAACATTAGGAAAAATTATTGGTTTAATATTAAAATTTATTAAATTTTCTCATAGTCTTTACGAACCAGGAAAACTACACAACCTTATAAAGGAAATGAATCGGCTGAAAATAAATATAATGGGAGTCAGTGAAGTCCGATGGTCTGGATCTGGTCAGTTTACGAAAGATAAGATTACTATGTATTACTCGTGTAGTGACCCAACAGATAGACATCACCGACATGGGGTGGCTATTGCTCTTGACAGGAAGACCAGTAAATCGGTGACAGATTTTGTTCCAATTTCCGAACGAGTCATGTTGATCAAAATGACAGGCAAACCAGTAAACATAAATGTGACACAAGCATATGCACCAACAGCAGATAAGTCAGAAGAAGAAATAACTAAGTTCTATAAAGATCTGAAAAAAGGAATAAGACTAACAAAGAAAGAGGACATAAACATAATAATGGGCGACTTTAACGCCAAGGTGGGTAAAGGAAGATATGAAGACATAATTGGAGAGTACGGCCTTGGAGTTAGAAATGAAAGAGGCGACCTGCTGTGTGAATTCTGCCAGGAGAACGGTTTTGTCGTCATGAACACATGGTTTCAGCTCCCACCTCGTAAGTTATATACTTGGAGATTGCCAGGAGACCGTCCAAATCGAATAATTAGAAACCAAATTGACTACGTTTTAATAAACAGAAGATTTCGTAACGCTATCAAAAGAATCGCAGCATATCCAGGTGCTGATATTGCATCCGATCATAATCCGCTAATAGCAGATGTGAGGTTAAAACTAGCAAAAATTAAGAGAACAAATACAAATACCAGCACACCTATAAATACAAGAGAACTGATGAGAGACGAAAATCTGAAGAAGAGTTATGCGAATCAAATTAATGAAAGAATGCGAGTAATAGGACAAAATATTGATATCGAAGAGATGGTCAATGATATTAAAGGAACGATTCTGGCAGTAAACAGGGAAGTTAAAACACATATCAGAAAGATAAAGCATAACGAATGGATGACGGACGAAATTATGGATCTAATGGAAAAGCGAAGGCAACATAAACAACAACGTAATCAAGACAAATACAAACAGATACACAAAGAAATCCGTCAGAAAATTAAGAAAGCAAAAGAACGTTGGATGGTGGAAAGGTGCAACGAAATAGAACAATTGCAGGAAAAAGGAGATAGTTTTGGACTACATAAGAAGATCAAAGAAATATCGAATATACACAAAAGCCACCACAGAACAAGAATACGCAACGACAGAAACGAATACATAGAGTCAGAAGAAGAAATAGCAATGGCGTGGAAAGAATACGCAGAAAGCCTTTTTAATGACGAAAGACCAACACAACCAACGCGCAAACTTCCTTCCGAAAACTTATCAGGGCCATCAATAATGCGAAGTGAAATAGAATATGCAGTTAGAACCACAAAGATGCATAAAGCAACAGGTCCAGATGAAATTAATATAGAAGCAATAAAACTACTAGACGAGGAGAATATCGAAATCTTGGTAAGGCTGTTCAATAGAATTTATGATACTGGTTACATTCCGCGAGAATGGCTGCAGTCATCCTTTGTGATGATCCCAAAAACAGCTAATGCCACAAAATGCAATGAACACCGCTTAATCAGTTTAATGAGTCACTTGTTGAAACTCTTCCTTAGGATATTACACTCAAGAATGTATAAGATACTAGAAGAACTTAGCGGGTCAACACAATTCGGTTTTAAGGGAGGACTAGGAACAAGAGAGGTAATTTTATGTTTGAACACCTTAATACAAAACTGCTTAGATCAACGAAAAGATGTCTACCTCACCTTCATCGACTACGAGAAGGCATTTGACAATGTTAAACATGATATCATGATGGAACTACTACATAGGGCCAACATTGACCAGAAGGAGATCAGAATTATTCAGAATCTATACTGGAACCAAATGGCAAAGGTGAGGATTGATCAAGACCAATATACGGATGAATTTGAAATCCGGAAAGGTGTCCGCCAAGGCTGCATACTCTCTCCGATGCTTTTTAATTTATATGTTGAAAATATATTTGCGGAAGCATTAGAAGATACGGAATTAGGCATTAAGGTGAACGGCATACCAATTAGCAACCTACGCTATGCGGACGACACAGTGATTATAACTGATAATTTGGAAGATCAGCAGTTATTACTTGATAGGGTGAATAGCATAGGTAAAAAATATGGCCTCAAAATCAACATTTTGAAAACGAAATATATGGTCATTAGCAGAAACCCTCCAGAAAACCCGATATTATGCATAGGTGACAATCGTATAAATCGCGTGAAAACTTTTAAATACCTTGGCACCACAATCAATGACCAATCGGATCCACAACACGAGATAAAAACCCGAATACAAATGGCAAGACAAGCTTTTGTGAAATTCAGACCGCTCCTATGTAATCAACACCTAAACTTCGAAATACGCTACAGAATGGTCAAGTGCTACATATGGTCCATCTTGCTTTATGGCATGGAAACGTGGACTTTGAAAAAAACATCTATCAACAAACTCGAAGCATTTGAAATGTGGTCATTGAGACGAATGATGCGCATACCTTGGGTGGATAGAGTTCGAAACGATGACGTCCTTAATAGAGCCGGCGTGGAAAGAGAACTCTTTGAATTAATTAAAAAACGCAAGATTGGTTACCTTGGGCACATATTGAGAGGAGCAAAATATGAAATACCACAGTTAATCCTACAAGGGAAGATCGAAGGTAGGAGAGGAGCCGGCCGCAAACAATTGTCCTGGTTAAGGAATATTAAAGAATGGACAGGAATACACAATACAGGTGAGCTGTGTCACGCCGCCAAGAACAGAATTCTAGTAATGAGATAGTCGCCTACGCACTTTGGTGTATGGCATGTTAAGAAGAAATTTTCTCAGCAGTTTTATCAGTTACTTCACTTAGATTTTATTGTTACTTTTTTCTTTCAATTAAATAAGACACGGAAAACGTGTTCCAAATAACAACAACTCTTCGCATAACAAATCCTAGCCACAGCAATAGCCAGTAGAATGTTTCAAATCAAATTTGTCTGCATATTAAAGCTACAGATATCACACGAAAGCAGCCAGTCTTTATGTGTATTTCGGATCCCAAACAAGCTTTGAATAAAACAATAGTAGATATCAAAAATGTGTGTTACTTCTTTATAACCGGTAAGCTGTGTGAGATTTCCATGTCTTCTCTCAAGAATCACTCCTTAATATTTAACCCTATCCTATAATAATACTTTTATATTATTCAGATAAATTAAATTGTGATTTGGTATGTTGTCTTGTAGTTCGAGAAAGTACAAAGATGGACAGAATATTTCGACGAATTGTTCGATGTTGAAAAAAGAGATCTGGAGCACATAGAACTTACGTCAGAAGAAATAGGTCCATATATTACAAAAAAAGCAATATTACACGCAGTAAAAACAAAGAAGCGTGGGAAAAGCTCTGGACCTGATCTGCTTCCTATAGAAATTCTAAAACAATTATAGATGAGAAGTACATTAATGTTTTAGTGACACTCTTGAACCAAATTTATAGTTCAGGCCCATTATCCAAAGAGTGGTTAACGTCGATTTTTATTTGTCTCCCCAAAAAGAAAAATGCAAGAGTGCAGCGATTACTGCACTATTATCTTGATGTCTCATGTGCTAAAGTTAGTACTAAAAGTCATCCATAACCGAATATATTACAAACTGGACATAGACGTTTATGATACACAGATTTTCGCAAAGGCGTGCGAACGCGTGAAGATCTTTTTTCACTTAATATACTGATACAAAGATGCCTGGACGTCAATCAATATAATATACGCCTGTTTTACTCACTATAAAAAAGCATTCTAAAAGTATTATATAAACAATTAATGAATGTCCTGAAATCAAAGCAGATTGACTACAGCGACCTCAGTATCATATCAAATTTATACCATAAACAGCGAGCAAAAGTACGTGTTAACTAACAGCTGTTAGAAGAAATTGAAATTATATGTAGAGTGAGAAAGGGGTGCGTATTGTCGCCAATTCTTTTAAATGAATACTCCGAAGAGATCCTGAAAAACGTTCTTGAGGATGAAACAGCTGGAATAAAGGTGTGTGGAGTTCCCATTAACAACATTAGATATGCGGACGACACTGTGATCTTAGCCAAAAATATTGAAGATCTTCAGAGACCAGAATACAGCGGTATAAAAGAGTATGGTCTAACAATGAATGTCAAGAAAACGAAATTTATGAGAATATCGAAAACTCAAAGAAATGACGAGAATCTTCTAATAAACGAAACCAATGTCGAACAAGTGCACAAATATGTATATATGATAACAATGATTAACTCCACAAATGATTGAAGGCTAGAGCAAATTTCAACAAAATGAGAAGAGTTCTATGTACAAGGGATTTAAAATTGGAACTAAGAGTTAGGTTAGCGAGGTGCTACGTTTTTTCGACTTTATTTTATGGACTGGAATCTTGGACCTTGGATGCGACATCAATGAAAAAATTGGAATCATTCGAGCTGTGGGTGTATAGAAGAATTCTGAAAATATAGTGGACAGAACACATTACAAACAAAGAGGTTCTAATAAAAAGATCGAAATTTTAAACACAATTAAAACAAGAAAATTGGAAAATTGCACGTGGAGAGAAATACATCTTGCTCCAACTGATTATGCAGTGAAAGATTCAAAGAAAGAGAAGCATGAGGAGGCATAGAATGTCATGGCTGAGCAACCTGAAAGAGTGGTACGAATGTGCAAATAAACTTTTCAGAGCAGCCGTCTCAAAAATCCAAATAGCTATGATGATTGCCGACCTACGCTGCGGAGATAGCACTTGAAGAAGAAGATGTTGTCTTGTGAACACTTACTCTGGTCACAAAAACAGATTTCTATTTTTCCACTGAAAAAACTCGTTTCATCTTGTTTTTTAAGAATACTGTCACAAACACCTTCAACCTAAGACTATGTGATGAGAATCTAAAACGTGTAACGTCAATAAAGTTCTTGGGCATGACATTCGAAGAAACTCTAAGCTCGAAACTTTGATTATCTTGTCACAAGCGATTAAATCTTCTAAAAACTTTGGCCAATAAGTTCGGCTGCAGATAGCCGAACACTTTTGATGTCATACAGAACATTAATTAGATCAAAATTAGATTATGGATCCACTGTGTATTCTACAGCCTATAAGATGCTGCTAAAAAAATTAACAGTCTTCACAATCTCTCTTTACGTATATCTGGAGCTTTTCACACAACACCAATCGAAAGTATTTATAGTGAAGTTGGTGAACTACCCCTAGAAGACAGAAGGCTTTATTTAAGTGTAGCCTACACCGCAAAAATCAGGTCTAGCTCAAAAAATCCCACTATTTAAAATTGTCTTACAGAAAAGTTCCCAAATCTCTTCATAAGTAAGCCAAGAATGGCCAAACCCTTCTACTCAAGGATTCCCATAATGCTTTCCTTCCCAATTGTCCTTAATTCCTCCATGGCAAATAAAGAACCCTCAGTGGCTAACCCGCCTTATTTCTTTCAAGAAACATTCAATAAACCCACAGTTAATCAAATCCGAATCCAATGATATGCTTCATAACTATAAGGATTATACACATACATCTAAATGGAATAAAGGTACTGGTTTTGCAGTCATAACCCCAACATCGACAAATCAATACAAACTCCTTTCAGAGTACTTCATTTACTTTGCTGAACTATATGCTCTATACCACGTCACCATTTTTGTGAACGCATCCAATAATATTATTATATTAAGGCCGGTTTTCATGCCACACCTTATTGTAGGTTTTGTTGAATAGGACAAATCCTATATATTAAAAACGTGGCATGTAAACAGCAAAGCTGTTTACATTGAAATGAAATCCAAGGTCAAATCGCAGAAATGATGGAAGAAGCATAGTTTTACGAGAAATGATAGAATAAAAAATTACGTGAACATACATGTTCAGACAAGTTGTCCGATCTTGATTCAGTTTAGGACTAGCTCCACTGCAGTTCGCTTTATTTTTCCCAAAAAAAGCCTAATAATGTCAGATTTGCGGCAATGCATCTACGATTTTCTGGGGGAATTTGTTGAATTGTATAAAAGTTTTTAAGTAGTTCTGTTTTAAAACCAAGTACATTGCACTACAGATTTCAGGAATTATTTGGCTTTACGCTGGTTTGAATATTATGGTGGTGAACTCCAAGTCCTTGAGGCTGCGTCCTGTTCCAAGATATCTAAGAGTCTTTCATGGGGTGTAATGGTTTTTCTCATGCAGGCGTCTTAATTTAATATGTATAGTGTTACCAACTCTAGCAATTGGGAATAGGCTGAGATGTCCATTCGCAAATAATTGCGACAGTCATCTGGTTCGCCTCTCAGTTCTTTTAGTAACGAGACGTGGGAATACTGGCTTCTTTCCAGACGCCACTCTTTTGACTATCTTGTATTTCCCCTCTTCATCCCTCCTTCAGTACCCAACATACTAAGTGATATTTTAGGTCGACAGTGTTAAACAATATGTCAAACCTAAAAAGTTTCATAACTTCAATTAACGTTCTAAACGCTATATAAACAAATAAATGTAATATAAATTATTGTTCGCTACTATTGTTGCGCTAATAGCCAATTTGGCTGATGCGATTTTGTTAATAAAAATACACATCGAACGCGTTTTCTTTTAATGTCAACAAAAAAGTTCCCAACTAACGATTTTTGTAGTAATTATTTTGATTGTCAACTACCAGACAGCAAAGGTGGGTGTATCTATGATTTTTTCCAAGCTTTAAAAGAAGACGAGACTTAAAGAAGCTGATATTTCATTTAATTAATCATATGACTTCGTCTAATCATCTACTTACTAACTATACCCATCTAATAATTTCTTATTATAAACAAAGTATATCAGTGCCACATATTTGCAGAAGACTAATAGAACACAGCTGGTGTAATATCTATCATGTTATATATGTGAAATCATAAATGCAGTGATAAGCTATTAAGATTATGACCATTGCCAAGATTGAAATAAGTTAATGTATTTTTAAAATATTAATTTCAGTTTACCTAGAAAATATTCTAATCAACTCTGCCAAATACAGAAATCTTGGTCCTTTTAGAATATTTAAGTAAAAATACAGACGAGAAGCCATATATGTCAAAATATTTCTATAGACTTTAGATTTTTTGCTATTGTACGTTTCTTTTAACAATTACAAAATTTAATATAAGGTTGAATGTTCGAATAAATGAACTTTGATGGTACACAAGGCAAATATCGAACACAGTAATTAATCAAATCTTGCCCAAGTACTTTCGATCACAAGATCATCCTTTGGGGCATTTCGTCAGTTGTAGCCTATCCAGCAGTAACAGAATGTCATAAATGTAAATTGGGACATAACGAATACACTAAACAAAGACAAACAAACACTTTAAAATTTAAAAATTGGAGAAGCTACATTTTATATAGCTGTCATTCTGTCTCCGGCTTCTATCTCACGAAGATGCATTTATTAACCTGAAAGAAGAAATTTGGATGCATGTATAATGTATAATAGGCTTAATAACAGTGTTAAATATATATTGTTTCTCTTTCAATCAGACATTTTAATGAAAATTGTATTGACAATCTAATGTAGATAATAATAATACCCTACATAGTAGAAATTGAAAGACATAATTAAATTTGGGGACGAAAACAGGCAAAGATGTCTTCCCGGATCTATTAGTTGCAAATATCAGCATACCACTCTAGAGGCCCAAAATGTATATAAAGCTACGGAAAGAAAACAGCATCAAGGAAAAAGTAAAACAAAAGCTTAACAAGAATTTTGCTAGAAAACGTGAAGAACACAGATTAGTTCGTTCGATGAGCCACGTACTTAAAGTACTCATTCTGTAATCTGGTTGTGGAGAGATCAAGAAAATGTATTTTTATTGGTTATTGGCAATGGATACTGCCTCTGAGACCCTTTAAAACGAGCAGTGTATACATCTTATTCAGTTAGATTTGATGAAACTTGTGAAATTGAATCTTCAGTTCATGTGCGATAAGACATAGTGTGGATGAGCAAACTATTATTGATCTTTTTTATCTCAATGACTATGAAGAGGGTACGATAATGGCTTTTTCTGCTTTCTGTCTACCTTCTGACTTACCTAAAACCTACACTGAAGCTGTTTCGATGGAGCATGGATGGAAGGAAGCCATAGATAAGGAAATTTTGTAATTAGAAAATAATAGTACCTGGACTTTGGTAAAACCTAAGGCTGACGATGTAATCATTGATTCACGATGGGTTTTTGTTCACAAAATATTGATGGTCAGTTAGTGAGAAGAGCTCCATTAGTGGTCAGAGGCTATCAGCAGCCAGCATTAGAGAACGAAGATATGTATGCACGAGTAGCTATATTAACCACCCTGAGAGTACCGTTAGACATTGCTGTAGATCGTGATGTATATTTTTATTAGCTTGATGTAAAAAGTGCTTTTTGAAAACTTCAGTGTCTGGTGATGTGTTTTTAAAGACACCAGATGGCCTAAATGTTAAACTCGGTGTAGTATGTAAATTGGTAAAAGCTTTATACAGTTTACGAGAAAGCCCTAAATGTTAGAATACAACTTGTAATAAGCATTTATGTAATTTAGGATTTAAAAGATCTAAGGTTAATCCTTGCTTGTATTTAAATGGAAAAACTTATGTTTTGATATAGGTAGATATATTTGTTATATTTTTTTATGCTTTAGCGAGAAAAATTTAGTTACAGAAATTGTTAATCGTTTTAACATGGTAAACTGTAAGATTAGTAAAATTCATGCAACCTAGATTGAATTTAGAAAAAGAAGCTCATACTGATTTTAAAGTCCTTTATAAGGAGGTATTTGGTAGTTTGATGTATTTGAAGCTTGGCTTTAGGCCAAATCTGTGTTTAACAGTTTCATTTTTTGGAAGATTTTAATACAATTTGAATAGTAATCATTGGAAGCATCTGAAAAATGTAATTCGTTATTTGAGCTATGCTAACGAGTTAGGGTTAGTATACAAAAAACTTGACCAAAAATGAAGTTTCTGTTCAGACATATGGTGACTCAGATTTTGCGAGCGATGCTATTAACAGTAAGAGTGTTTTTGGATGTTATTCTTTGTAACAATAAATTTGTAAATTAATGTTCTAAAAAGCAATCAGTAGTGAAGACAAACATTTAGGTCTGCGTGTATCACTAAGTGTTTGGTTTTAGGCCAACTTTTAGAAATGTTTGATTTTTAATATCCCATATTAAAATTTTTGAGGACAACTAAGGTTTTATAAAAATGGCTCAAACTTATGAGATCAAAAACTCAAAACATATTGATCTAAAATGCCAATTCGTAAAAGATATGGTAAATAAATATCATTTTGATATCATGACCAAGGTATTGCCTGTTACTCAATTTGAATTATTGAGAAATTATTTGAATATTTCTAAAACTAACGTTTAATTTAACAGTTTGTTAGTTTATCGTAATTTTGTTTACAGTTTGTACTTAATTCATTTGTACTAATTGGGTGTTGTTGTAAAATTCAGTAATTATTTTGTGTATTGTGGCAACACGTTTTCTTTTTGATGATGTCTGATATCTCACTTGTCACTTGTCACCGGTTTCTAAACACTTGTTAAATAATTAATCTTTCTTTTCCAATTAAGTTTAATAATAGTGTTATTATTAGCCTGTGTAAACAGTTGGGAACATCGAATTGCTTGGGGAAAACTAGGACGAGTAAAAGAATTTAAATACATTATCTCCTACATAACGGAAAATCTGACATTAGTTCGAAAAATTGCCCACGATATATAGGCTGTTTGGTTTAAGTGGTACCGACTGAGCGGAGTACCCTGCAATTGAAAAATCGGGGAAGCGCTGAAACGAAAGATATACAAGAGTGCGGTGATCATCAGCAAAAAAAACGTAACTGAAGCAAATCTGTATGAGAACCAAATGAGAATTGAACGAGTCTCACAGTACAATTACTTGGGAACTATAATCAATTAATCGTGGGACAATACCCAAGAGATTAATGTCGCATCGGGAAGGCAAAAAGTGCATTTTTGACTATGAGCTCTGTGTTTAAGAGCCATGACCTCACCTTAGAAACAAAAATAAAGCTCCTTAAATGTTACGTGTACTCAGTGCCTCTGTACGGAGTAGAAACCTGGACACTGAAGGCGGAAACTCCGAGTTTTTGAGCTATGGTTATATAGAAGGATACTAAAGCTACCATGGACACACAAAGTCACCAGTGAGGACGTACTACGGAAGATGAACACAACCGCGGATTTGGTCAACATCGAAAGCTGCAGTACTTGGGATATATAATGAGAAATCAAGGCAAATATGAGCTACATAAATGCATTTTTCAAGGTAAAATGAAAGGAAAAATGACCCCAGGACGAAAAAGAATATCCTGGATTGCTAACCTGAGAGAGTGGAATAGAAAGACCTCAACACAGCTATTCCATATAGCAACCAACAAAGTCATCATCGCCAGAATAATCGCCAATGTTCGGAATGGACAGGCACCCTAAGAAAAAGAAGCGGTGAGCTCTGCATTGGTGTATGGCGGTGAATTGTGGTCTGTAAAGAAGATTCAAGAAAAGAATATGGAGTTATGTGAAATTAAAATGTTGCGGTGGATGTTTGGTTAAACTAGAAAGGATAAGATCAGGAACGACGTGATTAGGGGAAGAGCCAGGGTGACTAGGTTCAAGCGACCCTTGAAAGGGAAAAGCTGAGCAAGGAGAAGAAGTTTTCAGTTGAGTAGATTGAGCATATTTATCTAACGTTTTATTACTTCGGACCCCAGCATACTAAATAAGTGATCTTTCTGTAAATCGATAGTAAGTTGATTTTTTTAGTCTTTGGTATTAAAGTTATATAAATACTTTGTAATTATACAGAAACGTTCTGTTTTCTGACATTTATGGAGTAATTTTGAACATCATTGTGTAAATTGCAATTTATGCAATACTTTTATTTGCAGATATAAGATGGGAGATTTTGAGTAGGAACAGGCTTAGTTGCTGGCCATTTATAATGAGGTAAATATCGATATAAGATCAGATTCCGAGCATAGAGAAGACTTAGAAAATGAGAACTCAATGGAGGCAAATTCCAACATCGGCGAAGAATAAAACTTAGAAGAAGATAGCATAGACGTCAGCGAAGGCATTAACTTTGATTATACTTATTGCAATTATGGTCTTTTACTTCGGGAATAAAAACGTACCAAATAGTTCAAGACGCCAGCTGCATAAAAAATGCAAAAAAAGAGAGTTCAAAAAGGCGAAAATCCCCTTGAACTGTTGAAAATTGTTTGTGACGTATGATATGCTACAAGAAATCTTCTAAGAACTAACGAAAAAATTCGGCAACAAGCAGCATCGTATTCAGAACAAAATAAATATAAGGTAAAATATACAACCTTTGAAGAACTTTACGCTTTATTTGGTCTGCTATATTTGGCCGGATTCTATCGCTGCGAAAGGCAAAACTTAGGATACATATGATACAGAACAACGATGCTTCTATATTGATTCAGGTTTTTTTTTGACAGCACTAAGATTTAATGGACCTGAGCGTGAAAAATTCGATAACCTAGCCACCATCAGATTTTAATAAATATTTTGCACATATTATAGTATTTTTCAACGTACACAAAATGTAGATCTGACTATGTTAAAAATTAATGCTTAAATCTCCCTATAACTAATGTTTACAATGAACGTTTCACTGAACGAATACTTTTTGTTACAGAGTATGATTCATTTGGATTTTATTTTAAAATTCACTTGTAAATATTTGGTAAATGATATATGGATATTCAGTATCCCCTTCCCACTCGCAGAGACCAATAATCTCTCTATTTTAAGAACGCCGTTCAAAAATAAAGTTTATTTACATTCTGCTATGTGACACTGGACCGGCAATATTAAAATGCTTTAAAAATTAAAAAAAAAAATGCTGCGATCCCATAACACATTGATCTAACAGATGATTTCCATTTGTATTTTAATTTTTAGCGTTGCAAAGAGTGGTAAAAATGTAATAACTATTATATTTATATGCGGTTAAGATACAATTGATTGTAATGAAAATTAATTTTTAAATAGTGTTTGCTGTTTCGATTTCCATTCCGGAAATTGTTTTCAAACAAGATATTGTAAAAAATTGTACGAAAACTATAACCAACAGATTTTTTAGTTGGGTTATATTTTTTTAAACTGAGGGTGGTGATTTTACACTCGGAATATCAAATTCGGACTGTTGTGTGTGTTTTATTTGTTTGTATAATGTGTGTTTAACGCATACTATGTGATTGTGTATTGTGTGTTGCATATTTATTGTGTATAATTGTACATAATGTCTGGAATATGTTCTTGTTGTTGACTTCTTTTAGCATTGGCAACCAAAGCCTTCTACATTCTGGTGATGGTTTTGCTAAACAATTTTTCTTGATTAAGGATGACAGCTGCATCTTTGATATCTTCCTTTTTCATGTCTGTTTCTGTCCTATTGATTGATTCATCTTTCCATTGTACTATGTTATCCCAAATTTGAGATTTGTCAAGTTTTTGATCTTGATGCATGTTTCATGCTCGTGTATCCTGACACTTAATGGTCTTGCGGTTTCTCCCACATAGAAACTGTTGCATTTACAGGGTATTTTAAATAGATACCGTTCTTTGATCTTTCTTGTATGTTGTTGAGTTTAAGCTGTTTACACATGATAACGTTGTCATCTTTAAATCTCTTCTTGTAAGTATTTCTACATTGCTTGTAGTGTTTTTTTGTTTCCTTTCTTCAATCTCCTGAAATTCCTTGTTTTATAAATGATAATGGGTAGTCATTTTTTGTCAAAACCTTAGTTAGCAGATTTTTCTTTCTGAAATGCATTCTAATTAGAGAAGGTATTTTGGGCTCTATCATATATAAAGATTTGATAATTCCTTTTTTGATAATTACGTTGTGGTTTGAGTGGTAATTAAAATATCTCTTGGTGTGGGTTTTTTTTTTGAAATCCTGGATGAATATTATTGCTAATAATGGAGACCAGAATGAGCGCATGGCTAAGTCCACTAAAGAATCCATGAAGAAAATTTTTGTAACCAATTCCATATTGAAACTAAATATGTAACAAAACTTTGTACGTATGGAAGAGAATTTTTAGGTACTATTTCATCCAATGGGAATGGCTGAAAAGTTGAAAAGATTCAACAATTCTAATCTACAGCAACATTCTACGAGTATAACCTAGCGAGAGATCATTAAGAGAAAATTAAGACAATTATTAAACTTTCTGAAGTTGAAGATGTTTGAGCTAACTTTATTTGATTTTTGGAGTGAACGAGAAACCTCAGAAGAATCATTAATATATACGTCTTATGTTTTTGTTCGTTAATAAATCTTTCTTTACATAATTTAATTTATTTCTACCACCACAAATTGTATAATCAAAAGAGATATTAAAACATTACTGTGATTTCTTTGATGATTCATTAAATATTGGTGTGTTTCGAAATAAATTTTACGTTTATCTTGCAGATAAGTAACATAATTTGACGTGAAAAAACGGGTACATTTTATTCTATGAATAAATGTCTATCCTCCAGATACTTAACTATCTGTTAGATAGAACAATATTTATCTGGAGATGAAAAGACCGGCCTTTTCATGGAAAAAGTTTATTATTTTAGAAATTTAATTTTTGCTTGTTTGGAGAGTTTGTTGATCCTATAAAATTGGCTGCGAATTTGGTGATCGGTAAAAAATATAATAGAAAACTCAAGCTTTCCCAAGAAATGAATTGCCAAACTAAAATTACGCTGGTTTTTATACGTAGGGCGATTTCATAAGATGACTTAACGCAAAAGTTCAGCAATTCTCCAAAAGTGACTTATTATACAGTGTGGAAACCACTTATGGAATAAAATTGTTTGTGTCCTTATTTTAGAAAATAATAAAAAACGTTCAGATACCTTAACTTTTAAATTTAAATGTACGTTTTATAGACATAAATTTGTATGTACAGGGTGATCAATGCAAGTCTGGCATAGTGCATAATCTGTATTTTAAATGAAACACCCTATATATTTTCATGTTTTTAAAAGCTCCTTTACAACCTGATTTCAACGAAATATGTCATGTAGGGTCTATTATGAATAATACAAGGAGAAATTTTGAAATTAGGTATTTTCTTCAAGACAATGAATGAATAGAATACCCGAGGTAATTGATTGGATTACATTAAAATAAATGCTCAACATATTCTCCACCTTGTTGTTGGTAATACCACAGTCTCCTATAAAACTCGTTCCGAACTTTGTTTAAAGTTTGAGGTGAAATATTCCGTATTTCTGTAGTTATCCTTTCTTTTTGCGGTCTTCGATGATAGTTGATTGTGTTGCATATAGTTTGTTCTTGAGATAAACCCACAAAAAATCCAAAGGCGTAAGATCTGGTGACCTAGCTGGCCACTCGATAGTCCCCTTCATCAAATCCACTTATTGAAGAAGATTTCTTGCAAGTGATTTCTCACCATTAAAGCATAATGTGGTGTTGCACCGTCCTGCTGGAACCAGACAGTTTCATGCGGTAGGGTCGGATCTATTGGATTGGGATATAAGTTAGCCAACTAAGGAAGAACATCGTCTCTTAGCATCCTTAAATATTTTTTCGCTGTCAAATTATCATCTATAAATATAGGACCAATAATATGATCTCCTATAATACCTGCCCAAACATTCAACTTTTGAGGATACTGAGTGTGTGTCTCACGCATCCAATGAGGATTCTCCGCTGACCAATATCTACAGTTTTGTCAGTTTGTTAGTCATTCAATGTAAATGTTGATTCGTCAGAAAAAAGAATTGTGCCAAGAGCTATTTCATTTGTTAATTTTATTCATCAATTTTTGACAGAAATCCATTCTACCATCCGGATCGTCTTCTGTTAGCTCCTGCACAAATGTCAATTTATATGAATGAAGTTTTCTTCATGGAGACACCTTAGGACAGTTGTGTGACTGACATTACTTTGACGTGCAATTTGACGTGAACTTGACGTTGGATTCTCTGCGACACTTTATGCAACAACAACTTTTCTCTGCAACAAAATATCCACTTTCACTTCATCTTCAATGAAGTTCGATTTTCTTTTTAATGGTTTGACATATCGAAGTTCTCTGAATTGTGCATAAATTTTAGACGCAGTACCTAGTGAAATATTAGGTAACTGAGGTTACCTCTGATTAAATAAGTTTGCTACTTCAACTTGACTTCTACAATTCTCCCCGTAACCGATCATCATTAAAATCTCAATTCGGTGGGCCTTAGTTAAATATTTCATTGTTATTTCTGCAAGAAATTAGTTTTTAATTAAGAATTTATTATTTTAATGTAAAATGTCAACAGCATGTCAACTGATTGATAACAATCCGCATTATTTACCGATTTAGTTTAATTAGCAGACTATCTACTACTATTAACTATTAACAAAAAATGTTAACACGGTTACTAAACAGAAATTTTTTCCAATATACAGTGTACTGACACTTGGAGTGGAAGTCTATTGTCTGTATTTAGCTAATTTAAAATAATACCATAACACATGATAAATTATTAATTTCAAAATTTCACCTTGTATTATTCATTATAGACCCTACGTGATATGACATTGAAATCAGGTTATTAAAAGTATTTTAAAAACATAAAAATATACAGGATGTTTCATTAAAAATAAGAATTATGGACTATGCCAGACTTGCGTGGATCACCCTGTACATTTAAACTTATGTTTAAAAAGGGCACATTTAAATTTAAAAGTTAACGTGTCCCAGAGTTTTTGATTATTTTTTATAATAAGGACACAAACAATTTTATTCCATAAGTGGTTTCCACACTGTAAAAGTTGTGCAACAGACTAAAATATCATTTCGTTGTTGCCTTAAATAGGAGGAAGAAAAAAAACTAAATGACTGTAGATGGCAATTGGCTTTATTCCCCGTCGCAAGGTGAAGGGCAAAATCACGATGGTACCAATAAACGCTATACGCCGCGTATAGCGTTTTATGTATTTTTAGAATATAAATAATATTTTAAAATTTAATAAAGTTTATTATTTATACTTTAAACAAATTATATTATATTAAAATAATTTATTTAAATATTATGTTTGCTCGTAACGTCACCTGCTAAGGTATTAACAAAGCATACATTGTTTACTTTTAATTTTATATAAAGGCTTTTTATCAACTTCACTTTTTTAATATACAAAAATTAAGCTGCAGGTAGCAACCTTAATTTAACAAAATACTAGAAAATTAAATAAGAAATAAGCACCTACATCACGCAAAATATTTAAACGAAATTTTCTCGGTACGAAAAGTTTGAGGATATAATATATAATAACATAAATTATATGTCACTTTGCCATTCCATTGTTGATATAAAATAAAATTCCAGGCTCTATCGAATATTTTGAATTAAAGGTAAATGAAACGTTGTTGAAATATAGGCAACTACTATTTTTAATGTGTGGGAAGTGTTAGGTAAGAGAAAGTATTTCAAACATACCTCAAATTTTGACTCAGTATTTACAGTGTTTTATTATTAGTAAAACGATGCTCAGCATAGATATTTCCCAGCTAATTTTATTTACGATTGTGCACCTGTCTTCTTTATATCTCTTGAGTTTGCTGCTGCTACATCGCATCGCTTTGAGTAAGACAGAGTGCGATGACAGAAATATTAATCCAGAACTTATCAACAGACACGTCTGGCGGAAAAAGTTAATTTAGAAATTTTGAACAGTCACTGAAAATTAAAAAACAATCAGCATTCCAAGTCGACATTTAAATAAAAGCGACACTTGGTATAAACATCAGAATTCTTACATATTTTTGGAATATCTTTGTATGAACAATATGAACTTTTTAGGAACCAGGGATTAAATAAATATTATACAGGGTATAATCAAAAAGGAAGAAGTTTGGTTTTTGAACAGTGCGTATTTCTGGGGTTGACTTATGGTTCAGAAACTTTAACACACTAAAAAATCTGTGTAAAAAATCGGAATAACTCAGCGAGTCATGGAGCGGTCGATGTTTGGGTTAACATTAAGGGATAGAGTCCCAAATGTACACTGCGCTCCAAAATTAACGCATAATTTTAAAATTCTTATTTTGAGTTGTAATGAAAAAAATTTTGTTTGTTCTTTTCTGCTTTATGGTTGTTTAAGAACATGTTAAATAAAACTATTCTTTTTTTACAAAAAATGTATTGAAATTAACAATATAACATCCTAACATAAATCATATCATCTAAACGAACTGATCTAAACAAACTAACATCATAAATTAATGAAGAAAAAGTTTTTAAAGTTGAAGAAAATACTACTACCGTGTACTAGTATCGAGTATTGCCTCCTCTGGCATTTATTACTGCTTGACAACGATCTCTTATACTGAGAATAATCGTTCTGATTTCTTCTTGATCAATTTGATCCCAAATTTCAACCAACCGCAAAAACAGTTCATCTAATGTGTTTGGTGCATTAGGTAGTTGTCGTAGCCGTCTGCCTATGATGTCCCAAACATGTTCTATTGGGTTAAGGTCAGGACTTCTCGCAGGCCAATCCACGGCAGGAATTCCAACCTCCTGACGATACTGCTGCACAATTCTTGCCGTGTGTGGCCTGGCATTATCTTGCATAAGCATGAAATTATCCCCAATAAATGGTACAAATGGCACGACATGCTCTTCTAAAATGTCTGTTATATACCTCTGCGATGTAAACCGACCGTGATTTATTTTAACTAATTCCGTACGAGCCTCTAAATTAATCCCACCCCATACCATTATCGAGCCGCCGCCATACTGTACACTGTACAGTCCCTACGGTGTTACACTGTGCGTAGCGTTCCCCAGGCCTTCTATACACTCGGTTTCTCCTGTCATCAGAAAAAAGACAGTATCTGGATTCATCGGTGAACAATATTCTTCCCCAATCGTCATTATTCCAATCAACATGTTCACGAGCAAAATTCAATCTTTGCCTTTTATGGTCTCTGGTCAATAATGGGCCAATTGGTGCCCTTCCAGGGTGTAGGTCGTTTTCGGCAAGTCTTCTTCTAATTGTATTTTGGCTGATTCTAAAGTTATAACGATCCAAAAATTCATTTTGTAGAGAAGTACTGGAAACAAACCTTTGTGTCAGTGTACGAAGTGTCAAAAACCGGTCTTGATTAGGAGTTGTAACCCTTTTACTGCCTTGACCCGGTCTTCTCGAGTTACTTCCAGTAACAGAAAAGCATGTTAACACTCTTGAAATTGTTGACTGGGTGACGTTAAAACGTTCAGCGAGTTCTACTTGAGTGTATCCTTCTTCGCGAAGAGTAACGATTCTAAAACAGTCACTTTCTGACAAATTTCGATTTTCTTGCTGCGGGTGGTTCATTTCAAAGAAAAAACACTTAATAAACTTGAAAAACCCCTTTAAACGTTCAGCACAACGAAATCCAACCCAACTAAATTCGAAATAAAATGAAGCACAATTAGCATGTTTTTAATTTTTTGCAAAAAAATGATAAAAACGTCAGCGTTTTTTACCGTTCTTTCGATAAATTTTACAATATACCGGGGGTAACGATAATATATTAGCACAAAAATCGAAACATTAAAATTATTTAATTTACCAGGGTTTTTAAAATTATGCGTTAATTTTGGAGCGCAGTGTATTTATCCGAACCAAAACAGGCACAAAAATGTTGTAGAAAGAATAGAGATATATGAAGTAGAATTTGGCTGGACCCGCGATGACAATTAACGATGGTACATGGACTAAATGCCTGTTGGAGTGGCGTCCTAGGTTTGATCCAAATAAAAGTACAGGAAAACTTCCAAAGCGATGGAGCGATGTTATTAATAGAGTCACAATAAACTGGATTCATAGGCATAAGATCAGCAGCACTAGACTACTGAGGAAGGCTTATGTTCGGCAGTGGGTCCTACAAGTTGCGTGGCGATGATGATGATCCTTAAAAAAAGTAACGAAATCTTTCTTACAGATATACCAATAGCTTCACTATTTTACAAAATAACCAATAAAAAAATGAATAACCGATATGCAGTTTGAATGAGACTATTCCTCAGTTATTCTGACATAATTTCTACTGAACACACGCCTTTTCCGCAAAAAATCTCAGAAGCAAAAGTTAATAAGTGTAATATATGAACCTCTGAGTGGTCAAGAAATAGGCGCACCAGGTCCCCTTTCAATCTAACGTCCAGGGTACTGACCGAAAAGATATTTCCTACCTCGTTATTGTTATGTACCGAAACTCTATTCTGAAAAAACCAGATATTTTACTTGAATACAATATTTCCCTCTCACGATGATTTTGATCATAGAAACTGGAAATATCCCACAAGAACTAAAGCGCTCTAAGATAATAGCCATACCAAAGCCAGGCAAACCCGCTGACAACCCAAAAAACTACAGACCAATTGCGCTTCTCTCTGCCATCTACAAACTATTAGAGAGGCTTATATATAATAGAATCAGTATAGAACTGTTCCAGGTGATCCCAGTCGAACAAGCGGGTTTTCGACCAGAACGAAGCTGCGCGGACCAGGTCATGTCACTCACCACCTACATCGAAGCGGGTTTCCAAAGAAGACTTAAAACTTCAGCGGCATTTATTGATCTCTCGGCAGCTTACGATACAGTGTGGAGACAGGGCCTTATATACAAAATTCTCCGTGCAATTCCCTGTAAACAAATAGCACGTTAAATAGATAGCATGCTCAGCGACCGAATGTTTCAAGTAGTGATGGGCACAGATATCAGCCCACCAAAGAAACTTAAGAATGGCCTACCACAGGGGTCAGTGCTCTCTCCATTACTATTTAGCTTATATTTAGCAGATATGCCAGAAACACAATCAAGAAAGTTCGGATACGCCGATGACTGGGCCCTCACTACACGATGCAGAACACTAGAAACATCTGAAGAAGTTCTGATGGCAGACTTATATATATTGAGCAAATATTTTCGCAAATGGCGGCTTCAACCAAATGCATCCAAAACAGAAGTAAGTTGCTTTCACCTGAACAATAAACTTGCTGGAAAGGAACTCAACATACGGTTTGAAAATACCACACTTTCCTATAACAAAACACCGAAGTACCTGAGCGTAACACTAGACAGAACGCTATCATTTAAAGAGCATTTAACAAAAACTGCCCAAAAGTTGAGTACAAGAAATAACATTATACAGAAGCTCTGCGGTACCATCTGGGGAGCATCGGCTTCCACTCTCCGCTCTACTGCTTTAGCCCTTATTTTCTCGACCGCTGAATATTGTGCCCCAGTTTGGCTACACAGTCCACACGTAAAAAAGGTCGACACTCAGCTGCACATCACTGTGAGGATGATAGCTGGTACAATTAAATCAACTCCCAATGGCTTCCAGTATTAAGTCACATTCCACCTCCACATTTACGACGAGTTGACGCACTTACACGTGAATACAAACAGATCATGAACAATATAAACCTGCCGATCCACCAAGATACCGAGGATGCACGAAATACCCGTCTACGTTCTAGAAAACCACCAATGAAAACGGCAAGAATGATACATGAGGAGTTCAACATCACGAATGCATGGTCCCAAGAATGGAATGCATGGAAAAATAACATGCCGTGTATTACCCACAAGCCACCAGGTTTTGATCTTCCACGTAAAACATGGTCCACTCTAAACAGGATCCGAACCAGACATGGCAGATGTGCATACATGCTACATAAATGGGGATAGAATCCGTCTCCTCAATGTGACTGTGGGAAGGACCAAACGATCGACCACATTATTGAAGAGTGTCCCTCAAGATACTATAACGGTAGCCCTGAAGACTTCCTGTTTGCAACTTCAGAGTCAATTGATTATGTTAATACACTTGATGTTTGTTTGTAATTTAGTGTTTGTAATTTTATTCTAAATGTGTTGTAATTGCCATACGATAAATAAATAAAATACCAATCAGACGTAAAAATATAATACTGTTCATAATATTTATGATCATTGCCAGACTGGCCCTTTTTTACCACCTCTGAAAGGAAAACGTCCATCACGACATTCTTAAGTATGGTTTGTTAATGGTCTGTAGATTATATACGAAAAGTTCAAAGCACCTGATGTATCCACACTTTAATATTTGGGGCATGTTTGCGTTTTTCTGCTTCATCCAATTTCACCAGGAATTAAAAATAGAAACATACTGACTCATTACTACTCAATTTTTGATGAACATTACAATGTGTTGGTATAAATATCCATCATTTGGTTAAATAATAAATTATTATAATGGCTACAGTCCAATGAACTAATCTTGTCTTCCTGAATTAAATCTGTTTTGTGTTCACATTGTTATTTCAACGCATATCACTGTTTTAATCTCTAGTTATTGTTTTTTAGTCTGTGAGTCCCCACTTAGTGCTTTGTGTCCGAAGAAATGTTCAGTTAATTGTTTAAAATTTAATAATAATAGTCTCCCGTTTTATACCGCACGCGGCTTTGGGAGTATAGCAGGGTAGTCTGCTATATCTAGGGCCTACGGTATACAAGGAAGGTAACATGGCCAGTGCTACGCTTCAACCGCCTATTATTACCCCTGGTTTTACCCAAGGTACTCATTTTATTCAGGCTGAGTCGACCTGGGGCCTATAGACATTTTTAAAAATGCCTAGTTGTTCTTGCCGGCGGTAGGATTCGAACTCACGACCACCGGCATGCGAGGCAAGCACACTACCGCTTGCGCTACGCGGGCCCTTTTGTTTAAAATTTTGTTTTTTGTTTAAATTTGTTTAAAATTTATTAATTTTATATCACTTTACCTTACACTATCAACAAATTTATATTAGTCTTCTTTTCTATATAAGTCTTGAATAGCAATGACTAATGTATTTATTAATTAACTTTATAATTTATTTGATACATATATTTGGCTTGTAAATTATTTTTTCTACATTGTATTATAATGTAAAATGTACAGGACCAGCTGCTACATTATCTTACATTTAATACTGTTAACTAATTGGTAGCTACACCATGCACACGATCTTTTTGGCTAACCGTTCTGCAGTCACCGATTGTGTTCCTGACTCCAAGCCGAAGTGATGACAGCTGAGTGATTGATATGTAAGTGTTAGTTGAGAAAACTGTTGAGCTGTGACATAAATCGTCTGTTTTATGTGATTGGTGGCAGCGTATTATGAGTGTTTTGTTAGTGAAATGATTGGAGATTAATCGCTGTGTCAATTTAACGTTAAAGTAATGGCGAGATGTTAATGATTTGGTTTAATAGTAGCGTATTTTATTACGGTTTAAAGCAAAATGTTTAAGGTTGAAACTTTATTGTTGAAGATTTAAATTTAAACACATTAATTTGACAGGTTTAGAGTAGAAAACTTTCTACCTTAGTGTTATGGAAGCTTTAACTTAAAAATATGTTCCAATTTTATGGTAATTATCGTATAATAAGTTTAAGGTATTATTACCGTCTAGAATGCTGAAAAATGACACATTTTCAACACTTTTTTTGTATCTTATCTGTTGTATACGACAATTAAACTTCTTTTATAATTCCAAATTTTTAAAATTACAAAAAATATATTTTTCTTTTTTTTTCTCAATGTTTCCGTATTTTAAAGATGTCGCCAAAAAAACATAAAATTTGAGAAGAGATTTAAGAAAGAAGTCTCTTACGTGATTACCAAAAAAATTGAAAATTCTTTAAAAAAAAAAACAAAATGGCATGAAAATTTTTTTTGAAATTGACCATTTTTTCACTAACATACTAAAATGTGGTATCTGCGCACGGATAGATATATTAGAGATGCAAATTCGGCGATAAAAGACCTCAAGAGACTGCTGTCAAAGTTGTTGGAAGGCAAAGAGCCCTAGAAGGAGTTATAAACGATGTATACTTCGAGTTCATGATGGAAGCGCTTAAAAGACTAGATTCCTACTTTCATATGTGAGTGACTGTAAGAGGCTCTATTAGGTGTATCTGTCCCATGGACGTATAAATAAAGAGCGTCCATGATCTGTCCACTCATGTTCATTGTGTCTTCACAACTTCACTAAGCGAAGTCACTATTTAAACGAAGGAAGTAAGTAGTTCCGCAAAGAGACAAGTACTGTTTGCACTGTTGTGGTCACACCAATGTATGACTTCTAACTGAAGATCACTATAAAAAATATATCCGCCAGTACTCAATGGAATGGAAATTTTATTTGTAGACGCTTTCTATGGAATTGCAAACAATTATAAAGGAGCAGCTATTGACGAATTCTCAAAAAACGTATTTGGCGTAGTGGTGGAACACTTTAGAACAGAAAAAGGCTAAACAGTTTCAAGAATTTTCGGCAGGTTCATAGCAGACTAAGAAACATCTGAAAGGCTGTTAGGATGACCGGTCCTTGTAGGCTTATAGGCTTGCCAGAAGAGATGTTTGTCGGTTCTGTCTAGACGAAGAGAAAAAGCATTAAAGCAAGTGAAGAGGATTGGTGATATTGCGTCTTCTTGTAGGACGCCTCTGATAGTGGAAAATTCTGGAGTGCGTTCATAAATTTTTACCTTATCTTTTGCTTGTCTGTATATATTTCCCTAAAGTCTCTATGTACGGTTTATCAATGCCTTGATTCATCATCATCGTCAGTAGCTCGACAACCTTTTCTGGATCCTGGCTTGTTTTAGGATTTTCCACCATTCTGTTCTGTTCCTTGCTTTGTTTTTCCAGTTGGTAATCTTAAGTGTTTTCATATCTTGTTCCACGTGTTCCATGTATCTAAGTTTGGGTCTTCCCTTTGACCTTCTCCTTACTGGTGTTTGCCTCATTCTATGTTTTGGTGTTTCAGTCTCCAACATCCATTCAACATGGCCCATCCAGCGCAGACGTCCGATCTTTATGGATGTTATGATCTCGGGTTCATTGTATGCTGTGTATAGTTCGAAGTTATATCTTTTGCGCCATATGTCGTTTTCCTTTACCACCTTATATATCTATGTGTCTAAGGATTTTTCGTTCAAATGTACCTAATAGGTTCTCATCGCTTTTTGACAATGTCTATGTCTCTGATCCATATACATACAAGGACCGGTTTTATCAGGGTCCTGTATATTTTGCATTTGGTTTTTCTTGTGATGTTGTTAGATCTTAGATTTTTAATCAGTCCATTATATGTTTTATTAGCGATATGTATTCTTCTCTTAACTTCTTCACTGACATTGTTATCTGCGGTAACTAGTGAACCTAGATATGTAAAACTTTTCACGCTTTCGATGTTATAGTCTCCTATTGTCAGATTCTGTAGATTCTTTGGCCTGTCGATTTACTGGCCTTCATGTATTTGGTTTTTATTTCATTAATGTTTAGGCCACTATTTTGTTTCGCTCTTTCTATCGCATTAAATGCTTCTATCGTCTATCTTCCGCTTCTAGCTATGATATCAACATCATCTGCAAATGCCAATATTTGTACACTTTTTGTTATTATTGTTCCTCTGGTGTTGACCTTTGACTCTCTAATTAATTTCTCTAATGTGATGTTGAATACAATACAGGATACGGAATCTCCCTGTCGTAGGCCCGTTCTCACATGGATTGTATCTGTTAGTTCGCTTTGAATTCGAATTTTCCTTTGGATTTTAAGCGTTGCTTTTACTATTGGAATATTAAACTCTTTCAGTGCATGGATCAGAAATTCTCGATGTATGCTATCATAGGCACTCTCAAAGTCAATGAAGAGATTATGTGTGTCTATATTAAATTCACTAGTCTTTTTCTAGATTTGCCTCAAGACGAAGATCTGATCTATTGTGAACTTCTGCCTGCGGAAACCACATTGATATCCTCCAACTATTTGTTCCGCATATGGTCTCAATCGGTCATACACAATATTTGCCAGTATTTTATATGCCACAGTCAGTAGCGTTATTGCCCGATAGTTGCCCGACATTGAAGCTGATCTTCCTTTTTATGTAGTGGGATAATTACTCTGGTATTTCAGTCTCGTAGCAGTTGTTTATTATTCCATATGTTCACTATTAGTTCGTGTATCGCATTCAATAGGGAGTCTCCACCTTCCTTAATTAATTCTGCGCTAATGTTATCTAATCCAGATGACTTGTTGTTTTTCAGTCTGGTAACTGCTTCTTGCATGTCAGTTATTGAAAGAGGAGGTTGTTTCTCTGGTATCCGTTTGATCCAGTATAATTCCATCATATAGTGGATCTTCATTTTTTCAAAATTTTCTTTAAAGGATTCTGTCCATCTTTGTAGTATTTCACTCTGTTGAGTTACTATATCTTCTTTGTCTCTACACATCATTGTTCTTGGTTTAAATTAATGCCTTGATTGGTCAAAGCTTTTATTACTGCCTTGGAAAATATAGAATCGAAAGCCTTTTCGAAATCTGTAAAGATAATGCTAACGATATTTCTTATTATTGAGCTCTTAGTTCTCGAAGCTTATGGATATGATCCAGGGTACTGAATCCACTTCTAAAGCCAGCTTGCTCTCTTGCAGCTACTCTATGTAGCATCTAACGCATTTGTCAATCTGTCGTTAATGATCTTTGCTACCTTTCTTATTAATGAGAATTATGTTTCCTGTATTCCAGTGGTCTGATATGCATCTAGATCTTAGGCAGTTCGTAAAAATGCCCGCTAAGATTTTTCAGTTAATTTTGTCAGCATATTTAAGCCGTTCTACTGTTGTGCCATCTATTTCAGCTGCTTTACCGATTTTCATTTTTGTAATTGTCAATTCTTCTTCTTCCGGAAGGACTTCTTCTTGGTTACTGATTGCTTCTTCAAGTATTTCAGGGGTTTTGTATAGTTCGCTGTAGAATTTAGCTAAGAGTTTATTATTATTATTATTTCATTTCTGTCTGTTATTCTGGTGTTTGTTAGAGCAACGATTTACTTCTCACCAATGATATGTAATTAGTAATTTGGCGTCTGTAATTAAAATTATCACGATATCGTTTGTAAAAAATTCAAAAATATTTTGTTTATTTTAATTCTATTGAAATTCATTCAAGTAACAATTTTATTTAATTTTCTTATCTTCACTAGAACGTTTTCTTACAATTCCTCTTATTTTTGACACACGTACATACAATTTCAGCGGAAAATAAATTATCAACTTGTGGCACAAAATATGTACGCAAATCAAGGACACATTTTTATTTTAATTTTAGAATTGTTGGCAAATCTTCTAGATCTATTACGACAAAAGGTGCAATGATAAATACAATTTTTGGTTTATTAAAAAATGATCTCTGCTTATATGATTTCAATAACTGAGCATCATTTTAAATTTTAACGTATCGTAATAAAAGTTGAAAGGACTCGCGTTAAAATCTATAATATCTTGATTACATCTTTGAGTATAATCGTAAGATTTATCGATCTAAATACATAAATTTCAATAAAACCATTTCGCTTTATAATAAATTATCTATTTCTGGCAAAAAAATTACTATTTGCATGCGGAACGCAGTAAATAACACTTATTTTTGAGTATGCATAAAATTAGACAAAATTATTGCTTCAAAGTATCAAATAACGCAGGCTCGACATATTTTTTATAGCAAACACATTGTATCAAACCTTTAAAAATTGCTCAGGAACAAACAAAAACTACCACATACACTTTTATATATTTTATGCTATTCTAATGAAAATATATAAAAAATTTTCTATACAATAATTATTAAAGATTCAAATGTCACTAAAACTGTATAACAATCCATTACCGTCATAAAAAGGCAATAAGTGATACAGTATGGTAGGTTTTATTTCATGTTTAAGACAATTATCCAATTATCCAAATAAAAAAAACAGAGAACAATATCTCTGGTATATATTCAATGCAACAGTCGGCAACGATCTAGTTTATTGTTCCCAAAAAGACGCAAGGTATCTAGAGGTTAAACTCGATGACAGATTTAATTTTACTACACATATAGAAAGGGTTGCCAAGAGAGCTGAGGATAAGATCGCTACCTTGGGCAACGATAACACCACACACAGGGGGCCTAGTTCATACAGAAGAAAGATGTCTTTAAAAATAGTACACTACACAATTCTATACGTGGTTCCAGTCTGGGAAAAATTACTAAAAAAAAAAAGTACATGGAGATGACAATAAGGGCACAAAGAAAACCGTTGCTAAGCATTGTGACCATCTACAGGATAACTTTAACAATTGCTATATAAATAATAGCAGTGATTTTACCAATCCAATTAATGGTAAAGGAGAGGAAAGATATAAAGAAGATTAGGGAGGAAAGCAGAAAAAATAGTGTGAGAAATTGGCAGAGAAAGTGCTTAGAAAAAAGAACTAGGGCAAATTGAACGAGGATGCTCGTCCAAATTTTTTTCATACAATTATTACCGAGCCATGGATCTGTATAGCGGGGATTTTACCAATCTAATTAATGGTAAAAGGGAAGTGGAACAATGAAAGAGATTAGTTATAAACAAAATCAGTGAGGAAAGCAGACAAAATAGTGAGAGAGAAATTGGTTCGAAAAAAAAAACTAAAGCAAATTGGACAAGTTAATTTCACACAATTGTTAACGAGCCACGAGGCTTTATAGCAGGGATTTTACCAATCCAACTAATGGTAAAGGAGAAGGGGACTATGTACAACGAAAGAAGAGGGGTATAAAAAAGATCAGGAAGAAAAGCAGAAAGATGATGTGAGAACGTGACAGAGAAAGTGGTCCGAAAAAAGAACTAAAGCAAATTGGAAGAGGATGTTTGTTAAACTGTTTGTTGTTTGTTAAAGGAGAAGTATGAGAGGAGCTGAAATCGACTAGGATCACTACCTCATTAAAGTCACATGTGGGAGGAGGCTGGAAAAAAAAAAGAGAAATCGAACAATAAAACGAAGAGAAAGTACAAAATTCAAAAACTTAAGGAAGTAGAAATAAAAAATAAATATGAAGAAGAAATAAATAAAATTCTACAACAATGTGACCAAAATTTACAGACAGATCAAGCCTGGGAACAAATTAAATCTGCCGTAGGAGAAGCAAGCGAGAAAATAGTTAAGTGCGACTTCAAGAGAAATACAAACACAGATTAGTTTGACGAAGAGTGTCAGGCGATAGCAAAGAAAAAGAAGAAGATCAGACAACAAATATTAACAGATAATAGAGAGTGTAAAAAACAAGAATATAGAATAATTCGAGAAGGAAAATTCTGTGTAGAAGGAAAAAGAGATACCACAATGAGTTGAAATTAAAAGAGATAGAAGAGAAGTTTAAAACAAAGAGGTGAGGTCATTCTATCAAGAAGTTAAAAAGATGGGAAAACGTTTCCAAAGCCACTGTAGTTATATGAAAGGTAAAGACGGAAATTTAATTAGCGATCAGGAAGAAATAATGACGGAACGGAAAAAACATTTTGAAGAATTATTAAATGGTGAGGTGGACCACGAAGCAGTAGACAACTGGACGATTGGAGAAGATGCGATAGTTGAAAGGCAGACTACAGAGGAGGAGGTGGTGACAGCAATACAAGAAATGAAAAATAACAGAAGTCCTGGTAAAAATGACATATGTATAGAAATGATCAAGTTTGGTGGAGAACAACTACAAAGAAAAATATATCAGCTACTAATGCAAGTATTGGAAAAGGAAATAATGCCATCGGAGTGGTATGAGGCCCGCTTATGCCCTCTGCATAAAAAAGGAGACAAACTGAAGTGTGACAACTATACTTACTAGACACGGTATAAAAAATCTTAGCAAGAATATTGAGAAATATACTAAATTGCTGCACGGAAAGAATCCTGGATGAATATCAGGCTGGCTTTAGAAAGGACAGATCTACTGTAGACCAAATCTTCTCATTAAAGGAGATACAAACGACTTGTTATGAAGGTAAAGTTATCCAGAACGAGGTAGATTAGTAAAGTGAAGGAAGACCTTAAACACGTGAAGGTGAGGGACTGAAAAAGAAAAGCACAAAATGGAAGCGAATGGAGAAATATTGTACACCAGGCCCCTCTGAGTAGTTAATAATGTTGTATATACATATTTAAGTTAAAGTTTTGTTTAAAATAATTGTAATTAGTTAATATTAGGATTATGTTGTACAAAAAATGCCCTAGGTCTTAACGGCCTGTTGTGCGTAAAAAATAATAAAAATATATTTGTTAAACTCTTATTTTACACAATTGGGTCCATGGGTCCCATACGACCTATACTTATAAAATGAAAGAGGCAAATGACGATTTATGCGTAATGTATGGCGTGGAGGACGTGCCAGTAAATTGCGTTTTTGCATCCAGTCAATTCAGCTAAGAAACCGAAAAGTTGGTAAAAAAAAAGGAAAGCGTCACACCAGAAACCATAATAAAGAAATCCATAGCCAGCAAAAAATACTTAACAGTAAGGAACATAACAGTAAGGACTACCACGGAAATTATAAAAAATCTGAATAAATATAATTGAGTCAAAAGCGACATACTCGACAGTACACTCCAAAAAAATAGTTCCAAATATGCCGTAGAAGATAGATGTATTTATTAGGTAAGGTCAGGTTCGCACACTTCAAGTGAAGTATCTGAAATTCCACAAGACCCCAGAGAGAAGGAGCTACAAGGACCGAGGTGCAGGCGCTAGAGTTAACTGTGAACTGTATTAAAAAATACTTGTAAAAAAAAATAATTAGAAATTTAAAAATTGTTCAAGTGACTAAGGATTCAAACTAATACACGTACTCATTAAGATGAATAAAGTCTAATATAAATTATTGGAAGCTAAAAGAAGAGATAAGGGGTATGCTACAAGATTTTCTAAAAAAGGAATAGAGAATGGTAAGAAAAAAGTACAACAACAGGGTTTTTAATAGTTTTGTAAAAACTTTTTTGCAGAAATGTAAATTAGTGTAGAAACGAAAAATTATATACTATACAAAATAAAATAAAATAATAAAATATGTATGTTGGCCATCAATAAAAAACAATAAAATGAAGCCGGTATTGGAGTGCTTACTTACGTAATAAAAACTGAAAAAATAAAAGATAAATGGGGATGTAATTGGTTTTGATAGAATTTTTATTAAATAACAAAAAACACTATTACCACGATAAGGTCTGCCCGTGCTTATTTTTGTTTAAAAATTATACGGAATATGATCTAAACTAGACATAACTTTATAAAAAATAGCCAAGATAAACTAAATCCAGGTAAAGCTATTCAATATTAAAAAGACGATGAACCTCGAAAAATACTGATTAAAGAAAAATAATTTTTAAATAAAATAAAACAATTAAAAAGAAGAATAAAAATACGGCACACATAATAGAAAGTAATGAATAATGCAGATAAATCAAGTGAAAGTAAATATTTTTAGTAGAAAATATGTGTCACAAAAGAAAATGAGTAAATCTCTCACGTGGTATAATCTTATGACAGGAAATTTAAAATCATATTAATGAAATCTTTCCCAAAATAAAATTTTTCAACTGAATATAAATATCTCTTATGTTAAACAAAAGATGTTTAATTTAAAATGGAAATATTATTTTTTTAAATCAAATACTAATGATAGTTTTATGTGGTTGTTTGCATTTCAAAATTACGCTGTATCTTTCAGCAAAGCATGGGCTTAAAAATAAACTTTTCTAAATTTAATGTAACCGAAGAAAATTTTAATATTTTGATTAGCTAAAAACACAAACACTTACATACCGCTAGAAAAATCGCAACACAAAACACGCTTTCTCTGTCAAACGTACCTTACAAATCCTAGCTAAAAGTGTTCACAAGACTGAAACAATTAAATTAACATAGATCTAAAATTTACAAATCTGGTGGGTGCCAGAAGAGAAGAAGCTCCCATTCGGTAGCGTTCGATTATCCTCGTGGAAATATTCAATTTCAAGAGAAAAAAAGCAAAAAAACACTGTGGTAATTAGAGTGGTTATGTTTTAATTTTTCGGGAGATTCTAGACATGTTTATTAAATTCTATTTTTATGTTCAAATTCTCTTTGATTTACAAATTATATATGCGGCATTATAGCTGGGGGTGGAGCGTCGCTTTCATTTTAGTTTCAGAAGGGGGGAGATGCGACCGTAGAAACGTCGGATCCTGTGACAATCTTGTCTAGCCAAATATTTTAGATTTAACTTAAGCTCGAGCTCTCTGGCGAGGATGATACTCCTACAAAAATGTTGCTTTTATTTCACACAGCCGCGTCTATTAATTATACTGGAAACGCCAATGTAATTTCAATCCCGGACACATTTAAAAATAAAACATTCACAGGAATGATTTAATAATATAAGAAAACATTGGAAACAAGGAAAAGAAAGGCGTTGGCAATTAAAAGAAATTGAAATTGTTCTGAAGCTATTTTCTTGTGACAACTTAATGCAATTTAATATTTTGTTGGGAATAAGCCACAATTTTACTTTAAAATAAATTTATTTGAAAAAAAAACTGGTTTTTGTTACGTGGTGAAAAATTCTTCTAATTTAATTCATTCAAATCATTAAATGTTCTTCTAAGAACGAATTTTCGTTAGAACTAGTTATTTTGGCTCTATCGTATAAGGATTTAATGACTGCCTTTTTAATATTGGCGTTGAGATTTGATTTGCAATTAAGATATCTGTCGGTGTGTGTGTGTGTTGCTTTTCTATACACCTGAGTCTCATATCCAATATCCTTTTTTTAAATTAAAATATCAACTAAAGGTTGTGTGCTATTATATTCCTTTTCCATGGTAAATGTTAGTCATAGAATTTTTGAAATATGTACACTCTCTTTGCGACTCTTTCTTTTAGTACCTGTTAATGATACTGAAATCAGGAATGATGTTTTACTGCAAGGATATTTTCCCAGATGTATTAAAAGTAACAAAAGTGTTACCAGTGTTCAAAAAGGGAGCTTTAAATGAAATTGGAAATTATCGTATCATCTCAATTATTCCCATTTTAGTCAAAATTTTTGAGAGCATTCTAAATGTTCGTTTAATAGAATATCTAGAAAAAGACAAAATACTTCACTGTAAGAGATATAGTTGATGGCTTGGAGGAAGTTCATTTTTTATCTTTGGCATTGTGTGACTTATGCAAAGCTTTTGACTGCGTTTCGCATGAATTACTGTTGGAAAAAAATGCATAAATACGGTATTAGGGGAAACACTCAATCTGTTAAGATCTTACTTCTTCTTCTTCTTCGTCTAGCCATTCACGTCGACATCTGAACATAAGCCTCTTCAAGTCTTCCTTTCCATTGTTTTTTATTGTACGCTACTTGTAGCCAATTTTTCCCGGCAGTCCTTTTCAGATCATCTGTCCATCTCATAGGAGGTCTGCCTCTGGGTCTTTTGTGTTGGTATGGTCTCTAGGTTAAAATTGATCTGTGCCATTTGTTTAGATCGCTCCTAGCTACATGTCCAGCGTATTCCCATTTCAGCTTTAATGCTTTTTGCACCACATCGGTGACTTTGGTTTTCTGTCTTATCCATGTGTTTGTTTTCTTGTCCTTAAGTGATATACCTAGCAGTGCTCTTTCCATCGCGTGTTGAGTGACTCTAAGTATATTCATATTCTTTTTTGTGATTGTCCATGTTTGTGCCGCATAAGTTAATATCGGAATAATGCATGCATCAAAAACTTTAGATCTAAGATGTAATTGAATTTGTTGATTTCTGAGTATATAGTTCAGTTTACCGAATGCTGCCCAAGCTAACTTTCTTCTTCTTTTTATTTCTTCAGTCTGAATTTCCCTATTTAGGATTATTTTTTGTCCCAAGTATATATATTCTTCAACTTTTTCTATAACTTTATCGTTTATTATTGTCACGGTGTCTTCGGAGTGCATGACTTTTGTTTTGTTTAAATTCATTTTCAGTCCTATTTAGAAGATTCGGTATGAAGTTCTACAAGCATGGTTTGCATTTCTTGTAGGTCAGTAGCTAAGATCGTACTTAACAAATAGAAAACAGGTAGATTTTCTTAATAACAACTATTCTGAGTTTAACACTGTCGAATATGGGGCTCCTCAAGGTTCGATATTAGGACTCACTTTGTTTCTAATTTATCTGAACGATTTATTTCACTATACTTAACTCTCATTAATACTAATATTGATCAGCATAATTAACAGTGATACCCAGAAAGCAAAAACTGGTTTTTACATAATGGGCTGAAGCTAAATGAAAAGAAAAACCAGAATTTGATTTTTAGTTCCGATTGGAAGTATATCTCAAGAAATAGTGCTAAGCTATTAGGAATCTTTCTAGATGATAAATTGGATTGGAATGCTCATACAGATTACTTAAGTTCTAGACTTGCTACGAGTATATTTTTGATACGCAACTTAGTTTAGATGATTTCTAAAAGTACCTTTAGAATGTGCTAATTTGTACGGTGTAAAATCGAAATTAATGGGAAAATAATAAAGCCGGAAGCAAGGGTTATATATCTCGGAATAGATATAACTAGTTACGGAGATGTTGAAGAAGAAGTACGACAGCAAAGCTTAAAAGCAATGACACAATCTGGAAGAACCAACACCTAAGACAAGACACAAAAACAAGAGTCTATAAAGCAGGAATTAGACCTATATTAACATACACGGCTGAGACAAGACCTGACACATCTAAAACGAGACGACTGCTAGAAACAACAGAGATGAAAATACTCTTACGAATATCAAGGAGAAGTCTGTTGGATAGGGAGAGAAGCAAAAACATAAGAAGAGCATGCAATATAGAAGACATAAATGGATGGGTGACAAAACGAAAACAAAAGTGGAACAAACACATCAGTAGAATGGCGGAGGATAGAATAGTACAAATAGCACGAGATAAGTCACCAAATGGACGAAGAAGTATTGACAGACCAAGAAAAAAATGGTGCGACAATTTAAACAATTTAGGAAGCTAATATTAAAGAAGAAACAGTCTTTAAAGCCTACAAACTAGAAGGAAGAAGAAGAAGAAGATCAATGTCTTCTACATCAGAAACTTTATAATCTAATCTCGGCGGCAAATAAACCACATTAAGTGGCATTTTCACAATCTAAGTCTTCTTCTAATAAAGCTATTAACTCTTTAGTAGTTCGTGCCATCTTCATTTCATATTTTGAAAATTTACTGAAAGAAACAAATGCACTGCTATATAAACGCATTCATATGATAATAGTTTAGTTTACTTTATTTTAATTTATATGAACTTCATATTATATTTTCATATTTATATAAACAAATAAACACAAGCAAACTTTCAAATTAAGTTAAAAAAAACAAATATAACGTTTACAGCACACAGCAATTCTATAAATAGAGAATGATGTGAAATTAAAATTGCAGATTGTTTTTAGTCTAATGAAAAAAAAAATTATTTTCCAAAGTTTTCTGTTTTTTTGAAGTTCTGTATTAGATACTCTCTAATAAGAATGAAATTTTATTTTATTTGGTTAGACAACTATAAGATACCTGTTAAAAGAGACATGATAATTTAATAATTAAATCGGTCTTAGATTTAATTTTTACGTAATTACTTATGTGTTTAAATAAATAATTAAAAATTTTTTTGGTACGCTTCTGCAAAATTTATAATTTCAATACGATTTCGTTGAAAAGTTATCGTGTTGAAAAGTTATCGTATCGAAAAGGACTTCGTTAAGTACGATGTTCCCAAGTAATCACCTTCAATTAAAAATTGTTTTAGTATAGTTGATTTAAAGAATACCCAGTAAAACTATTTAAAATTTCTGGAAGATTTAAAAATAACGTAAATCAAAATATAAAGCAGCAACAGCAATAAGATCAATTTTAGTTTTAAGCGAAAAGAAACACGACACAGACGTATCCAGGAAGAAAACAAGTATATACCTATAGTTCTAATTCCGAGATTTATAGAGAAGATAACTAGGGCATCAAGCGCAAAGCAAAATTTAATAAAATCAGTTCACTAAAAACTGACGATACACTTTAGACTATATATTTTTTTAAAACTAAGTGGTTTTATTATACTTATACGCCTATGAAAATTATTTAAAGGAAATATTAAGCAAAAACTTTCAAACAATAATTTTAGCTATAACACAACGGATAATTTACTCCAAATTGTTAGCAATTCAGGATACGCCTATGTGTTAATCAACCAGTTAAGTCGCCAATCTCGACACCACTCACCACTAAAGTGTAGAAACCTCCAGGTACGCTTTGACCGCCGAAC